>JBAIAC010000104.1:3365000-3767500 GCA_037349315.1 Chelydra serpentina | reverse complement strand
CAGGGATTAATTCAGGGAAGTCCTAGGGCTTGTGCTATGCAGGAGGTCAGACTAGAGGTAATCACAGTGGTCCCTTTTGGCCTTAGAATTGATGAATGACTAGAACTGCGTCCACACTGGAAGTGGTGTGTGTGTGGACAAGCCCTAAGCACTTTGTTTTCTGGCTGGGTGTGTATTTTTTGTTGCTATTGGAGGTTTTATTTCTTTCTTTCTGTGCTTCAAGTGAGCCAAGCAGCTTCCATACCAAACAAAAAGGCCCGGAGTAGGATTTTGAAAGGTCTCCCCATATGAATCTACCCACTGACCCTGCCTTAGAGGGCTGACAGTTCATTCGCTTTCAGGCTTGATGTGAAAAGTGAGAGCCATCAATTTGGGGGGTTATGGGGAAGCGTAAGGATTAAGGTGATCAAATCTCTTGGCTACTCAGCTAAGGCATATAATAATAATAATTAATAATCCCTAGTGCTTTTCATCCATAGATCTCAAAGGAGGTCAGTCTCATTATCCTCGTGGGGAAACTGAGGCACAGAACAGGGCAGTGACTTGCCTGAGGTCACCCAGTGGCAGAGCTGGGAATAGAACCAAGGTCTCCAAATTCCTAGGCCAGGGCGCACTCTGCCTGTGATGAATTTGTACCTGCTACAGCAGGGGGATTTGAATGAATTGAAGCAGTTGGTTTGGGATAGGGTAGGGAACCAGTGTTCTAGGGATCAGCATGGGAAAAAAGGCCTGGAAACAGGAAATGCAGCCAAGATTTCCAAAAGGGGACCGATGCTGCTGGCCTAGTTTCTGGGGAGCCAACTTCAGATGCTTTTTAAAGGACCTGGAGAACAGGTTCACAGCTCTGCCTGATAAACAAGGCCCCCGTAAGGCATCTGAAGTTGGGCATCCAAAAAATGCTGGTTGCTGGAACGTCCTGGCCTGCACTGCTGTGTGCCAAGCAAAGCTGATATCCGTTAGGTGTGTGTCTGTCCAGCTGCAAATGAGCTGACCTGTAATGATTATTGGAAATCTCATAATGGAATTATTAGCTCACTCTTTCTCTTCTCTTCTGTGTGTTTATTCAGTGAACAGGGAGGAGTCTTACTGCTGGAGCTCAATCTGACAACTCCAATGCTGCCGATACCCCAACCCAGTTAAATCACGAAAGGGAGAAAAACAGCTGCGGAAGAAAAACTGGAAAGGCAAGTCAACGCACTAGGTGGAAAGACCCACAGATCGGGTCAAAACAAGATAAGAAAGCACCAGCCCTCTGCTCTGTTGACATAATCTCAACGCTAGAGAGAAAAGGACTTTGGGTAAAGAATTGAGAGGAATCAGGAGATTCCAGACCACTGATAAGGCGAGAATTAGCCAAACAACCCCACTGACTTTGCTTTTTTTATTTTATGACGTTTTGTAGGAAAATCTTTGCTCTATAGATTGAGGGGGGCAGGAACATACATTTTCTATAATTATGTCGGCCTGTTTTGCAAGCTAGTTGTTCTCTGTTTTGTTTTGAGTTAAATCTCTTCCCCTTCTTTCTAAATTTTTGTTACTTTTCTACACCCTGAAAAGCATTGAGAAGCCAGTTGCAGACACACTTTTTTTTTTTTTTTAAAGGTGATCTTGAGCTATAATTATCCAAAGTATACACACACACACACACAGCAGGTGGAATATTGCATTTCATCAATGCTGCGTAATTGAATTTAAAACAGGAAAGGAAAAGGAATCAGGATTAATTTGCCTTGAGGAAATTGATCGATAAGGGATAGGCCAAGCATCAGTTTGGAATCAGGTTTTTTTGGGAGGGGTAGACATTTAAAAAAACAACTTTCATAGAAACCTCAAAGTGTCTAACAAAGATTATTATTTTTTAAATACCCTGGACTGACCAAGCAGCACTAAATAGATTCTGGAACAAGAATTAGACCGGTTTTAAAAGGAGGTATTTATTATAATCTTACCCTTTTTAGATAAAAAAAAAGTATATTAATTTGAACAAATTTAATGAGAAGGGAGGGGAATCTAAATTAATAGACGTGAAGAGGAAAGAGTTCTGAACCTGATAAAGGAGTAAGAGTTTGTTTTGTTTTAAACAAAACTAGTTTTATATCCTCGAAAGGAACATAGTTCTTGATTGTTACTGCACAGACTTGACGTGTTTGTGAAGGCTAGGTTGAGACGTGGGGATTTTTTTTGTTTTTTCCAGAAGCAGGTTGTGGTTGTTGGTTACCCCCCTCCAGTCGTGTTCAGTGGAATCGGCTTCCCTGAGAATTTGTAGAGTCAGGGACAGGAGCGAAATAGGCGACCGTCAGACTGCAGCGGAAAGTGAACCGGGATTGCAGCTGGCGCTGCTTGCCAGAGAGGGACCAGCCTGCGCGATCCGCTCCCTGTCCCGGTGAATGTGCTAAGGACACCGAGGGGCGCTGCGGAAGGGATTTTGTCTGGGCCAGATGGAGCCCCGACTCGAGCAGGTGGATTCCGTGGCTACGAAAGGGGACGATGTAAACACGGAAATGACCAGACCTGAAATCTGCCAGGCCCCTCTGGGGCTAGAGGAGGACACTGCTGGCATGGGGGATGGAACCCAGGCTGCAGCAGGGCAGGGCCGCGTGCTGAATGGGCAGGAGCCAGGAAGCCCAAAGGGGATTGGGGTAACGCACAGTGAGGAGGCTCCTTCTGGGCAGGGGAGCTCAAGCTGCCAGCAGGCTGCAGGCCGGGAGCATGAGGACACCTCCAGGAAGGATCCATCCCCGAAAGCAGGGCCCAGCGATGAAGCCAAGTGGCTGGAGCGTGGGGAGCCAGAAGGAAGGGCGGACCCCAAAGAGAAGCAGCCTCCCCCGAGCGGGAGCATCCAAACGGGGGCAGTCGCCTCCCCACCGGACGGCTCCAGCCCTAGCCCAGGCACCGCAGAGCAGGCGTCTGACGCCACCAAGGCCCGGCCCCCAGCCGGCGCGCCCGAGCCTGACTTCTATTGCGTGAAGTGGATCAACTGGAAAGGGGAGCGGACACCCATCATCACCCAGTGTGAGAACGGGCCCTGCCCACTCCTGGCCATCATGAACATCCTGTTCCTGCAGTGGAAGGTAGGTGCGAGCTAGGGGAGGCCCAGTACTGCCGTTCAGAGCAGGGGCGCTGGGTGCAAAGAGGGGGCGGTAAGGACCTGGAGATCGAATGTAGTTCATGCGAGAGACTGTTATCTAGTGGCACGGAAGAAGCTACTGGTACTGAGAGGTTGGATGGCCCGAGGGTTAGGGCATGGATCTAGTACTGGGGAGACGCAGGTTCAAGTCCCTGCTCTGAGAGACCTTGGGCCTGTCATTTAGCGTCTCTGTGCCTCAGTTTCCCCAGATGTAAAATGGGGATAATAGCCCAGCCCCACACGGGAGCTTGAGGCTATAAAGTGCTCAGATACGATGTGGCCCAGATAAGTATCCAGAACACTGGGGAAACCTGCCCCAGGGGGGACTTGATGGGTGGTGCTAGCTACATGCTGTTGTGCCCTCTCTTAAGCGACCCCTGGGAGGACATGGTCCCTCCCAGTGCATGTGTGGGAAAGGCTTGCCATGCGCCACGCTCCCCGAGGTGCTGTTACCGCAGAACCGTTCTGCAGCCGCTGAAGCGTTTGCATTCTGAACTCCTGTTAAGGGTTCTTCTCATCTTGGGGTCGGGGCCAGACCCCCAGCCCACTTGAGTGGAAAGACTCCCATTGGCTGCAGTGGGCTTTGGAGTGGGTCATGGGTATCCTGGGATGTGTCTGACATTACGGTAAAAATAAGTGTAGTCAAGTGTCATGCTTCAAGGCACCTGCTGGCTACCCCAGGGATCAGGAAGGAGTTTTCTACCTCCATGCAGCGAGGCTGGTTACGTGGCCCAGTGGATCAGGGCCTGAGACTTGGGAGACCTGGGTTCTATTCCCAACCCTGCTGCTGATTTGCTGAATGACCTTGGGCAAGTCACTGCCCCTCTATGTGACTTGGTTTTCCTCATCTGTAAAATGGGGATAACGAGACTGATACCGTGTGGGAAAGTGTTTAGCAAGTGATGGATGAAAAGTCCCGTAAGTGCCACCTTATGATGGGGTGGTTGTTTTATTGCCTCTGAAACATCAGGTGTTGGCTGGTGGTGATGTGGGTTTCCCGACGTGGGATAACGGGTTAAGAGGGCTAATGGTCTGAATCAGTATGGCAGGAGACAGACTAGATGGACCAAGTGTCTGACCCCAGTATGGCTGAAGCGGGGCTACCGGGTTAGCTGGACCCTCTCATGTGGCACTGCAAAACTGCATAAGGATGTTATTGGTATTGATTATCCCCGTGCCCTGATTCAAGGGGAAGCCTCGCGGGTCAAAACAGTGCTGGGAGAGAAGGTCCTTCACTAACTCCCCACCCGCGCCCCTGTCTGCAGGTGAAGCTCTCCCCCCAGAAGGAAGTGATCACGTCGGACGAGTTGATGGCGCATCTCGGTAAGTGGTGAATTCAGGAGAGCACCCGAGAGCACTGGGCTTCCCGGAACTATCCTGTGTTCCTGGCAGGGATTTGGCGCAATCAAATTTTTGAATTGCTCTGCTCCAACTCCGGCCTCCGCTCCAAAACCCTGGTTCCTGGGACGCTCAAAATTCCCATCGGCTTCTCCGGGAATTCTAGGTACGCAAAGAAGAAGGCAGGACCGAACCCTTAACGCTATCTCCTGCCTGCTTGTGTGTGCGCCTTTCTCTCCTGCCCCAAACACAAGTGGGAAACGGGCTGCATTTAGTGCATCTCTGTTCTGTTCCCCCCACCCCCGCTCCATCCCAGTCTTCGTCCCCTGATCCCATCAGCACCATGCTGCAGGGCTAGACTGAGAGCCATCAAAGGGGCCTTTCCATTGAGTCTGTGCAGGAATCATCATCTTGACCATAATCCAGCTCCAGCCCATGCCCAGGGATAAGCCAAGCCCTTGTCCTGGTCCTAGAGGCAAAAAGGATACTCCAGGTCCTGGCTCTGCCACAGACTCCCTGTGTGACCTTGGTCAAGTCACTTAGCCTCTCCGTGCCTCAGTTTCCTCATCAGTACAATGGGGATAATAGCCCTGTTCTGACTCAAGGAGGGGATTGTGGGAATGGGGCCCAGGTATCACGGTATTGAGGGACTAGATAAGTACCATCCATCAGTAATAGGGACTGGGTGTTTTCTTGTCTCTAAGGCGACTGCATCTTATCCATCAAACCCCAAGAGAATTCGGAAGGGCTGCAGCTCAACTTCCAGCAGGTGAGACCATCTGGATTTACCCCCTCCTTCTGCGGGGTATCGAGGGAGGTCCGGGCAGCAGGGCGCCAACATGAACCCTGTTTAAAAATGCCTATCCTGTCATCCTGAACCGCAGCCCCGCTGTGAGGAGAGGCCTTTTGTGCTGCAAAAGGAACCTGCAGATCTGGGAGCTGTGTAGCTAGCAAAAGTAGTCTAGCAGTTAGAGCGCTGGACAGGGACTTGTTCTGCCATTGGCCCGGTTGATGGCCTTGTGCGAGCCACTTAATCTACCTGATGCCTCAGTTTCTCCATCTATTTAAACAAACAAAACCCCCAATGTGCGACTCTTTTACAATGAGCATGCGGCTCACGGAGCCTCCCGTGCTCCTCCCATTCTCCACTTACCAGACTTGTGGGACATCTGTCTTGCAGTGGGGAGGATGGTCTCGGGGCTTCCGCTCCATGGAGCGTGCCTGCCGGGGCTCGGGGCTTCAGCAGGAATGAGGCTTCAGCCCCGAGCCCCGGCAAGTGCCTCCCGCGGGGCAGAAGCCCTGAGTCCCAGCAGGCGTGCCCCAGCTCTCGGAGGGTCAGTACGTTTGGCCAGCCCTGATATAAGATAAAATACAAATCCACGCTAAGGATATCTTCCGCCTCCACGGCGCTTTCCACTAGGGCGGGAGAGGAGCCGTTGGAGCTAAGAGAGCGTGTCGGCCCAAGAACGAATGAGGATTAAATTGGTCAGGAGTCAATAGAGGCTGGAAATTAAAAGCAGGTTTCTAGCCACCAGAGGAGGAAGGTTCTGGACCAGCCTCCGAAAGGAGGGGAAAATGGCCTAACTAGTCTGAAGATGGAGCTTGATCAGTGCTCGTTTCTGAACGGGCTGGCATGGCAGGGTTGTCTGCGCTAGCAGGGACTCAGTGACCCAGAAGGCCCCTTTCAGACCTGTGTCCTCCATTCCACATGAGCATCTTGTCTGGATTTCGGTCAGCTGTGCAGCCTCCTCTGGTAACTGTGTGTAGCACTGGTTACCCCGTCCCCAAAAGGATGAGGCAGAACTAGCGCGGGGTTCAGAGAAGGGCAGCGAGAATGACTGGAGGCCTGAAAAGACTCTCTGATGAAGTGAGATCGGAAACATTGGGATTGTTTTACCTTACAGAGGAGGCAAATAAGAGGAGCCACGGTAAAAGCATGTGCAGTAATGAATGGGACAGAGAATGTCGAGCAGGCGCTTCTGTTCTCTCTCATTCATATGAAACCAAGGGGACAGTCGATGAGATTGAAAGGTGGTAAATTCTAAGCTAATAAAAGGAGACGTGTGATTAACCTGTGGAACTCACTGCTGCTGGAAGCCACTAAGACCAAGAATATAGCACAGCTCAAAGAGGAGTTGGGTGTCCATAGCCAGAACTAGAATAGTTAATGCTGGCTAAATGAGCACTGGAAGGGAGCTAGAACTTCAGGGTTGAAATCCATCTCTGTAGGGACTAGGAGGAGCTGTTCGGGGAGGCTGGTCATCCCACATCTGCCTCCTGTGGGGTTTGTGCACCTTCCTCTAAGGCATCTGGAGCTGGCTGTTGTGGGAGTTGGGATACTGGGCTTTAGGTGCGCTCAGGTCTGATCCAGGCCGGCCATTCCTTTGCTCAAAGCACTTTGCAAGCACTAATGGCTTGTCTACACAGGGACATTGACCGGCATAACTAGCGCCGAAGAAGCTCTTCCGGAGCAGCCCTCCTTGTGGAAGCTCAGCTCCAGAATAAAAGTGTCTTTATTCCAGAATAATTACTCCGCTTTGGAAGGGCGCTGATTATTCTAGAGCAGAGTGACTCCTGTTCTGGAGCAGCACGTCTACACGGGGAGCGATTCTGGAATGGCTCCTCTGGTCAATTTCTCTGTATGGACAAGTCCTGACTGAGTCTTACAGCCGCGCTGCTAGGAAGTTTGTTCCAGTAGTGCCCAATTCGGGACTGGGACCCCATTGTTCTGCACGCCTCACAAGAGACGGTCCCTGCGCTGGGAGAACTCAGATTGGTGAAGTGAGAGGCCAGGGCCAGAAAGAACCCAAGAGTCCCGACTGCCAGTCGGTACCGCTAGGAACGCTAGCCGAGGATCAGGGCCCCGTTGTGCCGGGTGCTGCACAGACAAGTCACAGCGAGACCGTCCCCGCTTGATGTGACAACAGGATGAAAGAGACCAACAAGGCCGGGATAGGAGGAAAGCAGGAATCCCAGCCCCTCCCTTGCCACAGTTCCTCTGTCTCCTATCCGTACAAGGTGCTGTCCTCTCTTTCCTGACTCCAGAACGTCAATGACGCCATGATGATCCTGCCCAAACTGTCCACGGGGCTCGACGTGAACGTGAGGTTTACGGGCGTCTCTGACTTCGAGTACACCCCGGAGTGCATTGTCTTTGACCTCCTGAATGTCCCGCTGTACCACGGCTGGCTGGTGGACCCCCAGGTGAGCGCCGCTGCTGTAAAGTCCACCCCGTGCGTCGAAGGGCTACAAGCCAGAGCCGGTGTGTCGGTGCATGAAGGGGGGGGCGGAGCAGGGGAGGGGGAGACAGCGTGATCTAACGGATAGAGCGCTCGACTGGTCCTTGTAGCACTGAGCGGCATCTCCAGCCCTGCCACTGCCCTACTGGGTGACCCTGGACAAGTCACATCCCCGCCCCATGCCTCCGTTTCCCCATTGCAAAGTGCTTTGAGATCTGCTGGTGAAAGAGCAGTAGGAAAGAGCTGGATGGCATTAGGGTTATTATATGAGCGGGGATAAAGGCAGGAGCTGGATGGCATTATGGTTATTATATGAGCGGGGATAAAGGCAGTTGTAAACTCAGGGTTTTTTTTAGGAATTTAGGAAGGTGAAGTCCTGTCCAGAGCTTTTTAATTCAACTTCTTATGGCTGCTGGTAGCTGGGAACGTCTGGGGGAAAAACGAAGGGTTTGGAGCACGCTCAAGGGCCGTCACTCCACGCAGCAGGGTGACGTCTGTCCACGTCAGCTCCAAGAACAGAGGGGACGGTCTGTGGGAGGTGCCGGTCTAGCTGGGCAGGAGATAGGTGCATTCTGTCTCTGCGACGTTGGGCGGCCGTGCCAAGTTGACGGCGGCTTCGGCCCCGACTGCGGAAGGAAGTCGAGCCCAGCCCTCAGATAGTGGGAGAAGAGCAGAAATCTCTCTGGGACCAAGAGCCAGGGTTTGGGTCGATGCTGAGACACAAGGGCAAGTGGGCGGGTCAGGGGTTTTGCAGGTGAAATCCTGGCCTTGCTGAAGCCGACAGCAAAACTCCTGTGGGCTTCAACAGAGCCAGGATTTCTTTCCCCATCGGCTGCTAGTTCGAATCCAGCCGGGCTGGTAGTGACCAAGCACTCTGCCCCCCAGGGCTGTTTGAGTGACCTGAGCAGGGCTCCGGTCCCATTTTCAAAGCAGATATGTCCGGATTGCACCCCAAAAAAGCCACCAACGTAACAGCTGCCCTCGTTGGCTGCCCAGCAGAGAGCCAGGGACGGAGCAGGCCACTGTGGCTGAGCTCTCCCCATACAGAAGGATGGGGTGCCTTCTTCCAGGACAGTTGGGGGCAGGGGAGCAGCGGGATGGCCCGGCTGTCCCAGATCTGGGAATAACCAGGGGCCTCAGTCTTCTGTCTCTTTCATTTACAACTTAAAACCAAAGGTGCAGCTAAAAGACTGATGGAGACACCAGGGCAGGTTTGCCCCATTGCTAGCAGCAGCACAGAGGGCAGGCAGCCTGCACCGCCCCGATGCAGGGGCAGTGGGCACCCATATGGCCCTAACTGGCAGCTCTGGTTCTTTGGCCCCACCATGGGGCTTTGCAAGGCAATGGATAGCCAGAGCGCAGGACTGCGCCAGAACCCCTGGAGTAGATGCAGGGTGGGCTCCGCTTGAGGGGAATGTCCCCTTGTGGGGCTGCTTGGGCATTAAACCACCTGTGCACCGTCCTCGCTGGCGCAAAGGGGCCGCAGGGTAGCGACCGGTCAGGCCTGTGTTTTGCCTTCTGGTCTGGCTTAAAAAACCCTCTCCGGAGCCCTCCCTGGGCTCCTTGGGCTGTCTCCTCCTCCACCCCCTTGCTCCCCCAGAACCCGGATGCGGCCCAGGCCGTGGGCAAGCTGAGCTACAACCAGCTGGTGGAGAAGATCATCACCTGCAAGCACTCGAGCGACCCCAACCTGGTGACCGAAGGTAAATCCCCATCTCCCGGAGAGCCCAACTACCTGCCCCCCAACCTCGGCGGGAGGGACCTCCTGGGTGCTAGAGTTCCCCTGGCACTGAGGGGCTCCTTACCTGGTTAACAGAGGAGGAACAACGAGCGGATTATCCTTTTAGCTGTGCCTCCCCTGTCCTGCAAGGCTCCGAGCCTCCCCTCTCCTCCCCCCCCCCCCCCCGAACACCAGAGGGCATCGCCCCTCGCTAGGTGCCTGATGAGGGGGAGCGATTTCAGATCTGCAGTGGGGTAGAGCCTGTGGTACAGAGATTCACCCCTGCCCTGGTACAGAGAGGGGGGGTACAGTCTCCCCAATCAGGGGTTATGGGAGCCTGTGCCACCCTCAGGGGACACCCCCTCCCCCCCCCCCCCCATGTGCCAGCGCGAGAGTGCAGAATAGCCAGGGTACAGGCTTGCTCATGGGCAGCAAGGAACTGGGCTTCCCCAGGGAATCGGAGGATGTGCGTTCGGCCCTTTAAGGGGCCTGGCTACGCCGAGTGCGGGGGTGCTGCAGTTAAGGGACACTTCCCCCACCCCCCTCCACCACCCCATTTCCACCAGCCCACCCAGTGTTGTCAGATGGGAAAAGCTCAGGGAGGAGCCACCCCCGGCTGGCTGCGTTTCCGGTTAAGGCCTTGCCGGGTTGCTCTGAAACCCTGTTCGCGCCCGACCTGCCTTTGTTGCGTTGCGCCCAGGAGGTTTAGCTGGGGACGAGGCATCCGAGCCATTCCCTGGCTGCCTGTGCAAACGCTGGCTCCTCTTCGGGCATGGAGGGAGCTAAACCGCTGCTCAGCAGAGCACTCGCATCCCCCACCCCAAAGGTATTCCCTCCCAGCCCCCATGAAGCTGCAGCTTGTTCGCTCTAGGCATGTGCTTCCCCAGCTGTGGGTCGCTAGGCAGAGTGGCCCAGTGGGTAGGGCGCTGGATTGGGACGCAAGAGACCTGGGTTCTCTTCCCTGCTCTCATGCTGAGCAAGTCACTTCCCTTCCCTGTGGCTCTGGTTTCTCTCCCACCCTGTGTCTCTCTGGTTTGGTAAATCAGTTTAGCTCCTGTCGGTAAATTCGCAGATGGAAGCCGAACCGGTTTCATACCCGTCGTCGGTGCATCCACACTGAGCGCCGGTCTAACCGCCCCCCTGTTCACACTCGCACCCCACCTCGGCTGACGCCTCATTTCTCCGCCCCAGGCCTGATTGCTGAGCAGTTCCTGGAGTCCACTGCCACCCAGCTGACCTACCACGGCCTGTGCGAGCTCATGGCCGCAGTCAAAGAGGGGGAGCTGAGCGTCTTCTTTAGAAACAACCACTTCAGCACCATGATCAAGCACCAGGTCAGCCCGGCACCTTCCCCCCGCACCCCTCTGCCTTCCAGAACCACGGCTGCATGCATTTGCACACGGGGGCTCCGTGGCTGGGGAGGCTCCACGCAAGGCAGGAAAGGGTTAACGGGCTACCGAAGGCCCAAAGAGAGACACTGGGGAAACTGAGGCACGGCTGCCACAAAGGCCGCACTGGGCCATAAAGGGCTGTGCTGGGTGGCAGCTGTCCCCAGTGTCTCGATTGTGTGCCCCACTAGAGGTGGGGTGATGGTGACCCCTTAATTGCGACGTCCCCAGGGGTTGTGGATCGCAGGCTGCCGCTCCGCCCGCCCTCTGAGGGCTCTCAACTGGGACGCCGTCTCTTCCTCCTCTCTCCACAGGGCCACCTGTACCTGCTGGTCACGGACCAGGGCTTCCTGCAGGAGGAGAAGGTGACCTGGGAGAGTCTGCACAATGTGGATGGGGACAGCTGCTTCTGTGATGCCGAGTTCCACCTGAGCCACACCCTGGGGAAGGAGGCGGCCGGCAGCTCCCCCCAGGAGCAGAGGCAGGTGGACCAGGTAGGACACAAATAGCTCAGTGGAGGCCCGACTGCGCCGGGAGGTGGGGAGTTACAGTAGCGTGCTGAGTGGTTAGAGCAGAGGGGGCTGGAGTTGGGACTCCTGGGTTCTGTTCCTAGCTCAGGGAGGGGAGTCTAGTGGTTAGAGAGGCGGGGGAGGGGGCTGGGGTCAGGACTCCTGGGTTCCTTTCCAGCTCCAGACAGGATATGTGGCCTAGAGAATGGAATTTGTAGCTCCCCTGTTCTTCTGACTGAAATGTGTCGCCTCCAGGAACCTGCATCTACTGTAGCTGGATCCTTCTCTTTAGGACAATGTTGTCTAGTGGTTAGAGCGGGGTGATGCTGGGAGCCAGGGCTCCTGGGAGCTCAGTGAGGGAGATAGGAGCTCAAGATCTCTCTGGGTGGCTCTGAGTTTCTTAACCACTCTGAGCTTCCCCCGCCCCCCACTCCCTGTAGAGCAAGGGTGATAGAACCTCCGGGGGCGGGCAGGTGTCATTGCCGTGAGGGGACCTAGCCCAGAGCCTCCGAGCCTCCGAACCCCTCTCCCCCGATAATCACTGCTAAGTGAATTCATGCAGAGGACTGTTGAGACTGTCTCTCGTTCCTGCCCACAAGTGTTTTGCAGCGCTGTCCCCAGAGGTGGCCGCATGCCAGTGCCGGGCGAGTGAGCCCTCTCTGCACACCTGCTGCGTTGCTCCCCAGAGGTGGCCGCATGCCAGTGCCGGGCGAGTGATCCTGCGTGTGCACAGCTTGTGCGGGGCTTTGGGACCCTCTGGGACATAAGATCTCCCCTTCTTCCGTGTAGCTCACTCCCTGGGAGTCCCAGCACTGACCCCGTCTCCCCCCGCTTTGCCCCCAGGACTACATGATAGCCCTGTCCTTGCAGCAGCAGCAGCAGGGCCCCTCTGCCCTGAGCGACCTAGAGCTTGCGCGCCAGCTGCAGCAGGAGGAATACCAGCAGCAGCAGCAGCCAGCAGCTCCTCCCGCGCAGGTAATGGGCCCTGGCCTCCCTCCCAGAATGCATTGCAGCCCCATCCCACTCACCTGCTATGAGGACCTTCCCTTCCTCCGGGATCCTGGGGAGCCTGTCAGCGCTGTTCCTAGACCAGCCAGCAGGGGGTGCTATGGGGTGGCCCTCTCCTAGGAGACTCGAACCCGTGCCTCTTGCATGGTGAGGCAGGGTGGGTCCACTCCAGCCTCCCTTTTAACCCTCCCACCCAGGAATTGCCCAGCGCAGCCCGACCATCCCTCTTGCTGGTCAGGCCAGTCTTCCCCCTCGTGTGGGGACGACGCACCGGTCACATTCAGTGGCGCTGGGGCAGCTACTCCGTCCTGTGCAATTCTGTCTCCTCCCCCCCATGGCCTAGCTGCGTCCCGCAGGCCTTTGCTCCGTGGCAGAGGGCGGATCGGGGATCTGTGGCTTTGCAGGGGAATCTTAACTCCAAAGCCTCCGTGTTCTCCGCTGCAGCAGCTGCATCTCTCAGGACAGCGACTGGAGCCTGGAAGTGAGGCCGGGCCCCTGGGTTCTCTTCCCAAGCCCGTAGAGGGTGCCGGGGGGAGAAGCCTATGGAGGGTGCCGACCTAGAAATTGGGACCTATTGACTCAGATTCCTAGCTCTGGGGGGAGTATTGCCTAATGATTAGAGCAGGGGGCTGGCGCCAGGACACCTGGGTTCCATCCCTGGCTGCGCCAAGGCCATGTGCCAAGTCACTCCCCCTCTCTTTGCTTCCATCGCCTAGGAGAGGCTATTGGTGGGGCGGGGGCGGGGGAACGGGACTGGTCTGAAAAGCACCCTGAGATCGCTGAAGGCAGCGGCTGCTTTTTCGTCTCCTTGCTTTCAGGGGAGAGCTCAGCCGTCCAGCCGGCCGGGCGGGGAACGCAGGCAGAGACACAAGCAGGAGTCGGACTGCGTCCTCCTCTAGAGCCGCTCGCCCCCCTGCCTGCTGCTTTCGGACCCCTCGCCCTCCCACGGTCCTGCCGCGTCACCGTAAAGACTCCCAGACAACAGCCTCTGCGGGGCTCGCCTCCGGTTCCCCCGGCCGCCGCCCTCCCCAGCACAGGATCCACTTCCCTAAGAACTCGGTCCTGGCTCTCGTCACGCCTGCAGTGCACCTCCTGCCGTGCTGCTGGTGTTTCCCAGCCCCTGGCCGGCACGTCGCAGCATGTGGGGGCCGGGAGGGACCTTGCAGGGCGGAGTCCCGCTGGGCTGTGCATCGGCTGCAGTTTCTCCTCGCCCCCGACGCCGTCAGCTGTACCTCGTACCTCTGAGCGCTCACCAAAGATGCCGAGTGCTCTCCTCTCCCAGCTCACGCCGGGGCCAGGGCCGGGGCTGCTCGCCACCCCGCTGGCACCCTCTGAGCTTCTTCCCTTCAGATCTCTGTGTTGGAGGCAGAGTTCAGTGATCAGAGCCCAGAGTCCTGGGTTCCATTCCCAGCTCTGGGAGCGGAGTAGGGTCTAGTGCTTAGAGCAGGGTGGGGGTGGAGTCAGGACTCCTGGGTTCCATTCCCAGCTCTGGGAGCGGAGTAGGGTCTAGTGCTTAGAGCAGGGTGGGGGTGGGAGTCAGGACTCCTGGGTTCCATTCCCAGCTCTGGGAGCGGAGTAGGGTCTAGTGCTTAGAGCAGGGTGGGGGTGGAGTCAGGACTCCTGGGTTCCATTCCCAGCTCTGGGAGCGGAATAGGGTCTAGTGCTTAGAGCAGGGTGGGGGTGGGAGTCAGGACTCCTGGGTTCCATTCCCAGCTCTGGGAGCGGAATAGGGTCTAGTGCTTAGAGCAGGGTGGGGGTGGGAGTCAGGACTCCTGGGTTCCATTCCCAGCTCTGGGAGCGGAGTAGGGTCTAGTGCTTAGAGCAGGGTGGGGGTGGGAGTCAGGACTCCTGGGTTCCATTCCCAGCTCTCGCCCTGACTCGCTGTGGGATACTGGGGCAAGCTGCTTCCCCACCCTGTTCCTCCATTTTTCCATCTGATAAAGCGGGGGAGGAGAGGAGAAAAGGGGGTGGCGGTAACGGTTCACCCACTCCTTCCTCCGATGCTTTGGGATCCACACATAGAAGCAGCTGTGATGCTGTGAAAACATAGAGGCTTATTTAACAGGCACGAGGCGGAAGCTGCCAGCCTTTCTCGGGTGGGGGCAGCTAACCCACCGAGCGTGCCAGGCAGCTGCCCGGTGCCTCTCGTGAATCCAGTGCAATTAAGGAGCAACCGCAGGATCTCTGGCATAGGGGGAGCGCTTACAAAGCTGGGTGGGGGACACCTGGGTGTCCCTCTCTTGCTGAAGGTGCAAGGTATGCTCTGCAAGGCCTTGACGCAGACAGGAGGAAGCAGAAGGTCCCCAGGATGCTAGTCAATGAGTTGCTGCCTCCTCGATTCGATTCTCGTGGCAGGGCGAGCGCAGAATCTGGACAGGCACATTTCCCTCCCCCATCCCCTCACTGCTCCTCTGTAGGAGCCAATCCCATCTCGTCTCCCCTTGGGCGGGCCCGATCCTGCACTCAGCGGTGCCACTAGGAATTCAGCGGGCAAGGCCGTCCGCGCTAATTAACTAAGGCAGCGTTGGCACGGAGGCAGAGCCGCCGGTGGCTGGGGGGGAGTGGATCGGGGCGAGGGGGCGGGATCTGTCGAGTCAGAACTCTCTGTCCAGCCCAGTGGCGTGATCCAAGCTACAGGAAGCACCTTTTCAGGGTGCATTAAAATAATTTCAGAGTAAACCAAGCAGCCTCGGAGCAGGGGGAAGGTTTGGATGTCAATTCCCTGCCGGGACGAAGCTTTCCCTTAGCCCTCTCCGCCATGGTAGCGTCCTCCCTCCAGCAGGGAGGGTTTAAACCAGGCCCCGTGGAAAACAGCCCGAGGAGGGATGGTGGTTATTGCATGGGCCAAACCTCGTTGGCATCAGCAGCCACCTAGCTGGGTCCGGGGAGGTACTTGGAGCCCCTTCTCCTGCTCACAAGGCGCAGAGTGACACGGGACACTCCTGGTCTTGCAGCTTGAGAGGGGGAGAGCGTGGTTACCCCGGCTCACAGGTGACTGCACGCTGGTTCCCAGTGCTGGCCGGGGGGTGCTTCCAGACTTGCCCCTAGGGCAAGCAGCGAGCCCAGCGCCTACAGGGGTGGAGGAGAACTGACCGAGATGCTTGCTGGCCATTCCAGGTCAGCGGTGGCTGAGCCCACAAGAATGGCCAATATCCCACAAGATATTGTTCCCGTCCTTTTCTAGTTCTGCCCGATCCCTCTTCCTCGTCTAGACATCCTCCTCCCCAGAAAAGCTGCAGTGGGGAGGGGCATGTTTAGGAAAAGGGATCAGGGTGGCTGCCACCTTAGTTAACCCTGCCCCGCTCCTCATCCTATGACGTCCCCCCACCTCCACCCTGTGGATTGAATGGGATCAGGAGCAAACCTTGAGGATACTAATGAACCCTCTGCGGTAGGCGCCTGGGCACTCCCTTTCACAGGGGGCTGGGCTCTGTCCCCGTGCTCTGACGCTCTCGGGTTTGCTAAGTTTTACTCTTTCTTTTCTACTCTCCGTTATTTGTAACACTGCCTTAGAAGTTTGGAAATAAAAGTGTCTTTCCCTAGGCTGCTGGTGTGATGACTGGGGGCAGGGTGTCTCTAGGGCTGGGGGCTTGTTCCTAGGGTGCTCCTGGGGGGGAGGGGCGTCTGTCTCCCTAGGACTGGTGTGATGACTTTCTGTATATCAGTCTCCGGGGCTTGTCTGTCTGATCCAGCCCTCGGGCTCCAGTCTGCTGGATGTTTGTGTCTCCCCGGGGAGGGGATGTCCATCTGTTTGTCCGTCCAGCATGGGTGGGGTGGAGCATTCTGCCCCTTGCAAAGAACACAGCATCACTCGTGGTGGTTTTTAATTCATGGGGGGGCATGCACCAGCATTGCTGGTAACTGTCCCAGGACTCCCAGAGGGGAGGGATAGCTCAGTGGTTTGAGCATTGGCCTGCTAAACCCAGGGTTGTGAGTTCAATCCTTGCAGGGGCCATTTAGGGATCTGGGGCAAAAATTGGGGATTGGTCCTGCTTTGAGCAGCGGGTTGGACTAGATGACCTTCCAACCCTGACATTCTATGAGACTGAGGCTTGTGTGGCTGCTTCAGTACCCACGAGCTTAGAGTGTTGGGGGGGGCCTGACTTTCCCAGGGGCCTCAGGGCCCCCCCTCCAATTAAAGTCCAGTGGGAGTTGCTCCCCAGCCCCCCCCTTCTCTGTCCGCTCCCCAGTTTTGGTGTCTGGGCTTGTCCACCTGTGGCGTTACTCTGGAATAGCTACACCTGATTAGCATCCTGTGTGGACACTGAGTCTGGATTGAGGGAATTTGTTCTGCTGCAGTTTAATCTGGATTAAGATAAAAAGGAAATCAGGCCAGAATCAGAGTGTCTATTCAGGAATAGCTACTGCCATTTAAATTCATGCCCTACCTTAATCTGAATTAACTTTTGAGTGTAGACAAGCCTTCATTCGGTTTGTTCCAAAGACGCTGCACCTCCGTAGCACAACCTCACTCAGTCCTAGCCAGGCCCAGCACAGCACCGGTGTGGGGAACTGACAGCGCCTTGGTATGAGCAAACGAGCCAGGAATCCCATTTGTGTTTATTTCTTCTAGCTTTTCTGAGGCCCGCTTTGCCAGCCTGTCAGTCACCCTGCGGGAGCCGCTGTTCAGCTTCGCTTGCTAGTCTCCGTTGCCAGCAAAGGGTAAATGTAAAAAGTCACTGTTTATGTAGGACCTGCCTAAAAACGATACATGGTGCTGTTTCAGGCGTCGCTGAGCAACTGACCCCTGAACCGGGAGGCAGGACGCCTGGGTTGCGTTTCCAGCTCTGGGGAGGGACATGGGGGGAGAAGAAGGCCTGGGAGTCAGGACTCCTTGGTTCTCTTCCTGACTCCACCACTGGATCCTTGGTCATCCTGCATCGTGCCACCTCTGGGCTGAGAAAATTAAAGGGTTGGCTGCTTCATTCCTTCCATAACCAAGGGTTTCATCATTTATTTTTTTAAATGACGCTTGTTTCATTTTGGCGGAGTAATTCAGTTCAGCAGAGCCACAGGGCCTCCCATCGGCTTCTTTCCAGGAAACGAACAGGGCGAGCGTTCAACTCTAGCAGTGTTCAGTCCTACCAGAACCCCCAGCCTCCCCGCAGGGCCTTGGGCCAAGCATGTCGCTTTTCTGGGCACCGGCTCCCCATCCGTGCAACAGGGATAACAGCACCGCCCTGCCTCCGAGGCGCTCTGAGTCCACACCACCACGAGTGGGGCCAGATACGCACATGTGTCTCTGCTAGAAAGTGGAACCACATTGAACTATAGCCTGGTCTAATGAAAGCAGCAAACCCCACCCTGCAGCCAGGGCCCTACACTCCAGTGATAGAACAGCAAAGCACTCTTAGGGCAGGCACAGCTTACGCTGGCAAAACCGCACTTTTACCGGTCTAGCCTGCGCCAGCCCCGCCCAGTGAAACGAGCGACGCTGGTATAACTGCATCTACGGTGGGGGTACAGCTCTGTAGCTCGGGGACCATAGCTAGACCAGCCGAGGTCAGGGTAGCCCTGGCCTTAAAGGGGCATATCTCAGTTGTTTAGATCTCAGCTATATGCTGGCAGAAGTCTATAGCAGAGGACTTCCAGGGGGTACTCAACTCATCTGGCTTCATGTTTCTCAACCTGGGGGTTGCAGCCCCTAGGAGGGTCACGGGGTGGGTTTAGGGGGATGGCAAGTGGAGGGCCAGCATTATGGGGTGGCAAGCAGGGCAATTGCCTGGGGCCCCGCATCACGGGGGAACCCACAAAGCTATGTTACATGCTTCAGCCCTGCTGCCTGAGGCTCTGGCTTCAGCCAAGGCTCACACTGAAATGTAAGTACAATATTTATAGTCCAGTCGATGTATTTGATAGAATGATATGGTCAAACTGAGAAAGTCGGCGATTGTTCAGTAATGATTTGGCTGTGACACGCCTGTAGTTTTATGTCTGATTTTGTAAGCAAAAGTGAGGTGAAACTTGGGGGTACACAAGACAAATCAGACTCCTGAAAGGGGGACAGTGGTCTGGAAAGGTTAAGAGCCACTGATCTATAGGGTAGGCATGGCCCTAGTGGGGATGCAGTTATATGAGTAGAAAGGTGCATTATGCCAGCACAGCTGGTCCTATAAGGGAAGGGGAATCAGCCATACCAGTATAAGGTGCTTTTATACTGGTATACATGGTACGATTTGACCCATTGGTCTGACTACTGGTTGAAAAAAAATCCACCTCCTGATTGACAGTTACGAAGGTAGACATTTTAATAGTGGCCAGGCCAGAGAGAGATTTAGTTTTCCTGACTCTCTGTTGCCAAAGTCAAGGGACCAAACACTAGGTATCAGGCCTGCAAATATCACCAGCTTGGCTGAAAAATCATGAGATTGTTCAAAAATAATAAATTTGGAGTCTGGCTCCCTGTTCCCCAGCCCCCGGTTTCTGAATCTTGAGGGTTGCCCTCATGTCACATTCTCAAGTTTCTCTCCACTAGCCCAAGGGTTAAAAATTGAGAGCGTGTCTACACAGCAGTGTTTTAGTAGCTGGAGCGCTGGACTGGGAGGACATGGCAGCTCTGGCCTGCTGGGTGACCTTGGGAAATCACTGCCTGCTCTGTGCCTCAGTTTCCCCATCTGTAAAATGGGGATAGGAACACTGTTAGAAAGCACTTTGCGCTCTGCTGAAGAAAAGTGCTATAGTAGAACTAGGTATTATAATTAGCCAGAGAGAGGAATACTGGGGTAACCCCGGGTATGGCCCCTCTTATTTCAGTAGGACTGGGGAGGGGTTGGATTTCACTTAACCCCCTTCCCAAGTGACATAGCTAAATGGCCATCTTGCACCAGGATAGGCGTGTCCATGGAGGAGGTTATACCAGTATAACTATATCGGTTTAAAAATCACATTTTTAGGTGATACTGGGAAACTTTCCTATATGGACAAAGCCTGTTTTGAAAATGCAAACCAACGTTCCCACAGAATCACGTGACTCCTGGAGCTGGGACTTCAAGAACATCGCAAGAATTGGCAGCATGGCTGATTTCTCAGCGCCGGAACGGCTGCAGTTCCTGGTATTCCTAGAGTCCAAGGCCAGAAGGGACCATTGTGGCCATCTAGGCTGATCTCCTGGATAGTGCAGGCCAGAGATCTGCCCGAAACAAGTCCTAGGGCAGAGCTTTTAGCAAAACCTCCAACCTTGATTTAAAAATGCCCTGGGGAGGTGTGACTGCAGTACATGTAGAGGGGATCTAACCAGCTCGCTCCAGTAACAACAGCAGTGATGCCCGCACCTATTGAAGCACTGCATGGGTGGAGGCCACTCAAGTAAGTATCCAGAGTCCTGGGAGGGCAGGACTTGCCCGGGCAGCCCCCCGCATCTCTGCTCTTGTTATTCAAGGCTGGGGTATGTCTCCTTGGGCTGCGATCACCTACCCCGATTGCAGCGTAGCTGCACCCTGCTGAGTGCGGCTCGTGGCTGGTTCCGTGATCAAACGGCAGAGGAATGAACCCGATGCCACGGGGCAGCCTCATGCTTCCCTCCCTCCCTGGCGCACCGTTCCCCACCGTTTTCTGCAGGCCAATGGGCTCAGTGGGTTTCTCCGAAGCTGGCAGCCGCCCTACAGGTCTTCCGCCCTGCACAAGGCCAGCAGCGCTGCCTGGTAATCGCCTCTCGTCTGCACCTGGAGCAAGGAAAGGAGAGAGCAATGAGACATTTCCCAACGGGGCGGGGAGCGCTCCTTCTCTCCAGCCTAAACCTTTACAGCGGGCGCTGGAAGAAAGCAGCGTGGTCTAGTGGGTAGAACAGGAAAGTTGGTGGTGGAGGGCCCAGATTCGAGGCCTGACTCCAAGGAGCCAGGACGCCTGGGTTCTAGTCCTGGTGCTGGGAGGGAAGTGGGGTCTAGTGGGTAGAGCAGGGAATCTGGCATTCAGGACATGGGGCGGTGCTTGGGCTGATGGTTCTATGCCCCCAGGTTCTGAGACATGCTGGCATTGGTTCTGTCTCTGTCTCCGTGCCCCCCCCTCCCCCGCCCCCAGGAGTGCACAGTGTGCTGACCTGGAGACAGGAGTACAGAGACTGCCCATGGTGCTTCTTGAACTCAGAGCGGATGCTCAGCAGGTCGGTTTCACTGCGGGAGATCAGGACGCGGATCAGGACTTTGTCATCAGTGCCGGGGTCCTGCGGGGGAGGGGGAGGAGAGGGGAGGTGCACGCTCAGGCTAGGAGATGGAGAAATTCCAGCTGCTAAGAGATGGGAAGTGGAGCCCCAAGTTCCAGAGGTAGGGGTCACTGTATCCCCGTTAGTCCATACAGCCCAGTATCTGCCCCCTGCAAGCAGACTAATCCCCCTCCCGATGGCTAAAGACCCTGCCTGACCCTTGTGGCATTCAGAGAACCCCCTGAAGCCTGAACATCACTGCCGGCCTGCCCCAAAAGAAGGCTGGGCTCGTACACCACTGATTCATGGGCACGGGTTGAAGGCGACTCACCTTCATGGCGTTGTGCAGCTTCTCGGCGAAGTAGCGCGGGGTGTTCCTGCACACGGAGGCTGAAATGAGAAGGGGGCCCAGGGTTCAAGCCATGGCTGGCGTGCACGGGGCACCGCTGCCCTTTGCTGGATGGAATCAGAACTGCTCCACTGGGTGTCATAAGCCCTGTACGGTACACAGCTCCTGGGGATTCTCCCATAGCTAACATGATGGCGGGGGAGGTTGGGGAGGGTTGTAAGAGTAGGATTCTCTGCCTAGGGGTTCGCTGCTGTTGCCTTGCACCATGGTGTCACCTGTCACGTCCTAAGGGACCACGGAACTGATACAAATCCACAACGGAGTTTACTACTGATGTCCTCTGTTTTAATGCTCCTTAGCAAGGAGGTGGCGTTTGTCCATCTTTTCCCTCAAGGCCAGCCCCAGGTGCCAGCCCCGAGTCACCTGTCGAGCCCAGAACCCTTCGTGCCCACTGCCCCGTGCATGCTCCTGTTCTTCTGGGCCTCTAGGGGAGCCCAAAGCCTGGCTCTCACACTTGATGCTGCAGGGTCTGTTTATAACGGGTTAGTAAATAAATGAGTAGGTTGGCCCAGGCCCCCATTGCGCTAGGCGCTGTACAAATCCAGTCCCTGTCCCACAGAACGTATAACCTACCTGAATCAATGGAGGGTTCTAGACTGAGTCAAGCAGAATCCTTATAACCATCTATGCCCCCTTCTTCTGATGGCCACATAGCCACGCCCACCACCCACTACTCATGTCTGTACCGTGCGTACCCCGTCCATTCGCCAGGGATTAGCCCTTTATAAATGGGGCCCTCACCCGGCAGGTGACGCCATCAGAAAACAGGGAATCTGCAATAGCGACTCCCTGTTCTCTTCTACCTCTCCGGCCGCCATCCCTGAGCACCTCCCAGGCTTTAGTGGATTGATCCAACCCGCTGTGAGGCAGGTAGATGCCATGGTCCCCATGGGAAACTGAGGCACAGAGCGACTGGCCCAAGGTCACCCTGGGAGTCTCTAGCAGAGCACAAGTCCCCAGCTGCCACGCTAACCCCTGGGCCATTCTGCCTCTCTGGACCGCACTAGGCTGATGGCGCTCTCAGCTTCAGGGGACCCAGAGCCAGCCACAGCCTGGGTCAGTGCTTACCTAGGGCCAGCATGGCCATCTGGCCATCTCCCCGGAAACGCTTGCTGATGGTCTCCTCCACCTCCAGCCCGCGGGATTTCCGGTACTGACCGAACACTGCCAGAGTTGGAAAGGGGAGAGTTAGTCCTGGCCTGCCCACAAGGGACTGTCCTGGGGGAGGGGGGTGTCCTGGGACTGGGACTCTATACCAGCAAAGCGCTCCTGGGGCGGGGACACACTGCGTATACCAGCCACACTGCGCTCTTACGGGTAGGGCTTACGCCCGCCCTGGAGAGCGAAACGAGCGACACTGGTAAAATACAAGCGCTGCCGGTATGACCACGTCCACCCTGGGGCCAGGACGCCTCCAGACATTGTTCACATGGTATGCGCCTGCCACCCCCGTCCTGGCCGGCTCTCCCGGGCGGGTACCCACTGCAGTTTCCCATGCTTGTGCAGGTCTCCAGGCTGTGGCTGAGTGAGTCCTGAGGGCAGAGCAGAGGGGACATGGGCTGCTGGAGGCTGGGCAGCCGCCCCCAGTGGGGAGCTAGGGTGCAGAAGCCGGCCCCACGGCAGTGGTAAGGAGGCGCAGTGCTGGCCACCCCACTGACCGTGGGTCAGACCTAAGCAGCACTCGAATCCCCATGCATCAGATCATGACACCACTCATCCATCCAGCACCCTAGTCATGACAGGGGGGCCGCAGGTCCACACCTGAGTGGACAGTGAGGTGGCCACTGCCGCGTCTCCTCTGCTGCCATGGGGCCAGCTCCTGTACCGGGGCTTCCCCGCAGGGCCCTGCCCAGCCGCATCCTGCTTCCAGGAGGCCATGTCCCTGCAGGACTAGTGGCGCGTGCCTGTAAGGAGGTGGGGTGGCCCCTGGACAAAATTTCCCAGGGTACCCCTGGGTCGGGCCGCATGGACACAGAGAGAGAAGGGCCCCGACTCCCAGCTGTGAGCAACGCCAGGGGCTCCCTGCAGCAGGGCGTCCGGGCCTTGCCTCTGCTGAGATGCTCAGGGCTTCGCTGCGTGAAGATGCTTATCCATGTCCTCTCACCGGCCCCCTTGCTCCTGGCTCCTGGGTCTGCAAGAGCCTGGAAGAGGAGGAGAGCGGTGACGGGCTGTGGGTGCTGCGAGAAGGAATTTTCCTCCAGGGTAGATTGGCAGAGGCCCGGGAGGTTTTTCGCCTTCCTCTGCAGCATGGGGCACGGGTCACTTACCGGAGGATTCTCTGCATCTTGAAGTCTTTAAACTATTATTTGAGGACTTCAATATCTGAGACATAGGTGAGAGGATTATTCCAGGAGTGGGTGGGTGAGATTCTGTGGCCTGCACTGTGCAGGAGGTCAGACTAGATGATCATAATGGTCCCTTCTGACCTTAAAGTCTATGAGTCTATGAGTCTATGAGACGCGGCTCCCCAGTTAGCCTGGAATTAACCCCACTGTGTTCTGGGTTGGGGGATGCAGCAAGATGGGACCAGGGGCCTCTATTCCAGAGCCATAACCAGGCAGCGCTGGTGCATTGAGCTTGGCTTCGCTGGGGAAGCTCGGACCTGAGGCATGCATGGGGCATGTGATCCGGCAGCACGGGACGAACAGGTGCAGCGGGCAGGGTGCAGCCGCCCATTGGCGCCAATCGTGTCACTATGGTGCCATGTGGCCGGTGTACAGCAAGGTGCAGTACTGACTGATGCCACTGGAGGGCTCCTTGGCCTCGGGAGGCTGCAATAGACCCCTTTGGTCTAAACGCAACCCCATCCCAATGCATCTCTCTAGGGTAACTGAGCAGGATCCATGGGGACCCCATGAGGCAGGGAACTCCCCCCCCCCCAAGCAATCCAACAACTCACCCTCCCACCCCCACCTCGGGCACATCCCCAGGCTCACCTCGGCATCCTGCTGTATCAGGGCATAGTCGATGATCCCAGTGTGGCACTCACGCGTCCCCTGCAGGGGAGAAGGCCAGAAAGACGGATCTGTGAATGGTTAGAGCTGGCGTCCCCGGCCCCGCAACCCGCGTAACAGTATGTCCGCTCACAGTTACAGTATTCAGCCACTAGGGGACCCTTGGGTGGGCTGTGTGGAGGAGGCAGAGAGTGGCTGTCTGGTAAATAACAGAAACAAAGCTGGGTCTCAAGTGGGGTGGAAGCTTGTCTGTTTGCCAGTAGCTGTATGTACCATGATGCCCACAAATGCTGAGGGAAGGGAGTCTTGGAGATGGTAAAGTGGTGGATGAGGGCTGGGCTGGGCTGGGCTGGGCTCAGCCCCGCCCCCCCTCCAACCCTTGCTCTGCTGGTTCCTGTGGCTGAGCAGTGGTCCCCAGTGTAGATGCCCATTCAGGTCATGCTGAAAAGGAACCAGGCAAAATTTTACCTTTGCTAGCGCCAGGAGAATCTCCTTGAACCAACCGCTGGTTTCCGAGGCTATGTCCTTCTCAGGGTCTGCTTTAAAATCTGGAGACAGAGAAATCACCCTGGCTAAAGGGGAATTCAGCTCAGTGGGCTTGCATGGGTAACACCGCCACCAGCTAGAATATTTGCAGCGATCAAACCAAGAGACCTCTGGATCTAAAAGCAGCAACCTCTTCTGCTTGAGGTAAAGGAGCACCCCTGGTAGGCTAGCCACAGAAGCCTGTATATATACTCTCACCTTGGGGTGAGGGGACAGAAAGCTACCCTAAGTGTGACTACATAGGACTGGTCGAAAATTTTTCATTGAAACAGTTTTTTTGACAGAAAATTGGGGGTTTGACTACAAAAAATAAATCATACGACATATCTGCTCCCTGACAGAAAAGTTTCATTATTCATTGAAAAGCAGAATGCCCCAAAACTGAACTCTTTCAATTAGGAAATGCTATTGCGGTGCCTCACAGGAGTTGTAGTCCAGGTGCCTCATGCTCCCCATGCTCCGCTCTTGGGCTAGGCTCCCTGGCCGGACTACATTTCCCATGATGCATCATGGCCAGTGATTCCCATGATGCACCACTTCTCCCACCAAAAGGGGAGAGCGTGGTGCATCATGGGAGAGATAGTTCAAGGAAAGAGCCTGGCTGACAGATGACAAAATGATCCCCCCCCCCCATTTTAATTTAAATTTCCCATGAAAAAGAATCCCAGCCTGCTCTAGAGACACACGGTTCCTCATGGTAACAGGGCCCTTTCTCCAAGGCTCAGACAGCGCTAATCTGGGGCTCCCCTCACAGCCCCTGGCCTTCCCCGTCCCCACTTTTACCTTGCCTGTAAAAGGCCAGGCTTTCTCTGAGCTGCTGGTTGGATCGAGTGGAGAGAATTTCGGTCAAAGCATCTTCGTCAGTGCCCATGCCCTGTAAAAGCAAAGGGTGCAGTGGCTGGCACAGGAGTGGCTGGCACGGCCGAGGGAGGAGAATGAGCCTGCTGCTGGCTGCACTGGAGTAGGGGGTGGAGAGAGCCAACCCGAAGGGGAAACACTGAGCCAGGAGTGGGGATGGGCAGCCCCATGGGGAGTGACGCTGCTTTGTGGCAAGCTAGTCCTCGGGACGGGGACAGCATTTGCCACCGGCTATCACCTCCTCCGTCTAACCTCTCTGTACAGCTCCTGCCACCCTCCTTGTCTGCGCTGCTCGTCTTGGACCTCCCTCCAAGGTGTCACCCCAAAGGGGAGGACACCTGGGTTCTATGCCCACGGACCAACTGGGTGAGCTTGGGCAAGTCCTTTCCGCTCACAGTGCCTCAGTTTCCCCTCCAACTCTTTGTCTGGTCTGTTCTGACTGTGAGCTGCTTAGGGCAGGGACTGTCTCCCTCTGTGTCTATCCAGCACCTGGTGCCATGGGGCCTCTACCACGATACACATATATGATAAGATCACATCCCAGCGCCTTGACTTGGCCAGTCCAAACCCTCCTTGAGTTTTTCGGCTGCTATATCCCCTTTGCAAGTCCCTCACTCACTGCCCCCTTCCCAACCCTCCCTGCTCCTCGGACCCCTCCCACTGACCGGATGAACTTGTCAAATCTCTGGGTATTTTCCACCTGCGTTTACACTCTCTCTGGTGGGCCCCTCGCTGCTGGACACGATCATGCACAGAGGCGGGCGCAGGGCTGATTGGCCACGTGCACCCCACCGGCCTCCCAAGGGGGAGCGGCGTCCCCAGGCCATACCTGCATGGCTGCCCTCAGCTCATGAGCGTCGTACTGAGCCGGCGGCTTCAGCAGCCCCACGATGACCCGCTCCAGGTTCCCAGACAGAGCCGCTTCCATGGATTTCAGCAGGTCCTGGGAAAGAGCCCAGGAAAGGTCAGAGCTGAGGCCAAGCAGCAGCCTAGCTCCGGGCCCCAACTTCCCTGAGGCAGGAGGCTTCATGCATTTTGGGGGACCCCATGGCAGCTCCCTTCCTCGGGGCCCTGTGAATGGTCACCCCAAGCGGGCTGGTCTAGCAGTTGGAGCATGAAACTAGCCAGGACTCCTGGGTTCTGGGAGGGTGTGTGGGCCAGTGGGTAGAGCAAGAGACCGCAAGTCAGGGCTGTATTCATGGTTCTGCCACTGACTCACTGTGTAACCTCAGCACAGCCTCAGTTTCCCCATTTGATAAGTGGAGAGAGTAAAGCTCCCACACAGGGGAGCTGCAAGGGTTAATAATATTACTTGCACAGAGTTTCAGATGGAAGCCTCTAGAGAAAGGAAAAGGGTTGCAACGAGGCAGCCAGTGTCTCTGGGTGCACTACTTCCCCCTAGTGGAGAGATTCAGTAATGTGTCATAAACCCTATACTGCCCACAGCTAATGGGGATTCTCCATTGATGCCAGTGCTAGGGCCTGGGCTATGGCCATAGGAGGATCAGAGAAGTCGCAGTGAGGATCACAGTGGCCCGCTGTGCAGCTTAGAGGCAACCAGGATGTATTGGGTTATTGATATGACGGGACGAGGGTTGAACCAAAAGGAGCACAGGGACACAGAAAGGAGTCCGCTGAGCAGCTGCCCTGGCCGGCTGGTGCGTTGCCAAACGCCCGGCACACGGCCCCACCTTGTGCACTAGGGCATCTCTCTGCAGGGCAGACAGACTCCAGTGCCTGAGACCGGCCCGAAGCAGACAAGATCACTGCTGCTGAGAGCCCAGCCCGGCGCCGCCCCCCCCCCTCCCCCGGGGCCCTTCCCATCACCTGCTTGGTGAGGTCCTGGAACACCTTGGTGATCTGCTGCCTCTGGGCGCTGGTCCGATTGGTCAGCACGTCCAGGATGGCCCCATGGTCAGCACCTGTAGCGAGGGGGCAGGGAAGCGGGGTGTGACTATTCAGCTGGCTGTCGGGATCCCCTCCCCCCACCCCCTCCACATTACCACGTTACCATTGCCCGCGATGACCTCTATGAGGCGCTGTACGTCGCCCTCCGCATCGAAGCCCAGGTAGGGTTTGATGGTGCCCAGCGTCCCCCAGGCTGCTGTCTATGGTAAGAGTGGAGACGGTGAAGCGGGTCGTTGTTATTGAAATTCATACATAGAACTTGCTGTTGTGTGATATTTTTGAGGTGAGCCTGTGGGACTCCCTGTCACGGGATATTGGTGGGGTTATCCCAGGGGATTCACCGCTGCTAGATATTCACATGATTAGCTTGTGGGGTCTCACTGCCCCGGGTTATTATTTAAGTTAATTCATGGGACTCACTGCGACTGGATATTACTCAGTTTAACCTGTGGGACCCACTGCCATTGGATAGTACTGGGGTTAATCTGTGGGACTCACTGCAGGGGGATATTACTGAGGATAGCCTGTGGGGCTCCCTGACACTAGATATTATTATCAGAGTTAACTCATGGAATTCACTGATACTGGAAATTATTTAACCTGTGGGATCCCTGATACTGGATATTATTGGAACTCACTGTCATGGGTATTACTAGGATTAATTTGTGGGACTTATGCCATTATTGAAGGACACCTGTGGGACTCCCTGCTACTTGATATTAGTGGAGCATACCTGTGGGCCTCCATGCTGCTGGCTATCACTGGGGTTAACCCAATGGAAACCCAAATCACCCACTGTGGTGCTGCTAGTGCCCCCAAATCACCCCCTCACAGTGCCCGGGGTGATCCCCAAATTGCCTCCCGCCACTTGCTAGGGTGAAACGCTCACCATGGTGACCAAGAACATCCTTAAAATACCCATGATGCCTGCAGAGACCCCCTGAAACACCCTTCCACCCAGGCCCCACGATGCCCAGGGCAGGGCTGCCCATGGTACCCCCCTCCCACGCTCTGTGCACCACTCACCTGCTGGGCCAGGGGCAGCTGGCTGAGAATCTCATGGGCGAGGGAACGTCTGTCCATCCCGTCCCCCAGGAGTATCGCGTCGTCTTTGCCAGCGGATGGCTCTGAAAGGCAGAGAGGGGAGGGGGTGAGGCCCCCACGGGGAGACTTAACTGTCCCCCCGGCATCCCAAAACAGCCGCCATCGACAGGCCCGGTCATAGGCCTGATTTCCTCGAGTCCGATCTGATTGGGGTAGGCCACGGTCCAGGCCTCCTGCCAGTGCCCGGCTCCTTTGCCGGCCCTTGGGGACGGAGGACGGAGAACCGCAGGGCGCATGTGAATTCAAAGAGACTGGATTGGGAGCCCTGGAGGCCGCCTTATCCATGCAGCTTGTACCCCAGAAGTGTACCCCAGTGGGTAAGGTGCTGGACAGAGAGCCACATGGGAAACAGGACACCTGGGTTCTATTCCGCTATCTGCTGGAAGACTCTCGGCAGGTGTTCTGTGACTCAGTTTCCCCTTCCACCCTTAGCTGCCTGCTCTATTTAGACTCTGAGCTCTTCAGGGCAGGGACTCAGGGCTGCTGGGAGGGAGAAAAAGGGGCCCTTTGCCCTGGGCTTCCCATTTGAGAGGGCCCCCTAACCGGAGTGGTGCTGCAAACCCAATGCACTATGTTGCAATGCCCAGCGTGGGGAGCCAGGCTCAGCCATGTGGTACAGGAGTCACTGCTCCTGGGTGAGTGCAGGGTAGACCCCTCCCACCACCCAGGGCCTTCCCCCAGGGATAATATTTTTGGAAGGGTGGGGAGTCTCCGTTTCCGATTTTGTCTCAGGCTCCCCAAAATTTCTGTGCGCCCTGCAGGGACTGTCTCTCAGGTTTGCCTGGGCAGCGCCCGGCACCACGGGGCCCTGATCTCGGTTACTGTGTGTCTGGGCAGCGCCCAGTGCAACGGGGCCCTGATCTCGGTCACTGTATGTCTGGGCAGCGCCCGGCATGACGGGCCCTGATCTCAGTCACTGTGTGTCTGGGCAGCGCCCAGCATGACGGGCCCTGATCTCAGTCACTGTGTGTCTGGGCAGCGCCCGGTGCAACGGGGCCCTGATCTCAGTCACTGTGTGTCTGGGCAGCGCCCGGCATGACGGGCCCTGATCTCAGTCACTGTGTGTCTGGGCAGCGCCCGGCATGACGGGCCCTGATCTCAGTCACTGTGTGTCTGGGCAGCGCCCGGCATGACGGGCCCTGATCTCAGTCACTGTGTGTCTGGGCAGTGCGGTCGTTGGCTGGATCTCCATTGATTTCAACATAGCACCACTGCTCATTGACCACAGCTGGGGACCTGGCCTGCCCATGTCTGCCGCGGGCACACATCTGCCCTTGGACACCCTTCCCTGCGGTGAGGTTTTCCCTGAGCTAAAGGGCGTGGATCCGCTGCTGAAGCCAGTTTTGCCCACGTAACCGATGAGCGTGCGCTCTGGGTCCCTCTCTATGCGAGCGGTGACAGGGCCCTGGCGTGTCAGCCCAGAGAGCTGGAACGGGGATCGTGGCGTTTGAAGGGAATTTGTTCATTGCAGACGAGGCTTTAAAAGCAGCCTCCAAAGGGGTGAAATAAATGAGGCCCGTGCTAGCAATCCAGGCGTCATGTCTGGGGCGAGGCTTTGTCTAGAGATCCAACCAGCTCTTCAGAGCCTTCCCACAACAGCGCTGGCCTCCCCTAGAGCTGGCCGCACTCAGCGCCAGCCAGCCCCAAACCTCTTGCTTTCCAGTCCCCCTCGCCAGCCTCTCTCTCTCCAACCGCACCCGGCTGGGGGATGGGAGGGCGCAGCCCGTGACACAGGCTGGAAGAGCCTAGGCCTTGGACAGGCGCCAAGGGGAACCGAGAGCCACAGGGGCTTTTATTCAGACTATTTTGAGACTCCGGGTTGCTTTTTAACTCAAACATCTTGGGAGGAAAGATGGTTGGAGGTGCTCCGAGCCCTTTGCAGGTTGCCTCTCCCAGCCTGGCCTTTAGCACGGAGCTGGGGCCTTTGCCACCGGCCTGGAGGTGGCCTCCTTCTCTGCCTCCCTCCTCCACCTCCCGACTGCACTTGCTCGTGACCGCGGACCAGCGAGCCGCCAGGCAGAACCAACTTGTTTAGTCTATTGCGAGCAGGGAGCTGAGATTCTAATCTGGTCTGCAGGGAGTCTGGTGCAGGGGGTGGGGGGTGTACGGGCGGGGAGCCTTGCACGGGAGAGCCGTTCACAGCACGCACGGGGAGCGTTGCCCTGAGTATCGCGTCATTGGGGGGGCTGCACGCGCTCCTTCTTCTCCGTGCCCAGTGCCCCTCCCCTACTTTGTACCCCTCTCCCTCTTCTCTGCAGCCCCATTGGGACACTGGGATCGCTTACTGGTGTGAAGCCCTGGGGGTGACAGCCATAAAAAGCAGGAGTCCCCCTAAAGTGTTTAGTGGAGCTGGCATGCAGGGCTGGCAAACGTGAGCTGCATTTCTCTAGCCCCCTCTATCTCGCCCGCCCCGTTTCTCAAGCACTAATTGAGGTTAAGCGCCCGATAGAAATGCTCATAATTATTATTTATTAATTAATCCACCCTCTGGGAAGCCGGTCGATGTATATGTCTGTCCAGCTAATCCCCATTGGGATCTAGGTACTGGACACGGCTCTTGATCATCAGCTGTGGATCCACCCCTGTTAATTAGCATCATCCTCATTCCACAGATGGGGGAACTGAGGTGCAGAGGGAGAAAGTGAGTGGGCCGAGGCCATGGAGGGAGCCAGTGGCGGAGCTGAGACTAGATCGCAGGAGTACTGACTCCCAGTTCCCTGCCCTCACCACTGGAATGCACTCTCCTTCCAGAGTTGGGAAGGGAACCCAGGTGTCCTGATTCCCACCCCCGCTCTAACCACTAGATTTCACTCCCCTCCTAGACCCAGGAAAGGAACCCAGGGGTCCTGACTTCCTGTGTTGTACTCATTAGATCACCCTCCCTCCGGTAGATAACTCTCCTCCTTTGCAGCCCTGCTGATTTCCCAGAAGCCTGGCCAGCAGAAGAGCTGGATTTCCCAGAGACCGAGACAGACCGGACGAGGCTGCACTTACCCCCAGCCGCACTAGACAGCGTCCGGATCAGTGCACGCTACGACCCGACCAGTGTGTGTGCTCGGCGGATGCAGGGAGGGGGCAGGACTAGAGTAATCTGATCGGCTGAGGTCCACACAACTGGTGGGTGTGTATCATCTGTCCCACCCCCGAACAAACACCCTCCTGTGCAGGTGTGGGGACGAGGGGGGGGGGGCATATAAAGAACCCTCCACCCCTTAACCCAGCCAGAAGCAGCCATGGCAACCCACACATACAGCCTGCCCATCCTCCCAGCAGCCAGATTTTTCAGGACACTGGCTGCATTGTATTGCATTGACGTGACATCCACCACCAGCCAGTACCTGCTGGGACAGCGGGCACTGGAGGGATGCCCCTCCCGGGGCGGGGGGGGGGGGGGGATCAGTCATTGGGCTGGCGAGAAGAGCGAAGAAAAACCTGTCGCTCCAGAGCCAGGGTGGGTGGAGGCAGAGAGTGTCAGATGGTTCTCAGCTTGGCTTGTGCACCGTGCCGAGCTTCGCGCCTGCTGGAAGATGCCAGACGGGCCGTGCCCCATGGGGAGCACTGGGGCGAGCGGCTCTGGTTTTTTTGGATCGGTCGTGACTGGCCGTGGGTTTCTTAGTGGGGAGGCAGCGGGTTGACTTGCTACAGCATGACCTGGGGACAGGTTCCCATCGGGAAGCCAGAGACGGGGAACAAGTGGGGTTGGCAAGAGGCTGACGTGGATCATTCAGTGGTGGAGGGGTTAGTGCACTAGCCTCCCCGTAGCGAGACCTGACTTCAACTCCCACCGCTGCCTCTGTGACCTTGGGCAAATCAATTAGCACCCGATCCTCAAGGATATTTAAGTAACTAACGACCCCTGAAATCTGGGGCTTAGGCCAGGTCTACACGGCAGACCTATATCTAGCTGTGGGTGGGGCCTGGGATTTGGAGGCGGAGTTAGATTCCCAGCCTGCCATCCTGGAAAAGGCCCCTTTACCTGGAAGGTTCTCAAGGCAGAACGACCTACCCCTCCATATACACAGTGCCCGGCATGGAAAGGGCGTCTCTGGTAGGTTAAGATGGGAAACTGGGCAGAGGAGTGCGGATTGTAGGATCACTGGGGGCTAAGCCCATCCAGTGACCCCCTTGATGTACTGTGGGGTGCAACACCACCTGCTGCCACTGAAGGTCTGGCAGGGCTGGAGCAGCTGCAGTAGACCCAGCTGCCCCCAGAGAATGCCAGAAGGAGACCGTGCAGAGCAGGGAATGTAGGGTTCAACGGGACCATTGGAGTTCAGCCTCACAAACTCAGAGCCCTGTGCCTCTGTCCCCCATTGATCCTGCAGCCGCACCGGTTCATCAAGCAAAAGGTGGGGTCAGCCGGATCTGTCTAGGTGGCCGGCCGTGCGTTTGTTGCATAAACCTGCACACCTGTGTGTGTTGGGCTGAAAACACAGGGGTGTCTCTCAGCTGTCTGGAGCTGCATCAGGGGGGGCCCTGAGCCAGGACCAGCACAGGGGAGTGAGATATGGAGCCACTGGGCTCAAGGGTGCGAATTGCAAACATCCTTTCTCATAGAATATCAGGGTTGGAAGGGACCTTAGGAAGTCATCTAGTCCAACCCCGTGCTCAAAGCAGGACCGATCCCCAATTTTTGCCCCAGATCCCTAAATGGCCCCCTCAAGGATTGAACTCACAACCCTGGGTTTAGCAGGCCAATGCTCAAACCACTGAGCTATCCCTCCCCCGCGGTGGCCCGCATGCAATGAGCCAGGTGGGAGAAGGAAGCTTGCCCCAGCCATCCCCATGCGGTGCTTGTTCTGTGGCTAGAGAGGGGATTTCAGTCTCCTGAGGTCCTGTCCATCAAGCCAGCAGGAGAAATCTGGATGGGGTGGGGGAGATCTCTGTGACTGGGGGCTTCTTCCAGGCATGTGTCCACGCACAGTTCCTCTGGGTGGCGTCCACAGACTCCCTTTCGGGGCAGCAGGCACTGTCTGGGGTGCTCTGCTCGGAGTCCCCTTCTGGGTCCCTCATTTTGACCCTATTACTTGCACCCCCATCCCTCTGCTTATTTTTTGCCCCCTGTGCTCAGTTGTCATCTGGGTCCTGTGGCCCCTCCCATACCTGAGGACGGCGGGGCCTTTTGGTCCAGTGAGCCCCACCTCACATCTCAGTCATCAACCAGGCTGGAGAGAGCTGATGGCCTTGTGATAGGGCCTTGGGTCAGGGTTCTAGGGACCAGGGTTTGATTCCCTGTTGTGCCATAGACTGCCTGGATGAGGTCCTTAACTGCTCCATGCCTCAGCTTCCCACCTGTAAAATGGGGATAGTATTTCCCAGGCTGAATTCACGTCTCTTTATTCCCCACCTGGGGTTAAACAGATCAGCTGCTGTGATGTGGCGGCCAAAGCAGAATAATCTCAAGCAGGTAGGAACCTGGGCCATTTTTCCGACCTCCCAGGGAAGAAGCCCGGAGGCCCTGGGTGACTCGGCCGGGCTCCTTGCTGCCAGACTGCATTCCTAGCAGAAATTCCTTCCTTGTCGAACAAGATCAAACAATTCCTGCCTCAGAGGAGAACGGGGGAATAAGTAACAAAACCACTGCTGAGGGCGGATCAGATGGGCCCAGAGCCGCTTGTACAACACGGGAAAGGCTTCCGTACCTGCCAGCACCTGGTTCCTGGCTCTGACACCCGGAGTGCTGTGGGGGCAGTCACTGCTGGAGGGCAGAGAGCAAAGTCCGGGGCTGGGTTCCAAAGCTCTCACCGGTGGGGATGTTTGGAGCTGAGGAGGGGTTGGGAACTCAGAAGCCCCCTCAAAGTTAGAGGGGTTAAATCCTGGCTTTGGGGTTCATCTCTACATTCGGGGTGAGGAATCCAATCTTATCCCTACACGTGCCCGTCTGCCTAGCTAGGGCTTGGATGTGCCGCCCATCCCCGTGGCATCTGACTCCCCAGCCGAAGGTGCCCCCCCCCCCAGCAATTGTGTCCCAAACTATATTTGCTGCTGTCAAGCCTCCCCTGAACTCTTCTGTTGGCATCTGCTCGCCCTTCCCAGCCTCTTCCCCCTCCCCCCGCCTGAGCCCTGAGCCCACCCCACAACTGAGCAGAGCCCCCTCCCCAGTCCACCTGTTGCCGCCCCACAAAGAGCCCCACCTCCCGGGCCTGACTCCCCACTTATTCAGCCCTGTCCCTCGTCCGCATCTCCTCACCCCTCTGTGCCTGTCTCCTCCCCCCAACACTGCCCCCCGACATGCCTGAGCAATGCTGTCCCCTCCTGGAGAAGGGCTGTGTTGCAGCTGCTCCGGTTCAGGTGAGCCAGCCTGCGCCCCGGGGAGAGGGAAGGGGCAGGAAGTCTCGGCTGCCCACTTAGCAGCCCTGGTGGCCGGGAAGCCGGGTCTGTGCCCCCAGCCCATCTGGGGAGCAACACTGCAGCTGGGCTGAGCATCAGGCAACTGCAGGGGGCAGGCCTAAGGCTGACGCTCCCTGTCCTGGCAGGTGGACATTGCTGGGCCCTTGGGACTTGGGGTGTGTGTGTGTGTTCATGCGTGTGCATGTGTGTTCATGCGTGTGCATGTGTCATCGCGTGTGCGCATGTGCGTGCAGGCCCGGCCCTAAACCACATGGCGCCCCAGGTGAGGAGCGTCTTCGATCCCCCCTCCCATTTGTTAAACTTTTGAATAGCTTCTTTTGGATTGCATTTGTAGCCCATGTCACGACGTTGAGGCAATATTTGCCTGCGTGATTTATCCCTGTCGTATAAACTAATAAATGTGCACACTGGGACCTGTACATCTGTATTTATTCGGGCCGGATATAAGCAAATAACAAAAAATTAGTTTCCTCTAAGCTTATAAAAACCTGTTAAGAATAACTGAAATGTACAGGGTGCGGCTGACAACATTCCAGGAGGTTAGTGAAAAATGAAGCCACGTACGGAATACCGGAAACATTTTACTTCAAATGTTCTATTTTCCCTTTTGTTGCTAGCAACAAAAACAGCCCCCTCCCACCCAAGCCCGGCGCCCCGTGAGCCCGGCAACCCAGGTGGTCGCTTGCCCCTAAATCTGGCCCTGTGTGCGTGTGCCTCCGTGTGTCTGTGCGTGAGCTTGCGTGTGTGCGTGCTTCCAGCCTGCCTAGCCGCTCCCGGGCCTCGTGAGCTAGTGCAGAGATGCTAAAGCGGGGGTGGCCTGGACAGCACAGGTTAGGAAGGGATCCCGGCGGTGGAGGAGGTGGGCGGTGTGGGGATCACTAGGAAACACAGGACTCTCCAGCCTGGACTGGCCCAATGGGCCCATGTAGCCCAGCATCCTGTCTTCAACAGTGGCCAATATCAGATGCTCCAGAGCAAGGTGAAAGAACCCTGCAGCGCTGGGATAACCTGCCCCCCCAGGGAAAGTCTGATCGGCTGATCCCAGGAGTTAGAGGTTAGTTTATGGAGAGAGGTTTACAGCCTTTCCAGAACCTTTCACTCCTTCCCGCTGGAGGTTTTCATTACCCACATCCATGTCTGATCCTTTCTGGAATCCCTCTAAGCTCTTAGCCTTGGTGCTATCATGTGGCAGTGAGTTCCGCTGACTAACGGCAGGTTGCATGGAAAAAATAGTCATTGCATCCCACTGTGATGCAGCAATGGGGGCAGGAGTGCCTGGCTGCCAGGGCCCCACCCTGTGCTCTTCTCAGACCCAGAGCTCCCATATGCAGCAGTGGGAGCTTCCGGCATACAGGCTCCATCCCCAAGGTTGGAATAAACCCCTGGGGCCAGTGAGCCAGATCCTCTTGCCACTCAAACTGCCTCTGATGCAGAGATTCTGTGGGCTGGACAGGGGCCAAGCAGCTTTGAAGACAGATACTGCTGCAGGATCTCTCAGGCTGTGGACGTGCACAGCTTCCTGGTACCGGAGGTCCGTGGGACTAACTGCCTGGCAAAACCAGCTGGGGAGGGAGGGAAGCTATCATACCACACCCTGGGCTGGCCGGATTTTACTGACTGAATTTCCTGGTGCAATACGAGGCCACACTGCCCCCCGGAGTTTAGAGACCCTGGCTAGACACTTGCATGCTCGAATTTTAGAGGGTAGATAATTATTGCCTGATGCTATAGATCTGCAGTAAATAGGGCAGTTCTCTCAACATCCCCCCTGCTCACGCCCCCTCCCTCTCTCTCCCAGATGGCCTGGCATAGCTTCCCTATTGCTCTCTGCCCATCCCACCTTCGTCTGAACGGCAGTGAGAGCTATTATTATCATTGCTATTTATTAGGTGTATTGCGGTAGCGTCCAAGAGCCCCAGTCATTGAACCCAGGACCCCCACGGTGCTAGGGACTGTACGGACTGAACAAAAAGACTGTCCCTGTGCCAAACAGTTTATAAGCGGAAGGTGAGAGCATGGTACAGGGAGGCAGGACTCCTGAGTTCTAATCCTAATGATGTGTGACCCCCTGACACGTCATTTCTGTGCTCCGTGACTCCGTTGCCCCTCCCGCTGTAAAATGGCGGTACAAACCTCGTTTTGCCCAGAGCGTGGAGATCCCTGGGGGAGGGATAGCTCAGTGGTTTGAGCATTGGCCTGCTAAACCCAGGGTTGTGAGTTCAATCCTTGAGGGGGCCATTTGGGGATCTGGGGCAAAAATCGGGGATTGGCCCTGCTTTGAGCAGGGGGTTGGACTAGATGACCTACTAAGGTCCCTTCCAACCCTGATATTCTATGATTCTATGATTCTATGAAAAGAGCAAGGTGTTTATTATCTGATTGGATGATAAATGTGTTCTGGGAAGCTGGGCAGCTGGGCAATGCCAAAGGAGAGAGGCTCGTCAGAGGAGGAGGGAACTGCTAATTGTTCGGCAGGTTACCCTGCTGCGCCGGGCCTGTTCATGGCTGTATGGAGAAAAAAATAGTCCCGGCAGATATTGGGCAAACTTCCTTCACACAGCTGTGCTGATGCTCCTCGGTCCCGACCCGCAGCCCCCTGCTATCCCAGTCCTGGGCTTCCCTGATCCCTGCTCTGCTGATGCCCCTCAATTCCAACCTGCAGCCGCTGCCCTGACAGCCCTGGGCTAGCCCAAAACAGCTTGCCTGATGCCTCTTAATTCTGACCTACAGGCCTCCCATCCCCCGCCATTCTGTCCCCCGCCCCACCAGCTCTTCCGATACCCTGCATCATGACTTTCATGCAATCATAACCCACCCCCTGGTATTCGAGAGTCCTTTCTCTAATTTCCATTCTTCACGTATGCAGGTGTTGTTATTGACTCTGCTACTTGACTTGCTGTGTGACCTGGAGAGAATCACTTCCCCTGTCTATGCCTCAGTTTCCCCATCGATAAAACAGGGATCACAGCTCTTCACAGAGACACAAGGGGTCTAATTCATTAATGCCTGTGAAATGCTTTGAGATGTTCTGATGGAAGGTGGGAGAGAAATGCAAAGTATCATTATTATTATGGTAAGAAAATATGTGCATGTAGGAGCTGTTGCAGGGTTAGCCCCTGGGAACTTCATTGCAAGAGGGGGAGTAGCACATGGATCCTTCTCCCAAAGCCCAAGCCCATGCCCCTACTACTTGAGTTAAAGGAGAATCTCCATTTATGTATAGGGCATATGACACACAAGGGAGTTGTTTCAATTCCATCCAGGAGAGGGCCGCTCTCTTACTCTCCTTCAATATCTCTCACACACTCTGCAGTCCATTACAATATTATTAATTTAATTGGTCGTTACTTAAACTCCATTTCCCAGCAGGCTATGATCCCCATTGCTTTAGCCCGAACATTTCTCAGCACTTACACTGCTTTTCACTTTCAAAGCCTTGTGCAGTCATTAGCTTTTAATCGCCTATTAAGAAGCCACACTTCTCTACCTGATTTGGAGAGGAGGGGGTTGTGTTGTTGGAGGCACTCAGTACATAATCCTCAGCTGTGAGTATGCAATTTTCTCCAGGAATGCGAAGCAGATCCCTGCTCCTAATTATTATTGTTATTATCAATAATAATAATGCTGATCGCCTTTCCGCTTCATAGTGCCAAGATGCAGCAGATGGCAGCAGAGAAAACAGAGAGATGTTTGTATTACAAACATTTGCTCGACAGTGACTCAGCAGTGCGGTAGGTCTGGTAAATTAGTTCTCCCCAGCTGGGCTTTTCAAGGCTCATGGGCCCTCCAGGCCTAATGACAACAAAGCTAAAACCTCGGACAGTAACGCCCTACCCAGTTCGGGAGTGCAGCTCTTGGCTTTCATTCGGTGAGATGAGCCAAACAGGAAGAGTTTTGGAAAAGCCTCGGGTCCTGATCACACAGCTGGGGTCAGATGGGCCCAGAGCAGCACCAAGTTCTAAGACGTCAATGTAGCTCAAAGTCCAAGTCTCAAATGAATAAATACATTTAATTTAATTCTATTTTATTCTGAGTTCTATTCCCCGCTCTACCACTGGTGACTGTGGGCAAATCACGTCCCTGCTCTGTGCCTCGGTTTCCCCATCTGTACAATGGGGATAATGATATCTACCTCCTTTCTAAGGCACTGTGAGATCTAGGACTGAAACGTGCTGGATAAGAGCTAGTTAATAATCATTTCAATATATAATATAATTATACAATTATTATTATAAATCGCATACACAGTAGCCTGTTCGGTCCAACACGTTTTTTCTGTGTACAAAAACCAATCGGACTCTTTGGGCTTTTTGGCGCACACAGACCAAAAAATGGGCGGTATGGAGCCTGGGATAAGATGTTATCAAGGCATCTGCTAATGCTGATTGTTAATTAATTGTCATTCATAATTAATGATGCGATCATGCTTGTATTGTTTATTGTGCTTGCTCTCTTGTTGTTTTGATATAATCTCTTCATGATTTCACTTGCTTACGAATTTGTTTGCATGCCAGCAGTCTGCAACGGAAGGCGGGAGGCGTTTGCAGACAGATGCTCTGGAACAGACATGCAGGGAAGGGGCTCAAACTTTCAAACGTTCTTAAGTAATTTAGGAGCCCAGATCCCATTGGCTTTCCTTGAGGCTGATGCTCCCGAATCGCTCAGCTATTTTAACCAGCGTTCCTATCTGGGGCAGCATTTCAGGAAAGGTTGAAAGACCTGGACATGTTTAGTCTAGAGAGCAGAAGGCTGAGGGGCGACCTGATAGTCTTCAGATATGTTAAGAGGTGTTATAAAGAGGAGGGGGATCATCCAGAGCCGTCCCTAGGGTATGGTGAATCGGGGCGGCTGCCCTGGGCCCCGTGCTTTGGGGAGCCCCATGGCGGCCACCCCGAATCGCCATACCCTAAGGACAGCTCTGCGTGTGTGTCGTGCGGGGGGGGGAGGGTGCTGGGCTGACCCGGGGGGTGGGGGTGGGGTTAGGGTGTGGCCAGGCTGGCCCGGGGGGTTAGTGAGGGGCCTGGCACCGACCCCTGCCCGCCCCGCTCCAGCCTGCCCCACTGGCTCCTGCTGTCGCTTGGAGGAGGGGGTGAAAGCCGGAAAGAGGCGGGCAGGAGTGGAGCAGGGGCGGGGTGGGGGCTTGCGGGAAGAGGTGGAGTGGGGGCGGGGCCTGGGGCGGAGCGGGCAGGGTTGTCCCGGGCCCCGCATCCCCCTAGGGACGGCTCTGGGCTCATCAACTCTTTTCTGTGTCCACTGGAGGAGGGACAAGAAGTAATGGGCTTAATCTGCAGCAAGGGAGATGTAGGTTAGAGATTAGGGGAAACGGTCTAACTATATAAGGATAGTTTAGCATTGGAACAGGCTACCAAGGGAATCCCCGTCACAGGTGGGTTTTAAGAACAGGTTGGACAAACACCCATCAGGGATGGCCTAGGTTTACTTGGCCCTGCCTCAGTGCAGGGGGCTGGACTAGATGACCCCTGGAGGTCCCTTCCAGACAGACGTTTCTCTGAGTCTCCGTGTCTAACTTGGAGCATGTGCTTAAGTCTCACGTGCGTGCGAGCGCTGGCCTGCATAGGGATAATTTCCTGAATAGGGCCCTGGAAGACTCAGAGGATGACCTGACCCCAGGACCGGTGCAAGGAAGTTTTGCGCCCTAGGCGAAACTTCCTTGCACTGGCCCTGCGCCCCCCCCAACTAACGCCGCCCCCCCGCAGTGGCAACCCGCGCCACCCGCTGGGCCGAGGTGGGGCTGGGCTCCCCGCACGCCCCCGCGGCGGGCTCGGCTGGGCTCCCCGCGGCCCGCGACGGGGGGCGCTGGGCTCGGCTCCCCGTGCCCCCCACCAGCGCCCCCCCCCCACCAGCGCCCCCCGCGGCAGCCAGCCTCCTGCCCGCGGCAACTCACCTCAGCCGGGGGCAGGGGCAGCAGCTCAGGGGAAGCTGCCTTCTCGGCCGCTTTTGAAACGCAGCCGGGAGTCTCCGCCCCCCAAATGCTGGCGCCCTAGGCGCCCAGTGAGCGCGCCGGCCCTGCCTGACCCTGCTCTCATTTGACCACCCTGGGAGGTTTGCCCAGTGACTTCAGTGGCAGCGGAACTGCAGCTGAAACGGGGCGAAGGCTCTTTCCACGCTGAGCTCAATTGCCGGATCGGGGCCACGGGAGGGCGAGGGGGGGGAAGCGGGGGAGGTAAGAATGTCGCAACCTCTGCCGAGGCCGCGCAGAGGAAACGCTCAGTGGAACGTGATTCAGGCCTGAGAAGTGACTGCACGAAACACTGGCCCCGCTTACTCAACCTGCTCCCTGCGTGTCTCTGAGTCACATCCCTTGATCCTGGCAACTCGGCCCTCCCGCTCCCGGCCAGCCAGGGGGAGTGAGCGGCGGGTGTCCTCTGGGCCCACTGAATTGCCAGCTGCAGTGGCTTTGTGCCAAGGGGTGGTGGAAGGAGCCAGCTGGAGTTTGAGATCTTGGGGGTGCAGTTTAGTGGGGTGCTTCTCTAGACATCAATGGCCTGGAAGTGACTACGAGCCCCGGCATTCAGGGCTTCTGTTTTACTGCAGCAGCACCCAGAGATCCGGGGCCTTAAGTCCTGCTTGTCTCCCCCCATCCGCCCCCCCTGTTTCCCACCCCTGCAAGAGGTTACTCCAAAGACGCAGACAGGGATGGGAGCGAGGAAGTGGGGGAGTGCCAAACTCTTTGCATCACCACTTTAAGAGCCAGCCAAGGAAAGCAGGGTCTAGTGGTTAGAACAGGGGCCTGGGCATCAGGAGTCCTGGGTTCTAGCCCCAGTTCTGGGAGGGGAGTGATGTTTAGTGGTTAGAGCAGGGGGGATCAGGACTCCTGGGTTCTCTTTCCCAGCTCTGGGTGGGGAGTGGTGTCTAATGTTTACTGCCGGGAACTGTGACTCAGAAGACGTCAGTTCTACTCCCCCTGCTGGGAGAAAGCAGCTTCTAGTAGTTAGAACAGGGGACTGAGAGTCAGGGTTACTGGGATCTATCCCCAGCACTCCCTGTGCAACTTTAGGCAAGTCTCATCCCTGCCCTGTGCCTCGGTGTCCCCTTCTGTAGAATGGTGCTGATGGGACTGTAACAAATCTGTGACCGCATAGGATTCCGCGGAATTAAATCTTTTGTTCCTGCTGGAACGTGTCACTGCCGGAAAGCCCCTGTGAGTCAGGCTGAGGGGGGGCCAGTCCTGCTGGGGCAGGATGGGATTTCATGCCGTGTGTTTCCCGCTAGTTCCCATCACACCCCTTACAGTTAGAGCCCCCGATGCGAGTTGGGGACACTGATCGTTCTGCGTGTCATGCACTGGGCAGTGTGCATGATGGGTCCCCTCCAGGGCAATCCACAGAGGACATGAGCCTGGTACAGCCCTGCACACTAGAGGCGTGGCTCTTTGACTCACACTGCAGCAGCGCCTGGTTCAGTCCTGGTGTGTTGGCCGACAGGGTGGCTGGCATTTTTCTGCGCGGGGCCTGGACAGTGTCGTGGTGCCAGGGGCTATGGTGGGTGGCCATGGTTGCAGTGGGCGAGATGGCCAGGGCTAACCTGATGGAAGGTTATGAAAATCAGGACAGGGACCTTTCCCCCCACTTCCCCGGGGAGCCAGTGCAGACAACAGAGCACCCGGCTGATATGTTTACAGTGATCGGGGTTGCTAAGCGGATGGGATTCCTTGTTCTGTACCGGCTGAAGCTGCATCAGGGTGTGTTTCTGCATTCCTAGGCATGGCAATCCACAGCCAGTGCTGTGCATCACCGATCTGCCCAGCACTGCGTGTTGGGATTGTATTGCTTTAGCCTCTCATGGTACATCTACACGGCAAAAAACCCCAAAACTCCTGGAGCAGTGAGTCTCAGAGCCTGGGTCAACTGATTCGGGCTTGCGGGGCTCACGCTACGGCGCTAAAAGCAGCAGATGTTCCCGCTCTGGCGGGAGCCCAGGCTCTGAGAGCCGCCCCTCTCGCTGGGTTTCAGCACCCAAGCGGGAACGTCTACATTGCTATTTTTAGCCCCTTCGCCCAGAATCAGTTGACCTGGACTCTGAGACTTGCTGCTGTGGGTTGTTTTTTTCCGTAGTGTAGACATACCCTTAATTGACTATGGATTTGGTGGAAGGTAATTATGCACCTTGGTATTATTAATTAACATTCTCTGAACGGCACCCAAAATTGGACAGACAGACAGGCTCCGCGTACTGATCCTGCAGTTGGGCCCCCTGCCCGCATGTGGAATCCCAGGGGGCAGCAGGATCAGGGCCTCAATAGACCCTTTTCGCACCAGGCGGCAGATTTCCAAGGGCTCAGCACCCACAGCCAGAGCCGGGGCCCAGGGTTTTCTAAACAGCACTGCTCCCATTCGGCCACCAGAACAAGAGGCCCAAATTTCCAGCCCGGCACTCTACAGGGTCACTTTTGGTGAGAGTCTCGGCACCCAGGGTGCTTACCATGCGATGCATTGAACTCTTCTGGAAAGCAGGTCCCTAGTACTGTGGGGAGCTGGGCTCTCTGGGAAAAGGGATGACAATATAGCTGTATTTAAGGTACTTACAGGGCTCCTCCCACTACTAGAGCATCTGCGCGTCTCATACCCACCCTGTGCAATAGGGAAGTGTTATTATGGACCCCACTTACAGAAGGGGGAACTGAGGCTCTAATCCTCAAAGGTTTGGTCCCCAGTCATTTGCACAAGGAGCCTGGGTAGGGTTAGGAATTGCACTTAGGTTTGCCAAGTCCTAGGCTAGTGGGCTAACCACTAAGCCATCCTTCCTCTCTGGGGAAGGGTTTGTTTGACCTCTGTCATGCCTCACTATCTTAGGTTCTGACCTGGCCCCCACCACCGTAGTGTCTGAGCACGTAACAGTCTTTAATGTGTTTATCCTTACACCACCCCCGTGCGGCAAGGCAGTGCAGTTATCACCATTGTACAGATGGGGAAACTGAGGCAAAGTGACTGGCCCAAGGTCACAGAGGGCGTCTGTGGCAGAGCAGATACTTGAACTCAGGCCTCTGGCTAGTGCTCCAACCACTGCACCAACCCTCCCTCCCTGCCTTCTCCCCCCAGTGTCATGGCTCCATGTCCCCATGTTAAACATGCCCCCATGTTTAACTCCTGCCATTTCTAAGCCTCACCCATTAACTCTTTAGTTGCTGTTTTATGGATGACTTGACACATGCATTGTCACACATCCCTTCCTGACGCTCGGGGTTGCTTCGCCCGCCCTATTGAGGGGGCAGAAACCGCCATCCCTCTAAGGGTAGGACTACAGTGCAAAGAAAAGACCCCTAGCAGCAAGCCTCAGAGCCAGGGTCAACTGACTTAGGTTCATACTAGGGGGCCAAAACTAGCAGTGTAGTTGTTTGTGCTTAAGGTGGAGACTCTCCCTCCTCACTGGGTCTCAGAGCCTGGGGCTCCAGCCCGATTGTCTACACTGCTATTTCTAGCCCTGTAGTGCCAGCCCAAGTCAGTTGACCCAGGCTCTGAGATTTGCTGCCAGGGGTCTTCTATGGCAGGGTAGCCATTCCCTAAGTCTTTTGGACCTGGGAAGGGATACTCCCTGCAGCCGCCAATTTGGTGTCCCTGCAAATCACCGAATTAAGCACTGTCAGTTATATGCCCTGCCCCCTGTGCACACACTTCTCCATTTGGTCTGAGCAGGCCCGCCACAGCTGCAGCAAACCTGTCTGCTTGACAGAAAGACGCCTGACTCACCACCGTGTCCACCGTGTGAGTTAGATGCCTCCTAGGCCGATTGGCTGTGCCACACATCCACTAAGAGTGGGCGCTGCACAGGCAGGTGCTGCAGTCTATTGGGTGAGTGGAGGGAGGACCCTTCAGCTGCCGACCGCGACTTTGTGTGGTCACTTTCTGGGGCTAAAGGAAGGGGACTTAGACTTACAGTGCACTGGAGTGGGACTCAGGTGTCTGCTGATGACCTCAGTTTCTCCATCTGTAAAATGGGGACAATGACACCGACCTTCTTCATAAAGCACTTTTTGATCTACGGATGCAAAGAGCTAGGGATCTGACTCTGTTGATAGCATTGACAGGACAGCAACTGGTGTTAATTGTGGTGCATTGAAAACGGTGTTAATTATAAGCTGTCACTTTAAATTCTCGTAGGCCTTCCTGGTTTTGCTGGCAGGCTAGCGGGCTCTGTAGGGAAGCGTGCAATATGGGCCTAACAGCAGTCAGTGCCAGTCTGCAAAGAACCATGCTAGAGCAAGGTGGGGTAAGGTGTGCCTTGCTGCCTTAGGGAGCAGCCTTTGTCTCTCTCTGGTTTTGGTTCTTGTGTCTTAAGGTCTGGAGTTTAAGAAATAAAGTCGTGGTATGCGGCAACCTTCCAGCAAGAGTATTGATGTTTTCATCTACCGTCTCGGTGTGCATGCCCAAAGCAATGGACTCTCCTTCCTTCTAGCGATGTTGGGGAAAGGAAGTGGGCAGCTCATAGCTTGGGCAGAACCATGGAGTACCAAGGACCGAAGCAGCATTCCTGACCTCATGTTCGGAGACGCTCTGTTTGTCTATTCCTCTTTGGACTCACTCCATAGCTACCTACACAAAACCCTGGCCGAGTGCCATCGGGAGCTCTATTAAAAGCTCTGTGTCGGTGTCGCTTGCCAACACCCTGTTGCCTCTTAAATCCAGCCTCAAGGTCATTTTTCAGGGAGCACCTACTACTTCTCCCCCTGATAACAGGAGGTTCCTATGTCTGGTTTTCATTTGGCCAACCTCAGGTTTAATCTTGTAGCCAGGCAAGATTCTTTGTTTTCCACTACCAGGCAGGGTTGCACTGTCTACCTGTCAGCTCCTTTGTGTTCAACACCAACACCCAGATTTCACAAGAGAACTCTGCCTTGGCAGGAGTTCCTGAGAATGTATTTTAGCTGGTTTCAGGCAGGGTTTGTCAGACCTGCCGCTATAGCAATGGGATAGGGCGTGTCCAATTGCCCTCTTGAGTTTGCAAATACAGATGATGTGCCTCAGTATTCTCTAGCCTCTGATACGCCAAAAAATAAGCCAAGCTGGGTTCTCACCCAAGCATCAGGAACGGTGGTGCAACATTGTGCTTTGTGTCACTGGAGATAAGCACCAAGACATCAGCATAGAGATTTCCCCCTCCCTATTGACTGGCAGTGCTCAAGCCGTGTGTCTCCTCCAGGCAATGCAACAGCACTCCCAGAGAAGTTCAAAGAAGCAGTCTCTAAAAAGCTAACGCATCAGGTGACACAGAGATGGAGTCTGAGGATTAGAGTCCTTCACGTCAGCCAGACTTACTGACAGGACTTTCCCTGCGGCTCTTGCCAGCGCCAGGGGCAGAGTTAAGGTTGTGAGGCAGGGCTGGTGTGCACCTCGGTATTTCCTAGTTTTCAGAGGTTTAAGTAAGGGGGCCCCTTGACGTTCTGGAAAGGCAGGAGACTGGCCAGACTTAACCCTGCAATAACAAAGTTTTGGTGCAGTGAATTTCCCTAGCTGTTTGGGGGAAGCGGGGGGAGTGAGGGCACACAATTGAGGGGCGCAAGGAGACCTCCTAGGAGCACCTCACTGCCACTCAGCTACCAGCTCTGCCCTCCTCCTTGGGGCAGGGATGGGCCAGTAGGGCTGGAGCAGCTCCGGGGAGGAAGGAAGGTGGTATGCGATGGGCTCTGAGCAGCACATTGACTATTGGCAGGCAGCCAGGGAGAGTGGCGGGGATCCCCAGCTGCTGCACCCCACCCCCCGCTGGGGGCCAGTGTATTGGGAGAGGGTTCTGCATAGCCCTCTGTAGCACAGGAGGGCTGCAGAGGTGTGAACTGGCTCATTGCTGTCCTTCCAGATGATCCCCCCTTGAACATGCTGGCATCAAGCAGCCACAGCTACTTAGAATCATAGAATCTGAGGGTTGGAAGGGACCTTAGGAGGTCATCTAGTCCAACCCCCTGCTCAAAGCAGGACCAATCCCCAATTTTTGCCCCAGATCCCCAAATGGCCCCCTCAAGGATTGAACTCACAACCCTGGGTTTAGCAGGCCAATGCTCAAACCACTGAGCTATCCCTCCCCCATCAAACTTGCTATTATTTGATGAATACAAGCAAGGCGGGAGGTGGTGGGGGTGCAGCAGCTGGGGATCCCCTCCACTCTCCCTGGCTGCCTGCCAATAGTCAATGTGCTGCTCAGAGCAGGAAGCAAGATCTATTGATCCTCATACACCTCATCTCTCTATTGATCCCTGTATCCATGTCTCTATTGATCCCTGTATCCAACTCTCTATTGATCCCCACATGTATCTATCGATCCTCATACACCTCATCTCTCTATTGATCCCTGTATCCATCTCTCCTGATCCCCACATGTATCTATTGATCCTCATACACCTCATCTCTCTATTGATCCCTGTATCCATCTCTCTATTGATCCCTCTATCCAACTCTCTACTTATCCCCACATGTATCTATCAATCCTCATACACCTCGTCTCTCTATTGATCCCTGTATCCATCTCTCTACTGATCCCCACATGTATCTATCGATCCTCAGACACCTCGTCTCTCTATTGATCCCTGTATCCATCTCTCTATTGATCCCCACATGTATCTATCGATCCTCATACACCTCGTCTCTCTATTGATCCCTGTATCCATCTCTCTATTGATCCCCACATGTATCTATCGATCCTCAGACACCTTGTCTCTCTATTGATCCCTGTATCCATCTCTCTACTGATCCCCACATGTATCTATCAATCCTCAGACACCTCGTCTCTCTATTGATCCCTGTATCCATCTCTCTATTGATCCCCACATGTATCTATTGATCCTCAGACACCTCATCTCTCTATTGATCCCTGTATCCATCTCTCCTGATCCCCACATGTATCTATTGATCCTCAGACACCTTGTCTCTCTATTGATCCCTGTATCCATCTCTCTATTGATCCCATATATCTATCGATCCTCAGACACCTCATCTATTGATCCCTGCATCTATCGGGCCTCAGATCTCATCTCTCTATTGATCCCCGTATCGATCTATCCAGCTATCCGCGTATCTCTTTCTCTGTCTCTATTGATCCCCGTCTCTCGCTACTGATTTATCTATCGAGCCCTGTCCCCATCTACCAACTGATCCCCGCATCTATCCATCTACCCTCCCCCCCTCTCCTGCCACGGCCGCCTCAGCCTGCTCCTCTCCCGCCCTCCCGAGGAGCGGCCACGCGGCGGCGGCAGTGTGGGGGCGTGGCCTCTGCCCGGCCCCCGTCCTTCCTCCCCGGCGGCGGCTGCTGTTGAGGCCTCGCGCGGCCGATCGGTTTCTCCGCGGTCGACTGCTGGGGCTTGACCAGCATCTCGCGCGGCGGCGGGCGGCACGTCACTGGGCAGGGCGCGCGTTGCCCGGCGCCTGGCAGGGGCGGGGCCAGAGAGGCGCAGGCGAGAGGCCGCAGCGAGCCCGCTCCCCCTCCAGCTCTTCCACAGGTGAGTGAGCGTCTCTGTGGGGGGGGGCTCGCCCGCCGGCCCCCCAGGCTCGCCCGCCGCCCCGCCGGGCTCGCTGCCGCGGGGCGCGGGGGCGGTTGGCCGCGGCGCCGCCTGAGGGGACGCGACTTGCGGCTCTGTGCGAGTGTTGGCTGCTGGGTGGGGTTTCGCCAGGCGGCCCGGGAGAGGGAGCGGAAAACAGCGGCCCCCGCTAGGGGGCGTGAGCAAGGCGGGGCTGGGCATCGGGCACCCCCCCCCCCCCGTGATATGGGGGGGGGGGGGGGTTTCTGGATTTCTGCCTCTCCTTTGTGTGTGGAAGTAACTTTAAAAAAAAAGGGGGGGCGGTTCCTGCAGCGCCCCCCCCCTCCCTGGCCGTGACTAATGGATTCAAACGGGCTGCGGTGCGTTCCCCCCGCTGGGAGAGTTCACAAGAAACGGATTCGTTACGGCGGGGAAGGGGGGGGTCGTTTTGCGGTCGGTCCCTCTCTGCCCTTTGCCTTTGATGGCGCCTGGGCTTGAAACCGTCACCGAAAGCGTTAACCCCCCCCCCCCCCCCCCGGGTCGTCTTTATCTTTTCCACGCGCTGCTCTTCCCTTTGGCGGGGTGGGTTTTGCAAAGTTTGTTTGCCGGGGGGGGGCATCGGCTGTCCCGTTTGCAAAAAGCCAGAGCCTGGAGGCGTTTGCAAAAGCTGGGGCTCTGGCGAGGTTCCGTGGGCCGGCCAGAGCAGCGTCTGAGCCTGCGGGTTGGGGAAGGCCCTTCGCGTTCCCCTTCAAATGAGGGAAAGCAACAGGCTGGGTGGATCATGCCCAGAAAGTCAGTTGGAGGAGAGGCTGTTATCCCACTGTTGATACCGTACCTCCCCCCGCTTGATGGGTAGTGCTTTCTGGAGTTTGCACGATGCAGTTTGTGCGACGTGATTATTTTCCAAGTATTGTACTGTCTCGTCCCCACCATACTCCCTACATTTGGGGTACATGCTTTCTACGTTTATAGGATTTTATTCATTTGCTTCCAGTTTTTTTGGTTTTTGGGGGGCGGGGCCTGCCCTGTCCTGCCCCCAACCTTGTTGCTCAGGTGAGTTTGAGACCTTTCCAAAGTGCACAGTTTTGCAGAACACTTAATGTAACTGGGAAGGTTTGCAGGGAGCATGTTTTGGAGTTTATCTTGCTTTGACTCTTCAGATGTTAAGTAGCACATATCTCTGCCAGTCCTTTTATTTTTTTAATCTCCTGGGCTGCTGACTTCCCACTTTCTGAATTCCAGGAGCCATAATGTGACTTGCCAGTTAACGGGCCTGAATCAAAGCAGATTGTAGTCTGTGGAAAAGAATCCATATCATGCATTAAGTTCTGCATAAATGTTTATCTTTCGGGGGAGGGATTGAATCAGAGAGGACATGGACTTTTAATGGGGCTTAAGGGGATGGAAAGGATGCAAATTTAATAGCAGCTGAGATCCTAACTCCCCTAGGGTACTCTGAAAACCCCAGTTTTATGTGGCCCAGTTTTATGTGGCTCTGATCTAGTTGGGGTTGGTCCTGATCTAGTTGGGGTTGGTCCTGCTTTGAGCAGGGGGTTGGACTAGATGACCTCCTGAGGTCCCTTCCAACCCTGAGATTCTATGATTCTATGATTCTAAGAAAGACCACACAGCAAGTTGGAGGCCAGGGAAATTCCTGGCTCCCAGCTCCATGCTTCATCTGTGAGTACATTCTAGCATTCAGTAAAATAGAAGGTTTCATTATACAGAATCTGAGGCTGCCTTCCAAAGTAAGATAGCCGGACCTTTGGGCTCTTTCTTAAACAGAACGAAAGACAGTTTGTAATAGCGACAAAGAGTCCTGTAGCACTTTATAGACTAACAGATATATTGGCGCATTAGCTTTTGTGGGTGAAGACCCACTTCGTTTGTAATGTTCATTGATTCAGCAATGCAGGTTCTCAATTACCATATTTGGGCGGGGAGGGGGGAGAGGAAAGGGGACAGGAGCCCAATGTGTCAGAACCCTTATCAGCTCTGACTGTACAAAATTTATGGGGACAGTCAGAATGTGCAATAACTTTCCAAGATCGGCATACAGAATAATTTAACAATCTAGGAATAATTTGAGAGGAAGGATGGCCCTGTGGTCAGGACACTGATCTGTGACTTGGGAGATCTGTTTAATTCCCTGCCCTGCTGCAGAGTTCCTCTGTAACCTTGGGCAAGTCATTTCGGAAATCAATGGAAGTTAAAAGCCTAAATACATTTGAGCATCTGGCCCTTCGTTCGTCTGTGCCTGAGGGTCCCCAACTGTAAAATGGAGGTGATCCTTACTCACAGAGGATTTGGGAGGATAAATGTGGTAAAGATTGTGAGGTGCTCACATACTACAATAATGGGGGCCAGATAAGGACCTTAAGGTAGAATGTGTAACCTGCTTGATGCTATAATGTAATTCTTGGGCACCTTTTAAAATTAGCCTACTCTGTACAGAAATAAATCAGTGAATTTCTGGCCAAAGGAAGCATGTTGGTAGCTGTGTTAAAGGGGGTATGTTTCTACCTTTGAGATAAAAGTCTCGCTTCTAATCTTCTTGTAACCAGGGTTATCCTAGTTCTAGTTTATATTTACTGGGGAGCCTGAATCTTTAGCCTTGTTCGTGGTGGCTCCAGCTGACAACCCTGGCGCTGAGCAAACCAAAACACTTGAAAAGCAAAAGTTTCTGATTCCAAGTTCATCCCAAAACAACCCTCTTCTCCATTTCCATCTAGATGGATTAATTCCAAGGAACATTATTTATACAGCAAATCTTGCAAGGCTGTGAGTGGAAAATGGTACTTGATTTACTCTTTCCTCTGTTTGCCATCATAACTGGAATTATAAATATTCCCCCTTAAAAAAATATAACAACTTGGCTGAGTGAGCAGAAGCTTTCGGGGGCACATGCAGCGCCTGGCACTTTGCAGAGAGAATTAAAGAAGGGTTTTCTGCCACAAAGAGCTTTCAGTCTGAAGCAAATATAGGATGCAGGATCATTTCCACTTCTGTCTCTTGCTAGTGCTCTGGTCTGATCTTTTGGTCTGGTTTGAGCAGATGGTTCCCTGCACCCGTGTGGAACCAGATTTTTGGGCTGGGATTTGTGTGGAGAGGTCAGATTGCAAGATGGGGGTTTTGTGAGCTATTTCTGAGCACCCAGTTAGCCAACGTTAATAATCCACGTGTTTTCCCTCCCCCTTCCCTAGCTCTGCGATTTGAATTGCTAGACAATCAAGACTCAACTTCTTCAGGTTAATTATTCACATCAGTGGAGAGCTTCATATGAGCTATCTATTTTTGGATGTAGATTTTCCCCCTTTTCCTTCCCGCCCCCAAATGACTCGTGATTTTTTTTTTTTTTTTAACGCTTCTGTTTTTGGGTGCCCAACTTGAAACCTTGGGCCACATCCTCAGCTGGTGTAAACTGTCATAGCTCCATTGTGGCTATGGCGTTGACTTGACACTCTGAAATTCAAACCCCTTTTAAAGCGCTTTGAGTTTGGTCCCACAAAATGACTCACTGCTTTTGAAAATCGTGGCTGTTATTTTAAAGCCAGCAGTGGCAAACCAGAAGTTACCCAGATGTAATGTGTTAACTATGAAAACTATGAAGACAAAAAGACTCTATTCTCAATATTCCCTACCTGTCACTCAGGAATTAGAGGATGTCCGATGGGTGAGATTGAAAGAATTTTAAGAATATTAACCTGTCACCACTATTGCTGTATGTGTATGTTTACATAGACGGGTCTGTTTCACTTCTGTTTTTAGTTACTTTCACTTTCCGGTTCTCATGCCCCTTGGACAGCTGTTTGGTTGGATTTCCTGACGCTACCCAGAAATCTGTGTGTTTTTTTTTTTTCTAAAGGACTCAAGGCCCTGATCCTGTAAACACTTGCACACAAACTAAACTTTTTACTGTTATGAGTAGTCCCATTAATGCGTTTTAAAAAAACATGAAATGGAATCGGGAGGCAAATAAACAGAACTCAACACTTAGGTTTCAAAGTGCTTTGCAAAGGAGGTATCATTATACAGACAGGGAAACTGAGGCACAGAGAGGGGTAGTGACTTGCCCAAGTCACCCAGAAAATCAGTGGCAGAGCCAGGAATAGAACAAAGTCTCCTGAGTCCCAGTCCGGTCACCTACCCATTAGGCTGCTCTGTTGGGTTCTGTTTATTTGCCTTCTGTGATGTGTGTGGTATATTTTGGTTTTGTTTTGCCATTGGGGTCATGTTTTCAAGCTTTTCTATGCAACCACAAGGGCTAGAAGTGAAAGATTCTCATGTAACCTCCTGACTGCAGGACCAGGGGCTTTAAGAAAAACAACAATTATCAAAAGCGACAAAAGGTCCTGTGGCACCTTATAGACTAACAGAGGTATTGAAGCATAAGCTTTCGTGGGTCAATACCCACTTCTTCGGATGCAAGCAGTGGAAATGTCCAGAGGCAGATATAATTATCAATTATACAATTATCAAAAGTCTCATGATTCGGCAACACTTCTTTGCAAATAAATCATATTTCTCCCTTCTGACCCTCTCAAAGCCTTCTCCAAATAACCGAAAAACCATGTGTGTGTGTTTTTATGTATGTATATTAAAAAAAAGGAAATGGAAATTGTGGAGGTAATGAACCAAACTCCACTGCTTAATCACTGCTCTTCATTGTAACTCCACCCTGATCTCTTATCTGTAAGGTTGTCTACTTAAATCAGGATGCCTTCAAGTGAGGGCAGAGGTGTTGGCATCTTAATACTGCAGAGCACATGAGATGCCTTCTGGTGCTGTATAAATAATGCCACTTAAAAAAACCCAACCCTGCTAACCCTAAATTTGGAGACTAATCTTAAATTGATGATGTCCCTTTAACTCATTGGAGCATCACTGCCAATGCTACAGATTTCCCTGGGTTTGGGGGTCACAAGCACACAATCTCATTCATTCATTTTTTTTAAAATTTTAAAAAAATCATGGAATTAGTTAAACAAAACCCAAACTACTTGAGTAAATTCCAAATGCAGCTGATAAGCTTTTTCATAGCCTGCAGCTGCGTGTCTGCCTCTGTTCAGATCTCTGAATCCAGCACTCTGCTCAGTTAGTTGCTTACATTCTTTGTCTGCCAAAAATCTTTCTTTTCTTAATGGTCTGGCTCTCTCTAGGTCATCAGCCGGCGAGCTGCATAGTTCTCCATCTGAGTGGCTTTGTGGTCTAGTGAGTAGGGCACCAGCCTGAGACTCGGAAGACCTTGGTTCTCTTCCCAGCTCTGCCACTGATTTCTTGTTTCACCTTGTGTTTCCCTTTTCCGGGCCTCTTTTCCATTCCCACCCATTGTCTGTCTGTCTAGTTTTTGTTTGTTAGGCCCTGATCCTGTAAACACTTATCATGTGCCTAATGGTGACTCCTGGAGGTAAAATTAAACATGTGCATAAGTGTCGGTAGGATTGGGGCTTTACACTGGAAAATGGGGATGATCAGTCCATGTCTGTTTAGATTGGGGGCTTTTTACAGGCAGGGTGTGGTCCTCACACAGTCTTTGCAATGCCCAGTGTGACAGGGCCTTGATCGAGGTCTCAGTGTGCTGCTGTGACGCACTGAAGAAACAATGAGGATCCTATTTTGGCAATGAGTTGATCAATCAGTGTACTCTTGATTAGCATAGGATGGAGGCTTTTTTTGTAGACTAGTTTAGGTAGCCAGTCTAAGCATCTGAGTTCTGTGGTCATGTGCTTATGACCATGCGCTGATGTGAAGCAGTCATAATGCTCCTATTTTATTATTTACATCATAACAATGCCTAGAAGCCCTGACTGGATCAGGGCCCCATTGTGATGAGTACTATATGTAGAATCATAGGACTGGAAGGGACCTTGAGAGGTCTTCTAGTCCAGACCCCTTTACTCAAGGCAGGGCTAAATATTATCTAGACCATCGCTGACAGGGGTTTGTCTAACTGGCTCTTAAAAATATCCAGTGATGGAGGTTCCACAACCTCCCTAAGCAATTTATTTCAGTGCTTAACTATCCTGACAGGAAGTTTTTCCTGATGTCCAACCTAAATTGCCCTTGCTACAATTTAAGTCCATTGTTTCTTGTCCTATCCTCAGAAGTTATGAAGAATATTTTTTTCTCTTTCCTCCTTGTAACAATCTTTTGTGTACTTAAACTGTTATCTCCCTCAGTTTTCTGCCATCTAAACCAACCCAACATGCACGTAGTGTGACAAAGTCCTTGGCCTGAATTCCTTAGACAAAGGTGGGAGAAAGAAATAACTATAGTCTTCCCTTTAGAGGAGAAACCGGCACAGAGAGGCCAAGTGACTTGGGCTGGGAATTGAACCTGGGTCTTTTGAGTTCCTGTCCAGTGCCTGGGCCGTTTGCTGCCCAAACGTTTGGAAATGTCTCATCAGCCAGGCGTGGCAGTGGGACAATTGGAACAGACCAGAGCCATACAACTGTTGGATGTTTTTCTTCAAGGCTGGAGTTGTTTTTAAAAGATACACTCTAGTTCAAACGGAAATTAATTCGGGGCAGTTCTTGGGCCTGTGCTATTCAGGAGGCCAGACTAGATGATCACAGTCTTAGAATCTATGAATCTATAAATGGAAAATGAGCTGAAAAGTATATTAACTGACTTAATGATGCTGCTTTAGTCATCCCATCCCTAAAATGGACCGCAGCACTCGTTAACACTTGCACTCCCCTGAGCTAAAGGGATTGGCAGAAGAGTAACTGCGGGATTGATCTCCCCGCCCCCCTCTCCCATGGGCTCTTTCTTTAAATATATTTTTAATTAGCTATTTTTGAAGTCTGTGCAAAAATTCTGTTAGCGATCTAGAGACTCTCTCACAGTGTTCTTTAAAAACTAAAATACTTCTGATTAGCTGTACGGATTAGTAAACAAACCAAGCAGTAAGGAAGGAGGTGATCAAAAGTACCCAAGGGATTTAGGGACCCAAGTCATATTGACTTTGAATGGAATTTGTGCACCTAAAAATCCCTTTGATGCTTCTGAAAATTTTCCTCCCACACGAGGGGGTTGTGAGGCCAAACCAATGTTAAGCTCTTTGGGATCCTCTAATACAGGGATAGGCAACCAATGGCACGGGTGCCGAAGGCGGTGCACGAGCTGATTTTCAGTGGCATTCACACTGCCCAAGTCCTGGCCACCGGTCCGGGGGGCTCTGCATTTTAATTTAATTTTAAAAGAAGCTTCTTAAATTTTAAAACCTTATTTACTTTACATACAAAAATAGTTTAGTTATATATTATAGACTTGTAGAAAGAGACCTTCTAAAAACGTTAAAATGTATTACTGGCACACGAAACCTTACATTGCACCCCAGGTGATCTCAGCTGACATATGGCAGCTTTGATCCATGCCAACTACAGCTTTTGCTCCCATTTGTTTTAGCAGCAGCATGGATTTCTTGCTCTCCTTTTCCCTCCCTCCTCCTTACAAATCTTCCTTACTTAGCAAAGCTTCAAGACTGAAGAGGAGGGTGAGGAGACCGGCAAATAGAAACCAAGTTCCTTGGAAGAAGTGTCATTCCCTCCCCTGCAGTGTATTGAATCTTTAAGTAGACAAACCAATATTAGCTCTGGCATGGGGCAGGGCAGACCTCCCTGAGCCTGCAGGTCAATCAAGGGACTTGGCGCACTCATCCCTCGTTTTACTGAAAGTAAAATATTGATTGTATGGCAAAGGTGCCAGAGGCACTGATTTCCCAAGGCTGGAGGGTCATGCCAGCGGGGGGCCTGTTCTTGGTCATCATTCAGACCTGTAATTTGGGACGTCAAGATCCTTTCATGGGACAGCTCCGTTCCTCCCCCTCTCGCCCATCCTCTCTCTGCAGCCTGGCGGATAGAGCCTCAGGAGACCTGGGTTCTGTTCGCAGCTCTGCTGCGGGCCTGCTGGGTGACCTTGAGCAAGTCGCGTCCCCTCCCTGTGCCTCGCTTTCCCCATCTATAGAATGGGGACAATGAGACTGAAACCACCTGTGTAAAGCGCTTTGAGATTTCCAGATGAAAATCAGTAGGTAAGAGCTAGAGTGGTGTGTCTATCTCACACAACCCTCCAGCTCTTATCTAGTGCTTTTCATCTGGAGAGCTGAAGACACTTTACAAATATATAACATTCCGTTAGTGTCTGGAGGCCGCAGCTGACATGTGGGCCCCATCATGTTAGATGTGGTACAGTCACATAAGGTACATCTACACTGCAATAGAAGACCTGCAGCTGGCCTGGTTCGGCTCATGCAGGCTCGGGCTGCGGGGCTAAAAATGTCTGTGTAGTTTGAGCTTGGGCTGGAGCCCAGGATCTGGGACCCAGGCTTTACAGCGGGTTTTCCAAGCCCAGGCTTCAGGCCAAGCCAGAATGTCTACACTGCATTATTTTAGCCTCACAGCCTGAGCCCATGCTGACCTAGGTTCTGAGACTCTGGATTTTTTATTGCAGTGTAGATGAACCGCCCTAGGGAATGGTCCCTGCTCCAAACCGCCAACCATCTAATGGACATGAAGTGGGAGCGGAAATGGAGAGACTTGCCCAAGGTCAGGGCTGAGAATAGAACTCATGTCTCCTGACTCCCAGCCCGTGCTACCTCCCTGTATGATGGTCCTATTAAATCTGTATTAGTGCAATGGGTTACATACCCTACCTGCTCTGCATCTTGTACCTGAGCTGGGATGTTATCCCGCCCCTCACTCTGGGTGCTACAGTATTAAATCTCCCCTGGTTGCATTTTGATTTGTACTGTGGTAGCTCTTAGACACCTCGTAAATGCCCTTTTGTGCCTGAACTCAGAGGTTATGGATTTAAGTGGGGAGGGGGTCTTTGCACTGGCTTTTTGCAAGGGGAGGATCTAATTTCCAGAGGTGCTGTGTCCCCGCAGCTCCCAGTGACAACTGTAAATCAGGCTGCTGATTTAGGAAGTCTCAACCCTGAGCTGAAGAAAACCAGGACCTCAGCTCTGGTTTCAGTCATCCGATGTCCTTTACTTAGTGAAACCCGAGAGCGTAGCCTGTTTGTGTTAGTGCCTGATCCTGTGTTGTGGGATTGTTTTCCTTCCTCTTTGTCCTCCTGGTTCCTCTGCAGCAGGGGGAGGGCAGCCAGCATAGCTGTATACCCAGCACTGCCTTCCCTAGGAAGGCTGAAGCCTTGGAATTTAGCACCTGTGGAAGTGAGGATGTGCTAATGTCACCCAGGCGTAGGGCAGACAAGTGCTACTGCTCTGCTAAACCTCAGCCAGCAGCACTCCTCGCTCTTCCAGTCCTGGCTACACACTCCCACATCACTGCTGCTTCAATCCCAATTTTCAGCCTCTACTGCCATTCCAGCCCTGAATTCCCCTCAGCTCTGCCAATGTTGTAGAAGTACATGTAACTACAGTGGCATCATAGACTATTGGGCTGGCGGCATAGGCGCCGACTTCGTGGGTGCTCCAGGGCTGGAGCACCCACGGGGAAAAATTGGTGGGTGCTCCGCACCCACCGGCAGCTCCCCGCCATCCCCGGGACCCGCGGCCAGCTCCCCGCCAACCCCGGGGCCCGCCGCCATCTTACCATAGCACCGGGAGACGTTGCGGGGCCCCGCCCCCGACGCTGGGCGACGTTGCGTCGGCGGGGGGCCCCCGCAATGTCACCCGGCGTCGGGGGCGGGGCCCGGCGTCGGGAGCGGGGCCCCGCCCCCGACGCTGGGCGTGAGCTCCCACCGGCGCCAGAGAAAGTTGCCGCCTGTGGCTGGCGGCACAAGATGGGAATTCTTCAACAAGTGGGAATAGGGATGAATTGCCAAGAGGAGTACAAAGGGATAGCAGAAGCATGTAGGGACAAAATCAAAAAGGCTAAGGCACAAAATGAGTTCTGTGTAGCAAGGGGCATAAAAGGCAATAAGAAGAGGTTCTTTAAATACATTAGGAGCAAGAGAAAGAAGGATGAAAGTGTAGGTTCTCTACTTAGCAGGGAAGGAAAGCTAATAACGGGCGATATCCAGAGGGCTGAGGTGTTTAATGTCTATTTTGCTTCAGTCTTCACTAGAAAGGTATATTGTAATTGTAACGAGATATTTAACACAATTAATATTAACAACGAGGGGGAGGGAACGCAAGCCAAAATAAGGAAATAACAGGTTAAAGAATATTTAGATAAGTTAGATATATTCCAGGGCCTGATGAAGTTAATTCTAGGAAAACGTAGCACCTATCTTTAAAGAGGGGAACAAAGAAGACCTGGGGAATTATAGATCAGTCAGCCAGACTTTGATACCTGGAAAGATACTGGAACAAACTATTAAACAATCAATTTGTAAGCACCTGGAGGATAATAGGGTGATGATTAATAGCCAACGTGGAATTGTCGAGAACAAATTAGGGTTATTGGCCTCGTAGATGTGAGAGAAGCAGTAGATGTGATATATCTTGACTTTTAGTAAGGCCTTTGACACAGGCCTACTTGACATTCTCAATAGCAAACTAGGGAAATGTGGTCTAAATGAAATTTATATGGTGCATTTTGTAACTGGCAAAATGATTCCTCTAACAAACAAAAACATGAGGCCTGTCACCTACTTAAAGCCAAAGTCCAAAGGCGGCTGGCTATGTGACATCAAAAACAAGTGGTGGCAAGAGAAGGTCTCTGAGATCCAGGGTTTCATAGACTAGGAAGACACGAGAAGCTTCTTTCAAGCAACGAAAGCTATCTATGTGCCAAGCTCCAAAGGTCCAACCTCCTTACATTCTCAGGATGGCTCCACCCTCCTCAAGGACAATGCAGCCATTAAACAATGCTGGAAGGAGCACTTTGAGAGCCTACTAATCCGCGAATCCATGGTCTCTGAAGACCCCATCAAGTTTATTCCACAGTGCTCAACTCAGCACCTTGCTGATCCCCCATCTTCTGAGGAAGTCTGGCATGCCGTCACCCATCTCAGCTGAAGTTTTTAAAGCTGGTGAAACAATGCTCCAGCACAAACGTTGCCAACTCATTGACAAAATCTGGACCTGTGAAGAAATTCCACCTGACTTTAAGAACGCCACCATTGTTACAATATTCAAGAAAGGGGACAAATCTTTGTGCGGGAACTACAGAGGTATTGCTCTCCTCTCCATTGCAGAGAAGATTCTTGCCCAGATCCTACTAACCTGCCTTCTCCCCCTCGCTGAGGAACTCCTCCCTGAATCACAGTGTGGCTTCGGGCCTTCCCGAGCCACAACCGACATGATCTTCATGGCACGACAGATTCAGGAGAAACGCAGAGAGCAGCACCAGGAACTGTTTATGGCATTCATCGACCTAACCAAGGCCTTCGACTCCATCAATTGTGATGCCCTATGGAAGGTGCTGTGTAGGTTTTAACCACAGAAATTCATTTCCATCATCAGACTACTCCATGATGGGATAACTGATGACAGAACAAGGAGTAATGGTCTCAAGTTACAGAGGGGAAGGTTTAGGTTGGACATTAGGAAAAACTTTTTCACTAGTAGGGTGGTGAAGCACTGGAATGGGTTACTTAGGGAGGTGGTGGAATCTCCTTCCTTAGAGGTTTTTAAGGTCAGGCTTGACAAAGCCCTGGCTGGGATGATCTAGTTGGGGTTGGTCCTGCTTTGAGCAGGGGGTTGGACTAGATGACCTCCTGAGGTCCCTTCCAACCCTGAGATTCTATAATTCTATGAACTGCCACCATTTTGTGCAACAGCTCAGCGACCGAACCATTCACACCGGCGTCAAGCAGGGCTGTGTCATTGCTCCAACACTCTTCTCCATTTATCTTGTCATGATCCTGATTCTCATTCACGACTGCCTTCGTGACGGAATTGGATTGAGTATCGTATGGATGGCCAACTCCTCAATCTTCGATGTCTCCAAACAAAATCTAAGATCGCAAAAAATGGCATCACTGACCTTCAGTATGCAGATGATTGTGTCATTCTTGCACACACAGAGGCCGACTGGCAAAACACCCTAAATCTTTTTACAGATGCCTATCACAGCCTGGGTGTCTCTCTTAACATCGGGAAAACAAAGATACTCTACCAGCCCTCACCTGCACAAACTACTCTTCATACTCCACTCATCACCATCAGCAGAGAACCCCTAGAAAATGTGGATTATTTTCCGTACGTTGGCAGCCACCTCTCCCAAACAGCCAGCATTGACACAGAAATTGAATACAGGATCTGCTGTGCCAGCACATGTTTTGGAAGACTACTCAAACTAGTCTTCAATGATAGGGATCTACAAACAGGTACCAAGATCTTGACTTACAAGACAGTTTTCACACACCACCCCCCTTATCTATATGGACGTGAGACCTGGGTAACCTACAGACAACATCTCTAGGGGCCGGCGTGGTTCCAGCAGCACTGCCTCAAGAGGATTCTCAGTATCATCTGGGAAGACCGACGCACTAACATCAGCATTGTCTTTGCAGCCAACAGCAGCAGTATAGAAGCGCAGGTCATGAAATACCAACTTCGCTGGGCTGGCCATTGTGTACGTATGCCTCACACTCACCTCCCGAAGCAAGTACTCTCCTCTCAGTTAAGTCAGGGAAGAAGGGCTTGCAGAGGGCAGCAAAAGCGTTTCAAAGACATACTGAAAGTACATCTTAAAAGGGAGGCATCAACCCAACAAACTGGGAGGACTCGGCACAGAACAGACCACAGTTACGCCACACCATACACCACGCCACAGCTCACTTTGAAGTGAACAGATGTGCTCATGTATCAGAGGGGTAGCTGTGTTAGTCTGGATCTGTAGAAGCAATGTGCTACTAGAGATGTGCTCATGAGGCAGAGAAGCGACAAAGGAGGAAAGAGAGGGCAGAACACTCCAGCCAATAACTGTCTCCTCCAAGATTACACCTGTCACATCTGTGGGAAAATCTGCAGGGTGAGAATTGGGCTCCTCTACCACTTAAAAACTCACCAATGAACTCCCTTGGCAGACGACATCCTCGCATGGAGGGATAGCTGAAGAAGAAAACGACTAAGGTGGGTGCACAATTGATTGAAAAACCGTTCGCAAAGAGTAGTTATCTATGGTTCGCTGTCAGATTGGGAGGGCAAATCTAGTGGGTGCCATAAGGGTCAGTTCTGGATCCAGTGGTTCAAATACTATTCAGTATTTTCAGTTAAGACTTGGATAATGAAGGGGAAAGTGTGCTTATAATATTTGCAGATGACACCCATCTGGAACGGGTTGTTAGCACTTTGGAGGAGAGGATTAGAATTCAAAACAACCTTGATAAATTGGTCTGAAATCAACAAGATGAAATTCCGTGTAGAGAAGTGCAAAATACTTCACTTAAGAAGGAAAAATCAAATGCACAGCTACAAAATGGGGAATAATGGCCTATGCGGTAGTACTGCTGACAAGGATCTGGGGGTTATAGTGGATCACAAATTGAATCTGAGCCAACAATGTGATGCGATTGTGAAAAAGGCCAATCTCATTCTGGTGTGTGTTAACAGAAGTGTTGTGTGTAAGACATGGGAGGTAATTTTCCCACTTTGCTTAGTGCTGGTAATGCCTCAGCTGGGGGGACTGTGTCCACTTCTGGGTGCCACACTTCAGGCAAGATATGGACAAACTGGAGAGAGTCCACAGGGACAGCAACAAAAACGATAAAAGATTTAGAAAACCTGATCAATGAGGAAAGGGTAAAAAAAAAATTAGACCTGTTCAGTCGTGAGACAAAGACGATCAAGGAGGGACTTGATAACAGTCTTCAAATATGGTAAGGACTGTGCATGATTGTTCTCATGTTCACTGTGGGTTGAACAAAAAGTAATGTGTTTAATCTGCAGCAATGGAGATTTAGGTTAGATCGTAGGAAAATCTTTCCAACTATAAGGTTAGTTAAATGCTAAAATAGGCTTCCAAGGGAGGTGGTGGAATGCCCAAGGCTACAGGTTTTTAAGAACAGGTTAGAAAAACACCTGTCAGAGATGGTCTAGGTATTCTTGGTCCTGCCTCTGCGCAGGGGGATGGACTAGATCAGTGGTCTCCTAACTTTTTGGCTCGTGCACCCCCAGGGTGAAGAGCAGAAGACCTACTGCAGATGCGCCACCAACTGAAGAAGACAACTGCCGCCGAGGAAGGACCCTCTGCCGAATTGCCGCCGAAACAGCGGCAGCATATTGAGCTGCCGCCGATGTCCCACGGCTGTCTTCGGCGGCAGCTCAATCATTGTCGTTGTGCCCCGTGGCATTTCGGTGGAGGGTCCTTCTTCGGCGGCAGCTGTCTTATGGAAGACGTGCAGAGCTCCCACCGAAGAAAAAGAACGTCGGAGTGCCGTCCGGCGGCGCTCCTGCTGCCGTGCACCCCTTGGGATCATGTGCACCCTCTGGGGTGTGTGCACCCCAGTTTGGAGACCACTGGACTAGTGACCTTTCGAGGTCCCTTCCAGCCCGACATTTCTATAATTTTATGGCTCCAGAGTCAGGAGTAGCTTCTTAGCTTGCCAAGAGGCAGCCTGTTGTGGCAGCCAACGTGCGGACCTGGGATGTCCTGAGTTACCGCTGTGTCTTTGAGCAAGACTCTCTTTTTCTGTGCCTCGGTTTCCCTAGCTGTAAAACTGGAACTAATGCGCATCTCAGTGGAGAAGGACTGGGACTTCATATATGGTTGAACGTTGGCTTGGTGATGCCAGTGTGCATAAGCATTAAGCGTTAGAGTTAATAGTTTCTACTGGCATCCCTCTAGGAGATGAGTGCATGCAGGTGGACAAATACCTGCTCTACGTTGCAGATATCGGGCACTGGGGTAGCTGCGCTAATGCAAACCCCTAATGTGTACATGGGTTACACCAGCTCAGCACAGTTTGCATCGGTGCCGTTAACCTGGTACAAAACAGTGTCCACGCTAGGGAATTTGCAGCAGTAGCAACCATGCTGGGGAATGAATCCGCAGTTGACTGAGCCAGAGATCCCTGCAAAGTGGTCAGTTGATTCCTTCGGAGGGGATACTAGAGCATCGGTTGCCAATCCCCTAAGCAAACACAGAGGAAGGATGGTTTGGGGCTGACAGTGCTGGGCTGGGACTCGGGAGATCTGGGTTTTGATTCCCAGCTCAGCCACCGATTCCCTGTGTGACCTTGTTTGGGCAAGTTAAATGATCTCTCTGGGCCTTGGGTCCCCATCTGTAAAATGGAGATCCTTTCTCCCGCCCGTCTCTTGCTCTGCATTTGTGCAGTACCTGTCAGAATGGGACCCCACCCTGACCTGGGACCTCTGGGTGTTTCCATAATACACACAATAAAGTAACACTATTGTTTGTACTTAGGGGTTATCGTGCCGTTCAGGGTATTGTCACAGCAGGGAGATGAGTGAAATCCACTCCACACACTCATTGCTGATGGGTAGATTGGAATTGCTTTAAGGCAGTGACTGTCCTCTTGTTTTGTGCTTTGTGCAGCACCTTGTGCCATGGGGTCCCTATCCATGACTGGAGCTGAGAGGTGCCGTAATACACCTAATAAATAGAAATAGTTTTACACCAATTTCCTCCCCAAATGTAATATCACTTCTGGAAGGCCAGATCTAGACTAGAACCTTTTGCTGGTATAGTAATGTCGCTTAAGGGACTGATTATTTAACATCTCTTCTGTACCAGCAGAATCGTAGTGCAGGGGCAGTTATTCCGGCATGAAAGTGGGTTTACTGGTCTAGCTGATTTTGATTGGTATAAGCCATACTGGCAAAAGTCCTCTTTTGCCCACATACGATGCATCCGCACTAGGAGGGTTTGCTGGTTATAGCTACACTGGCAAACCCTTTCTAGTGTAGACCTGTCTAAGATGTACTGATTTCAGGACCATTATTTTTGTCCTTTTGTTCTAACAGGTTTGAAATCCTTCTGAAAATACAGCATTGCTCCATTAAAAATGGTACTATGGGGCTCCATATTGATTGTGGTTTTCTTAGCTGTATTACGGTAGCCACCGTAATTTTCATCTTGTTGATTTCAGATCAGGTCCTGTTGTGCCATGCCCTGTACAGATACAGTGAGAGCCGGTTCCTGCCCTGAACAGCCTACACTCTAAATAGCTAGATGATATCTTCTAGAGAGAATCTGCCAACCCCCAGTGCTCAAATCTGAGGGTGGTTAAAAAAAACCCGCCATGATATCTTAATGGGTTGTTTTTATTTACTTCCTGTGTCTTGGACCCTTATAGGGTCAATTGTCCAAGCTATTCTTCACCATCATGTTGGTTAGAAACTTGCCTTCTTTTTTTAAAATTGCGCTGAGATTATCATGTGATCACAGGACTCCAGGAGATGGGGCTTAGAGGAAAAAAGCAAGTCTCACAATCTTTTGTGAGAGAAAATCATGAATGTTGGCCGTGCTGAACTTGCTTAGTTTACGAGTAAAAGTTGGGTGAGAGGTATTGTTCTGTCATCCTTGCATTCTGGGATCTTGAGGGTGGACACTAGGACTTCTTCTGCCTCTCAGGCAGTCAGGGTTAGTTAATTCTGATGCATGAGCTAGATTCTGTTCTGGCTCTCGCTGCCACAGCTGTGCTCAGACTTTGCAATACTAATGGTGAAAAAAAGTGTTAATTTACATTAAAGAAATTCATGCAGTGCATCAGTGTAGTTATGCCCATGCAAACGCTTATCCTGGAGCAATTTAATCTGGTCCCAGATGGAAATAAGATTGATGGTGTAAGCCTGCTTTGTCTGCTGCAGAGCTTCTACATTGGGGGTTTGCATTGATTATACACATGCAAATGCCCTTAGTGACTAAGGTTTTTCTACACTACAAAATTCAGTCTACCTAAATTAGGAAAATTTACAGCCATTGCAGGAATTATTGCAGTGTTCATGTCCACATTGCACCCGCTCTGTCGGTGATACGTGTTCTCACCAGGAGTGCTTCCACCGACTTAACTGTGGGGCACTGACAGTGGGAGCCCCCTGCCCCGAGGACGATAGCCAAGATGCGATGTAAGTAATGCAATAGGTATTAGGTTGGTGTAGTGGTCAGCTTACATCGGTGGGAGCAACATTGACCTAACTCTGTAGTGTAGACCAAGCCTCCAGTAAGGCCCTTGTCCGCATTTAAAGTCTGCGGCTGTGGCGGTGTATCCCCATCCTGAGCAGACTGGTTGAGTGGAGGAAGCTGGTGTTTATTTTTTTAACAGAGTCCCTTTAAAGGTGTGCTCGTTCCATGGCCCTGTTGCTGGATCCTGGGGATTTTCCATCCCTGTTAGGAGGCAAGGAATGTTCAAAGTGAGAGACCCTGGTGCCAGTGTGTGCTGGTGGGTGGGAAGAATAATTCAGCTGGGTGGGGTGGGGAGATATTTGGCAAGAACTAATGCCCCTCAAGGCCTGCCCACTTCCTGTGGCTGCTTCGGCGGTGTGGGTGTGATCTGTGCGCTGGAGGAACATTGGATCTGATGCACCGCCGAGAGTCTGGAGGGTTACCCAGGATTTCTGTCCGTGCCCCTGAGATCAGAATCTGGTCCTTAGACGTGCAGTGAGGAGAGCAGTTCCCACTAAGGCAGATGCTGTCGGTTTTTTCTTCAGCACCCAGGGAGTCTTTTTACCCCAAGTCTCGGGTCAGGGAGCTAGGTTAATCATCTCTCTGTGACCCTCCAGAATGAGGGCAAAGTCCCTGAGCCAAACCTTTGGCCAACATGCCAGCAGCACAATAATTTCACAACCCTGTGGTGATTGGCTGGGTCAGGTGGGCTTGAGAATGTTTGCTGAATGATCTGGCGGATAATACCTCCTCAGTGCCCATCCCCGGCTGCTAGCGGGGTGCTGATGCAAGGGCTAGGCGTGGAGTTCCATGACAGCATGCAGCTGATCCTGACTTGGCAGCAGTGTCCATAAGTCACATGACTCCCCCGCAGCTTGTTGCTGTCATAGTTTGGTCAATATATTTGTTTTGTTCTAAACCTGGATTGCAATAGGGTAACCTCGTTTCCCCTCCTGAAGCTCTCCTGTTGCTTTAAGTGGTAGCAGAATTTTCCTTGTTCTGGCCTAGCTGGGTGACCGTGGGTGAGTTGTGTCCTTCTCTGTGCCTCAGTTTCCCCATCTGTACAACAGGGTAATGATGTTGACTCCCTTTGTAAAGTAGTTTGAGATCTGCTGATGGAAAACACTAGATAAGAGCTAGGTATTAATAACCATCATCAGTTCCTACCCTGAAGTACTGTGTAGTGTCACCATGTGGCTGTTAAGCACTAGCAGCTGCCACGTTATAGGCCAGAGGCAGCTGCATCTTTATAGTGGCTGAAGGGAATTGGTGTAGATGGCTTGTAATTTTGTAAAGGATTTGGGGCTTTCAAAATGATCAGGAAGGATTAAATCAAATCTTATGGCACCCATCTTCTGCATCTTCTTAGCTGTGAGACCTGGCTGCATATTTCAGATTGAATAAAGGAGCAGGGAATCCCAGAGAAGTGAAAGGACTCGGGTGACTGGGCTTCGATTCTCAGCTCTGCCACTCCTTTGGCTGAGGCCCTGAGTGAGTAAACTCCGCGCTTAACTTTAAACCTGGCTTCAGAGGGACTGAAGCATGTGCTTAAAATTAGGCACATGCTTACGGGCGTGCAGCACTTTAACTACATTGGTTTAGAAACCGCTACAGTTCAAGCGGTGCAGCACCATAGCATGAGCCTTTGTGAGTGCCTTTATACCAGTATCGCTGCGTCCACACTAGAGGTTGTTCCAATTTAATTATGGCAGAAAATCCCACCCCTTATCAACTGAGTTAAACCTGAACAAAAACTGTGAATGGAGCCGTGAATCTCTGGGCCTCAGTTTCTCATCTGTGAAATGGGGATCATAATCCTTCCTTTGTCTGGCTTATCTATTGAGACCATGAGCTCTTTGGGTCTCTTGTCCTCTGTCTGTGCAGCGCCTGGCACAATGGGGCCCTGATCTCAGTTGGTGTCTCTAGGCGCCTGTAATTATTATTTATTATGTGCATTGCGGTACCATGCAGTCAAGGACCATGACTCACTAGTGTGATTAAGTCTGATGTGCAGGGACTGTTTGAGACACACGAGGGCTTTGCCAGCTCCCTTTACCTCGGATGCAGAAGTGAGTTCATAAATTAAACCTTAGGCATCTTGCTCCCCGACTGTCTCTCTAAAAAACCAGCCCTGGCCAAAGAACCATTCTCTAGAAAGGCACATTGGCTCCTTCAGGGAGTTTATCTGTGACTTGTTCTCAACCCTGCCCAATGGCTACTAATAACACAGCATCTCCTTGCAACTGTTGACTGGAACACCCTGGGGATAGGGATGGCATCACAACACAGGTGCAGATTCTGGAATGGCTAATGCTTGGGAAGTGGAACAGGCTGTGCATTTGGCCAGCTTGAATCAGCACAGGTTTGCTGACCTATGGAACTTGCAGCAACAGCAAACTAGCTTAGAAAAGGTTGGAAAATGAGTAGGAGGTGATATGCGTTCCTTGATGTGGTGGGTCCTTGCAGTAATCCCAGGTACAACTATGCATCTGGGTGTTACTTGAGCTACCAACTGGGGTTGCCCCCACGATTCCTGCAGAGTTTGGAGCATTATTGGAGGTTGACTGGTATGAGTCGGTGTCAGTAGTGGGATACTGGACAAACGGGTGCATTGTCTTAAGTTTGTTGCTTGTATTGCAGTAGCAGCTATACACCTTTTCATGGGGTCAGGCCATGTGTCCGCTGCCTCATTTTCCCTTCCTTCAGCTCCCCAATGACCGCACATATGCTTGTGAATCAGGAAACAGCCCTTCCTGGGTGGGTGGCTTATTAAAATATCACACTGCAATGTTAACGACACATCTCTCCCAGGTTCCTTCCCCAACTAGGTCCTGGTGCCCTAACGTTTCTCGCCATTAAGGCTGCTACTCCTGGTGCTTATGAGTACCATTCATCAGGAGCAAAAACCCCTCCTAGGCCCTTTCTCTGACCCGAGGGCTTCCTCATATAGGAAATGACACCACTGAGTGGTACTGTTGCATGACCCTTGGTGACCTGCCCCAGGACCTTGCTACTGTGAGCACCGTTGTGCTACATGAATACACAGTGAGAGACAGTCCCTGCCCCACAGAGCTCGCAGTCTACAAATACAAAGGGGGGGGGGGGGGAACTGAGGCACAGAGAGGGGAAGTGACTTGCCCTGTGTCAGAGGCAGTGCTGGGAAAAGAACCTAGGTCTCCTGACTCCCAGGCCTGTGCGGTATCCACTGAGCAATGCTGTCTCTTTGGAAGGATAGCGGAAAGGAAGTCCTGTTATCCCCACATGGGGAGCTGAAGGTCCAGAGAGATTAACTTTTGGGTTGATTTTTCTTGTGCACATCCCGCCTTTCTCATGCCCCATGACATGCTGGTCAACAGCAAGGCCAGGTGGTGAAAAGGGCTGCTGGCTATGGTGGCTTGGCTGGAACGCAGCCAGCTGTGGGTTCTGCCATGGACCAATGGGCTGAGAGTGCGGGGGGCAAAGTCCACTGCACAGGATGTGCTGGACCTCTGAGGGCATCCTGGCAAGCACGTGGGGATTTGAACGGGCAAGCGGAGAGTGAAACTTGGTGCACTGCATTGTGGAAACCTGCGTTCCGATCAGTCGCGGAACCGCCTTGCAGCAGGAGTGTAGCTGCTTGTTGCAACTGGTGTTCTGTAAAGAGCTGCAGGAAAAAACTTAAAGCTTGATCCTGGGAGTGATCAAAGCCTTTTGTGAAGGGGGGGGCAGCCCCCAGCTTTTTGAGGCCTGAATGGTATGGGGATCAGCCTCCTGGGTAACTGAGGTAGCCGGTCTGGCCTGGATGAGACATTGGAGTAATAGGCACATGCCAGAGCAAAGAGGAAGCCGAACCCTTTGCTGCACTGAGCTCCCCCCAGAGGGGCAGCAATGCTACAGCGACAGGACCCTTTCTGAGGACTGGATGCGTCACTTTGTTGGGGGACTCCAGACACTTTCCACTGTGCGCCGTCTCCCCGCCTAGCCTGAGCCAAAACGTGCGACCTTAAGTCACTTCCCGGCCCTCCCTTAATACCTGCAAAGCTGCTCAGCTGGCTGCGCTCAGCCCTTGTGCCTGTGTTCCCTGCAGCAGCCGTTTCAGCCCTTGTGGGATTCCCTGAGCTGTCTGTCCTGCACCAGGCCATGGCATAGCAAACCTGTCTGCTGCCCCAGCTGGGGCCCAGTCCAGTGTCTGTGCTTTGCTTCTAGCTATGGGGCTTCCACCCACCAAATGTTTGTGAGGGGTAGAAGAACTCTGTGCCAGGTCCTCAAACCAATCAGCTTTGGAGAGTCTGGGTCCCAGTTCAGTACAGAGCGAGGGGCGAAAGAGCTTAGTTTCCAATTCCCGTTTGGATGTGGCCGAAATAGCACTGCTCCCAATAGTACTTTGTACCCAGCAACCGGTACTTCGTGGAGGTGAGTGGAAGATCAACGTTCCTGGTTTAAAGAGGGAACTAGGGCAGAGGGGGCCCAGCGTTTTGCAGCCAGTCAGAGAGAGAGCTGGGAATGGACCCTAGGAGTCCTGATTCCCAGCCCCGTTAGCTCTAACCACTAGGTCTGCTCCCACAGCCAGTAAAGGAACCCAGGAGTCCCCATTTGCAGACTTGTGCCTTATTAGCTAGGCCACAGCAGGCCCAGAATGGCAAAATCTAGCGTCTCCTGGCTACTGTCATCTTCAGCCGCAGTCTCTGTGTGTCTGTTTTGTGTATGTTGCATTGAGAGCAGCTAGGTTGGTTGGCTTGCAAACACAAGTGTGTCTTCCCCATGGGTGTGTGTGCCATGTGGCTCTTCCTCTTGAATCACTGAGTTATTCCTAATGGCTTGGCTGTTGATGCTGTGTTGCTACAGTGCTCTTAAATCCCACTGTATGTGAGAGAGAGCGTGAGCACCTGGCTTGGGGGGTGTGTGTGTATGTGTGTGAGCGAGCTGTGCACACGGGTGCTCTGGGTGTGTGTGAGTCACCGTGTTGTAACCTCTCCCCTCTATTTCCCAAATGTCAGCCTCTTGGCTCACCTCTGTGGACACTCGCAATGCTCTTGGGCAAGGAGTGCTGACTTCATTTGAGGAAGTCCCTGCCCCACCCCGCCCTGGACACCCCATGTGACTCGGGAGGAAACCACAGCTTGTGACAAGCTGCACCATTGGGTGTCCCTGGCTCTTGCCACACGCCTGCCCAGCTCCCTGTGTGCTGGGCCTCCTAGCTAGGCCCTTGCCCTGGGAAGGGGGGCAGTCTCCTTCCAGGGTCTTGCTCAGCAGATGCATTGAAGCAGCACTTCAGCAGCTGTGGGGGGCGGTGGGGTGGGGCCCTGAGCACAGCCTTGTCTCTGCGACTGCAGCCAAGATCTGCACCCTTCCTCAACTCCCGCACTCCAGATCTCCGTGTGCTCCCCATGTCTCTGCTCCCTTCGCCGCCGCCACCCCGTCTGTGTGCGCCCAGCTCCCTCGTCCCTCCCTGCCTGCTCCCTCGTGCCTCAGCGTCCTGTGGGGCAGGAGCCCATCATGTCTTGGCAGCCTGTGCACGCAGCTGGCCATGGTCAGTGCATCGGATCCATCTGGCTTCGCAGGGGACCCTGGGAGGTAGCCAACCCGCTTCCTGGTGCTCCCTTCCAGGGGTCTGAGCATGGGGGCTCGGCATCCCTGCCATCGGGGGGTCACCCCGCATCTGGGCTGCTGATTAAAGGAGATACCAGCTATTGTCTGCCTAAGGGCTTTGGGCCAGAGCACATCCCTCTGGGGTCAGGGCTGCCCCTGGACTGGGGGATCCTACAAAGAAGAGGCTGAGGGGATTGGAGTGCTTTTACTGCTCTTGTTGCTGTGATCTGGGAGCCCCCTTGACTCATCCCATTCCCCACGCAGCCATCAGGGCCCCCATTCCTCTTGTGCTTCCTGCATCTGGGGCGAACGCACCCGTGGCCTGCCTGGCATAGGGGGTTCTTGCATTGAAGTCAGGACTCCGGGGCTGTCGAGGGCACCCCGGAGCGTAGGAGCAAGCGCTGCAGAGGGACTGAGGGAGATGTGCTCCTGTGTGCCAGCTGAACAGGTGCCCGTGACAAGGTGCGTTTGTGGTATACGTTGCCGTGGTACCCCTGCATGGTGATCACTGACGGCAGGAGATCTGGGAGTTGGGACTCCTGGGTTCTGTTTCCAGCTCTGTGAGGGAAGTGGGGTCTACTGTTTGGGGTGGGGGGGGCTGGGAGTCAAGACTCCTGGGTTCCACTCCTGGCTCTGCCACTAACTTGTTGGCCAAATCACTCTGCCGCTCTGTGCCTCTGTTTCTCCACCCATAAACTGAGGGGGTGTGACACCGACCCACCTTTTGCAAAGCCCTTTAAGATCTACGAATGCAAAGCATCATCGAAAGCCACTGTTTGTTCTGTCTCTGTTCAGTGAATGCACTAACTGGTGTGTGTGCGTGCGCATCCATCAGCATGAGACCAGTCAGTGCAGCTGCAGGGACTCTCCCTCGGTGTGTTCCCGGAGCACCCGGCATGGTGAGGCCCAACCTGCTTAGCCAATAGTCGCTCGTGCTGTACAGCTGTTCCACAGTGACCTCCGAGCCTCAACAGTGTGCACAAGGACCAGCACCTGCATCCTCACTGCAGCTCCGCATTGAGAGATGCAGCAGTGGGAGAACCTGGTAGGAGCTGCTCTGTTCTGGAGACGTCGGGTCACCCGGTGTCATTTGTTTTCCACGGATGGTATTTAACACAAGTCCTGACACGGTTAGTTTTCTAATCTGCTAAACCTGTTGTGGGTGGGTGGGTGCACCCGCATGAGCCACTTCCATCCTGTCCTCTCACCACCTGGACTAGTAGATCTTCTGCTTTCTAAATCCCGCAGCTTCCAAGCCTTGAAACGCAGCCCCTTTCCCAGCCCCTCTACTTGTGGGTGGGGGACACGAATCTAGTCTAAAGCAAGGCCAAGGGTCTGTCAAGCGTCACTTAGGAGTGAAGGGTGCTAGTAACACAAGACCATTCATGTTCCTTACTGTGAAAGACTTCAGCTTAATGAATTTAGCTTGTGTCTCTGGGATCCCTTGCTCGAAGGAGCCCAAATTCGGACCACTAACCCTGCCCCAGGAGGCGCAGGAGTTCTCAAGAAGATGGAGACAGCATGTGGGTTTTAAAGCACTAGGAAAACCTGGTTGTTGAATTGTAACTTAGGCTATGTGTACGCTTACAACGCTACAGCACTGCAGCCGCCCCAGAGAAACCCTCCCATCACTATAGTCAATCCATCTTCCCAAGAGGCGGTGGCTGGGTTGCATGAAAAATTCTTCCGTTGGCCTAGCACTGTCTATATGGGGACTTAAATCGGCTTAACTATGTCACTCGGGGGGTGGATTTTTCATACGCCTGAGCCATGTAACTGGGTTGACCTAATTTTCTAGTATAGACCAGCCTCTGGTCTCAAACTTGTGTGTAGCAGAGCTGCCACTTTGCTGTAATCAAAGAGAAGGTTGAGAGGTGACTTGATCACGGGCTATAGACACCAACATCAGGAGAAGGTTTCTGCTCTTAGTGAGCAGACAAAGGCAGAATCCGCTCCAAAGGCTGGAAGCTGAAACTGGAGTAACTCAGACTAGAAATAAAGTGCAAAATTTTAAGTGAGGGGAATTGATCTTTGGAACAGTGAACCCTGGGGATTCTGCATCACTAGTAGTCTGTAACAGAAGACTGGGTCCTTTTTTAAAGAAACTGCTCTAGCTCAGCCAGAAGTTATGGTCAGGCTGCAGAAATTGTGGGATGAGGTTCTCTGGCCTGTGATGCAGGAAGCCAGACTAAATGATCATAATGATCCTTCTTGGCCTTATGCTCTGTGACTGTCTTTTATCGATCAAGCCTAAGATAGTCTCTTTTTAAAAATACCTCCCAAATTCATGTTCTGAACAAACTTATGAGTTCAATTGGGGAGGGGGGGGGAGAGGAGGGAGAGAGAGACTTCTACCTCTGGAAGAGCCAAATAATTCAACTAATCTCAGCAAAACCAACCAACCATGTTAATAGACAGTAGGCACACACTGGGCCCAATTCTCTGCTAGTGTGAACTGATAGAGCATTACACTAGGAGCGAGTTTGCCCCAGTTACACAGTAAACCAGGAGTGTGTCGGAGAGGGGTTATTGGGTGTATGTAATGCACTAGGGTTGGGAACAAATGATGTGATACTATATAGTCTCTATGTATTGTTACCCCTCCTTCTAACACCAGATATTGGGGGGCCTTGCAGATCAGCTCCCTGCGGAGGGGAAATCTGTGATGCAGAGGCTGGGTATATTCGAAAGGTCACTTGTTTTATTTATACACGTATACCAGTGCTGGAACAGGGGTCGTCAAACAGCACACAGGGCAATCCCGTCTCCCAGGAACCTCAGCGCAGTGCCAGTGCCTAGTTCTCAGGGAGCAAATCTGTGTCAAGAATTGGCTCCCATCAGGGCCCAGGCACAGAGCAAACATTTGAACTGCTCCCACAACCTTGTCTAAGCAAAATTTGTCACAGCATGTCTTCCTGAGGTGAAACACTTGCTCACACACCAAGAAAAGAATTTGGGCGGCAGTAACAGCGCCACCTGCTGTAACAATAGGTATGAAATATCACCCATATAGTGATTGTGTGGTGGTCTAACTTGCAAATTTAATCTCCTTGTAGGGCATGCCTTAGGGTTGCTTATCAACTCAGCCCTAAAACCTGAATTCAGGGGTGTTTGGGTATTTTCTAAATCTGTGTGCAAGTCCTAACAGAGAGATGAATGGGCTTTGCGATCTCTACAGACTTTTTTCTTCAGATCCTTCTCTGAGAGGGGGACATCTGACTTAGTTTGGGCTCCACAGCCACTTTTCTCTCTGGAGGGTGGGAGCCAGTGGAAACCGGTGTGTTGAGTTGCAGTTTCTTTAAAAAATAATAATAATAAAAAAATAAATCACAAGTTCAGCACCACCAGGTTCAGCGCTCAGCCTATCCCTTTGCCCCAACAAGAGGAGCCAAGTCCAGCATGTTCAGGGTTGTTTACTAGCCTGACTTGAATCTGCATTACTTTGCCTGGTTGACCTCCTAATGTCTTGACTTTGATGTCATCATGGAGGTGGTGGAATGGGAAGAGCGTTGCTCCAGTGCTTTGAGATCCAGCAGACTTAAGGGGAGTGTCTTGTCGTTGAGGCAAAGACCCATCAGTCCAAGATTGTCTGCCCACCAGATTCTCAAGAGCCACCTTTGTCCCATTTTTTGTAGGTGCAGATTTGCTCACGTGGGCCAGAATTTTCACAAGAGTCTCAGCTTCCATTTCGGCACCAGAACAAGGGCATGGGGTTGTCACACAAGCTCAGCATATCAGGAGCATGTTGTTAATTAACCTTGCCCTTGTTTTCAGTGCCTAAATGGGAGCCTTGATTCTTGAATGCCTGGGCCCCTCTGCTCATCTGATGACTGTCTGTTCCTTTGCTACTTAAATGCTGTGTGAGTAATTTGCAGGTGGTAAATTTCCACCCAGCCGTTTGCAACGCAACGTGCGGTGATGGGGCAGGGAAAGAAGGGTTGGGGTTGAAAGTTAGTCCCTTGACTTTTTTTTAAATGAGCCTAGAGCTGTGTGAAATGCTGTGGGCATCTGTCTGAATTGTGTTCTAGGCCAGGGGTCTCCAGACTTTGAGACGAGGGCCATATTAGATTTTTGAAGGGGCTTCGCAGGCCGAAGCAACGGTGAAAGAAATTAAATATATGCAAATATATGCAAAATTGTTTAAAAAAACAACACTACTCTACTCTGTCAGTGTTGCATTAAATTCTAAATCAGGTATAAAAGTTAATCGATGCAGGTACTGTGAAATCTCACAATATTTGTCAATACATTAAAAATCACATTCACATAATCAAAAATAATATTTCTTTATTTTAGGATTAATGAGAAGTATGGTACTGATGTTTTTCTGACAAAATTGCATTTAGCTGTGGTTCAAAGTTAGTGTTCCCTATCATCAAAATTGATTGAAAGTTTGGCTGTACTTTAGTAAGAGAAGCTCCGGGTTCCCGTTGTTGGTTGGGACTGTTTGGTTCTATTAGTGCTGTAGTTAAAATTTAACCATTATGAAATTGTTAATTTCCATCTTCTTTACTCCATTTATTGGAGATGTAATTAAGCATCTGGCTTGTATTTTTTTACCCTACTAAGGCAGGGGTCCGTGCCTCCTCGCCTGCAGCAATGACTCTCCCCTAAGTTGGCTCCCCTTTTGGGGGGACACTGGCTCCCGGGGGCACTCACCCCTCTGCACAGCTCAGCTGAGCTCCCCACCCACCCACATGAGCTGCTGCCGGCAGCCCCTCCCCATGCCTGCTCGAGGTGCCTACTCCGCTGCAGTCTGCTTTTGCTTCTCCCTGTATCTCCTCGGCTGCAGCAATGACTCACCCCTAAGTTGGCTCCCCTTTTGGGGAGACACTGGCTCCTGGGGGCACACACCCCTCTGCACAGCTCAGATGTGCTGCTGCCCTGCATTAGCTGCTGCTGACGGCCCCTCCCCCTGCCTGCTTGGCGTGCCTACTCAGCTGTGGTTGGTTGGAGGGCCGGACAAATGGCAGCCCCGATCTGGCCCGCGGGCCCTAGTTTGGAGACCCCTGTTCTAGTCCATGAATTAATGGAATACTTAGGTCCGTGTGTTGGATTCAGCACAAATTTAAGCACGTGCTTAACTTTAAGCACCTGCTTCATTGTGTGCCCCTTCATTGGGGCCTGATTTGACCGTAGCAGTTAGAGGGTGGAACCCCTTTATGGGGCTGCCTTCTCCTTCAGGTCTTGACTGATCCTACAGAGCGCCCTCCTACCCACCCTCCCCTTCCCCGGTCTGTTCTACAGTTGTTTAAATCTATCTTGGGCAAATGACACTTGGGTGGGGCGGGGGTGTGATGTGTGTTCAATGGCGCTTCACGCTGCAACTGCGTTTGATCGCTGCAGGGTGTGCCGCTTCTGTGCTCATTTGGGTTGGGCTGTCTTTTTTTTTAAATTTTGGATTAATCCCATTGATTACGGCAGTGCCCAAGGACCAGCCGAGAGGCCCTGCTGTGCTAAGTGTTGAACAGACTCACAGTAGTAGAGCTTACAGTCGAAATAGATCAGACGGGCACGGGGTGAGGGAAGGGGTATCTACCCCCCCTCCGCCCACTAGGGCTGCCAACTCTGTATTTCAAAAATAAGAGGCCGTTTTCTTAGCACCCCCGCCTCACTCCTCCTCTCGGTATCCTCTTGGATAATAATAATAATAGTACTAAACCGTACTTATCTATGTTTGCCAGGAGTATTTCTTGCTGCTTTTTGCAGCACTTAGCCAGCCACCAACCAGCAGTTATGCTCCTCTGCTGGGGACGTTGGCAGTGACTGCAAGAGGGGAGGCTACGCCCTGGGAGTACTGATATTCTCTCTCTCTCTCTTCCCCCCCCCCCCCCCCCCCAGTCCCTTCCTGACCCTGGCCTTTCAGCACAGCTCCAGGGCATACAGCCTTGCCCTGCCAGGGAAAGCAGATGGTGCTGCGCTCAGGGGCTGGAGTCCGCAGGGGGCCAGTACTCACGGGTGCACCTTTCCATTCCCCTCCCAACCTTGGCCTGGCCTTTGAGCGCACCCTGCCTGCTTTCCCTGTGCAGAAGCACTGAAGGACCTGGCCCGGAGGGGAGTGGAAAGAGGCACCCATGAGTATTGTCTACCTGCTGTTGAAATACTAGAAAGAGTCCTGATTGAGTACTGGACAGGCAATTTTCTATGTAAATAAGGGACATCCCCCTTGTAATTTGGGGCCTGTTGGTGACCCCTTCCCTCCCCCTCTCCCAGGCTAGCACAGCCTGAGTGTGTATGCATGGAGGCATGCCCTGCAGCGATCGCTCTTTCTCTTACCCAGCTGCTGAGGACAGATCCATTCTGAATAGCCCTATTGAGCGCCGGCCCTGGCCGCGCTGTGTATCCATTTAGCCCATGTGCATTCTCCAGATGTTGCTTGCACAGCTCTGATAGAGGCCTGGCCAGGGCTATTGTGGCTGCTTTCCAAGCCCGCTCTCCCTTCCCCAGCGCTGTTACCCGACTGCACCATGTACCTCGAATGCCCTGCACCTGATTCCTGATGGTGGACTGCTGGGAGATCTCTGGTTGGCCTGCAGGCCAGGGGTTTCGGTGCATTTGTGCAGTGGAAATGAGCCTCCCCCCTCCTCCCATTCCTTCCCAGAAAAAGCCCATCCGTGTCGGCAGCGTGAAAGCCGGGATCGCTGCCCTGGTTTGCCGCCCTGCTTTTGATCTCTGCCGTGTGCATACAGCAGCGCAGCAGCTTGGCGGGCTCCCATCTGATTGTTGTAGGGGCTCGAGAAGTGGCTGAAGCGATGGGGCTAAGGACTGAGGGTCATGTGCAAGTTGGGCAGGCTTCCTGCTCTCTGTGCAGGGAGTACTCGATCCGGGGCCTGGATTTTCAGAGGGACAAAGTCTCTGCAGCTGCCCTGGGCTTGCTGTTGCTCAGCACCTCTAGGAGCCAGGCTCTCCACACCCCCCCACCCCCACCCCACGACCATCTGGGCTCTGTGTGGATCAGCTGTTGTGGGCTCCAGCTGCAGAGAAAGAACAACACAGGTTCCCCACCCACTGCAGCCCGTCGGATGCCTGGGCAACCCAGCCCCAGTTACAAGCCTCTAGCACTGGAGAAGCATCCTGCCATGGAGTGGTCCTGACAGTCGCAGCCCACAGCCGCCCCTGGTGGTCGTGACCATGCCATGCTCTATTATATTTATGTTTACAGTTAGCGCCAGGTTCCCCACTTGTGTCTGCTGCAGCAGCCAGTCCTGCCTACTGCTGCCTTCTGTCAGGCTCCCCGCTCCCCCCAGCACTTCCGGCCTGTTTGCTTAGACAGCCCTAGCCGCTGGGCGCTTCCCCCTCCACTGCAGCTCTACTCAGTTAATTGGCACCCTCCAGCAGCGCCCTGCCTTCCTTCCAGTGAGGTTCTAGTTAAGACACTGGTGGGGATTTGAATTAGCCCTTGACTCGGCACACCCTGTCACACCTCCCCTGTGATTGCCACCTCCTAGGCCTCCGCATGCGGGGGGGCCGGGGGAAGGCCAGCGGGCTGAGGTAACAAGGAGGCTCCTGTGGGACCGGGAGGGGAAGAGCCTTGCCTTGTGTTGCTGCTGCTCTGTAGGGCTGGAGAGCCAATGCTGCTGCCGTCCCAACACCACTGACGGATGGCGGCCGCAGCAACCCAGCTTCCTGCCCCCGGCTGGGCTGCACTGAGGAATCCTCCCCTTCGTCCTGCTTTGCAGCCTTTTGCTGCCCTCTACGACAGTTTTAAGGGGCCCCGATCCTCCTGGCTGCCAGGCAGCCTTTGCTCCCACTGACTGGCGGAGCAGAGGATGCCCTGCACCTGCCAGGGGACATGCAGCCACTTGGGGGATTGGGCACCAAGGTGCCCAGATGCACCCTGGGTGGGTCTCTGTGCCCCACTCTACCCCTGAACCTAATCCACGCAGTCCCTAGAACGGCAGGGTGAGCGCAGAGCTCATCGGGGGAGAGGATCTCTGTGGCTGGTATGCCCGGGTAGAGAGCCACTGCTGCTATCAAGGGGACCCTGCAAAGAAGGGAAAGTCAGGTTAAAATTAACCAAGAGGAAGTGGGGTGTAAGGGTTGGAGCAGGGGACTAATCCCATTTGTGTCACTGGCTCACTGTGGCCCTGCAGCGGGCCACTTACCCTCCTTTGCCGGGGCTTCCCCAGCTGTACCCTTCTCTGCCCTTTGGAAAATCCAGGGTCAGATGCTCAGCTAGAGTAAACGGGCGTGTTCCCACTGACCTCAGTGCAGCTGGAATGTCATAAGACGTTATTAGACCCCTGTCTCCTTAGTACCTGAACACCACCTCATACGCTTGAGTGTATTTGTCCTGTCATCCCTCTGTGAGCAGGGGAGTGCTGTTATCCTGTACATATGGGGAAACTGAGGCACTGAGCCATTAAGTGACTGTCCCAAGGTCATATAGGCAGTGTGGAAGAGCAGGGCGTTGACTCTGCCTCTCCCATGTCCTAGACTAGCGCCCTTCCTCTCCATGCTGCACTGGCTTACCCCAGCTGTGGATCTGCCCTACAGATCGCCGAGAGAGCTCTGACTTCTGTGAGGGATGTGGTGTGTAAAGGGGCTGTGTCATTGGTTTCCGAGGGCTGGGAACTTGGTGTGGGGCCATACCCAGAATGCCGTCTCCTTTGGGATGTTTGCATCAGCGGATTGCAACGCTGCTGCCGCGGTGGCTATGCTAGTGCCCTGGCTACGGCACATCTGACCAAGTGCCTGCCTCGAGAGAGAGCTCACGGGCTGCCCCAGAGAGAACGTGTGGCGAAGGATGTAGCTAGTGTTGTGTGTGTGCTTTCCGGACACCTGGCAGTTCCCAGCCCCCAGCAGTGTGTGCTCTGAACTGCCTGTTGCACAGGATGGGGATAGAAGGGTCTGTAGGAAGGAATGGGGTATGATTCCTGTGAAATATCCGCATTCCACACTGCTTCTGTGGGGTGGGACTCCGGATGCCTGGGTTCTATACACAGCTCTGCCACTCACCTGTTGGGTGACCGTGGCAAGTTACTGCCCCTCTCTCTGCCTCAGTTTCCCCTTTCGTTTCCTGATTAGGTTCTACCTGCTCAGGCTCCAGACTGCAAGCTCCTTGGGGTGGGGACCATCTCTCGCTCTGTGTCTGTGCCGTGCCCAGCACAGCGGGGCCCTGATCTCCATTTGGGTCCCAAAGTGCTACTGTAATGCATGTAATACCTGTCGCCGCCTGCTCTGGATTGGGCTATCCGCTGCCATTGCGCGTTGGGATGGTGTCACTAGGGTGGCGTGGTTGACAGTGCGTTTGCCGGTTGGTTGAGCACATTGTGGTGGTGGTTGTGCCGGGGGCTGTGTGTTGGAGCTGTAGTTGAGCTTTTGAGCAGGTTTCAATGTGGATGTGCACCCAGGTTTCCCTTTAATGATGAGAGACGCCACTTGATGGGGCAACAACTCTAACTAATGAGAAGGTAGCTCAGCAGTGGGGTAGTGGAGTGGGGCTGGTTATTCGGCACCTGGATCATCCATTTGGTTGGGGTTTTCCCTTTATTTTTTTGTATTATTCAGATGGGTGGGTGCCAGTGGTGGGGGGAGATGGGATTGGGGGTCTGATGGGAGAGGCCAGCGGCTGGGTGTCCAGGGAGTAGGGGGATGGTATGGGATAAGGAGGAAATCATAGAATATCAGGGTTAGAAGGGACCTTAGGAGGTCATCTAGTCCAACCCCCTGCTCAAAGCAGGACCAATCCCCAATTTTTGCCCCAGATCCCTAAATGGCCCCCTCAAGGATCGAACTCACAACCCTGGGTTTAGCAGGCCAATGCTCAAACCACTGAGCTATCCCTCAGGGCAGGGTAGGGCAGAATACAGGGGCTCACGTCTGTGTTCAGGGTTAAAAGGGAATGGAGGGAGACGGGTGGATGAGGGGTTGGAAAGAGAGCAGAGGAGGAGTGTGATGGGCAGGTTAGGGGTGGGGTAGGGCAGGGAAATGGAGACAGAGGAGGGGAAAGAACCAGGAAGTGAAACTGGCCAGCCAAGCTGTTGGTGTCTGGGCTGTCAGTGGTGCAGGGGGGTGAAAACCTCAGCCCGCTGCGCTCTATAGTTTCGATCTCAGTCACCTCCAGGGTCGATGATATTTTTAAACCGTCTTTGATTGAGGCGCAGGGCCGGCCCCTGCTCTTGGCTGTGCTAAGAGCTGCCATGCTGAGGCCGGTGGTGCGACTCCAGATTTACCCTGGAGTTTAGCCCTGATAAAATCCACCCTTGTGTGCGTGAAGAGGCTGTTTGGTTCAGAACGAATCTGCTCACCCACTGACACAGCGGTAATGCCTAGTACTCTGTGGACACTGCCCACGCTCCCCGTTGTTCACAGTGGTGCATTCGTGGCTGGATTCCTTCTCTCGTGTGTGCTGCAGGGAATGGTAAGTGCTCGGGAAATGGTTCACTGGTGCTCCAGGACCCCATGCGCTCTGCTCCCTCCCCCACTAGGCTGAGCTCTGCGCCAGTCTGCAGAGCGTGACTGGTTCCTATTGAACAGGGGATAGAGTGGGGCTCCTGTGGCCGGAGCCCCACTCTATCCGTTTGCCTTGGTTCTGTCTCCCCTACACCTCAGCCAAGCCTTTTAATGGGGGGGGGGGGCATTCTGGCAGGTGAGGTAGCTTGTTGCAGGGGTCCCCCTTGCTTGAGTCTGCCCCCAACAGGAGGGACTGATTGTTGGTGGGGTGACCGTGCCAGTCTGTCCAGCGGCCCAGGCAGGATGCCACTTAGCAAAGTCGGTTTCTGGTGAGTTGGCTCCAGGTGAATATTGGCCTTTTTGGTTACCCGCTTTCTGCACTGGGCAGGTTTTTTGCTCCCCAGTGTCTGTCTGCACTAGTGAGCTGACCTGGGAGAAGGGACTGGGCTGCCCAAGGCCAGGAGCAGGGGAAGGGGTGGTTGGTTGACTTGTCCTTGCATGCTGCTGTGGAAGAAAAACTTCCACATTGCTATCCAGCACCAAAATGCAGCCACTTCTGGAGAGGGGAGGGGCAGCTGTTAAGCTACACCCTGGTGTCCTGTTCCTCTGAGGGGCTCAAAGGACTTTGAATATAGCCCCTTCCATATTTTCCATGTGGCAAGTGTTAGTCCTGTTCCACAGGCTGAGAAACTGAGGCACAGAGGCAGGGAGCAACCTCCCTAGGGTTTGTTAGAAGTGGGAATAAAACCTCAAAGCATCCCTTTACGCTCAGGCCCAGCTATGGGACAGATGAGGTGACTGGAGATCCAAGGCATGAGGTTAGCTGCCCTGCAAAGAGCCACTAACCAGCTTCCCCCACCCCCAAGTCCAGGCCCACAATATGATCAGAACGCAAGTCAGCTGGCCGCTCCATCTCTCTGCAAAGTTGGCTCCAATCCACCAATGCCTGCAGCCCTCCCCCTCCTGGTGCTATTGAATAGCTAGTAATTAGCATGGGTCTGGGAACCTCAGCTCCTTGCTTCAGGGAGCCCTACAAATGCAACAGGTGTGAGGGCGGGTGGAAAATCTTGTACCTCCTCCCTTCCCCCCAGCGAACCCATGCTGGGAGCCTTGCTTGAGGTGATCAAGCCAACTAAGCAATAGATATGCCCCAAATAGGCTCTGGGTGCCTGAATCCCACAGTTAGGAGAAACTCCCGAAAAGCTCAATCATGGCAGTTTTGGGCTGGAAGGGACCTCGAGGGTCACCTAGTCCAGCCCCCTGCGCTGACCCAGGACCAAGTAAATCTAGACTATCCGTGAGAGGTGTTTGTCCAACCTGCTCTTAAAAACCGTCAGTGACAGGGATTCCAGTGACGGGGATTCCACAACCTCCCTTGAATGCCTGTTCCAGAGCGGAACTAACCTTAAGAGTCCTAAAGTTTTTCCTAATATCTACCCTAAATCTCCCTTGCTGCAGAGTAAGCCTATTACTTCTTGTCCTATGCCCAGTGAACAAGGAAAACATCATTTGTTCATCATCCTTTGTAACAGCCCTTAACACATTTGAAGACGGTTATCAGCCCCTCCCCTCTTCCCCCCGTCTCCTTTTCTCAAGACTAAACATGCCCAGGTTTTTACCTTTCCTCTTAGGTCAGGCTTTCTAAACCTTTGATCATTTTTGTTGCTCTCTCTCTGGCTTCTCTCAAGTTTGTCCACATCTTTCCTAAAGTGTGGCACCCAGAAGTGGATGCAGTGCTTCAGATGAGGCATTACCAGTTCTACGTGTAGCCGGATTACCCCCCGTGTCTTACAAACCCCACTCCTGTTAACACGCCTCAGAATGATGCTAGCCTTTTTCGCAACTGCATCACATTGTTGGCTCTTACTCAAGTTGTGATCCACTATAACCCCCAAATCCTTGTCAGCAGTGCTACCACCCAGCCACTTAATCCCCACTTTGTAGTTGTGCAATTGATTTTTTTTCTTCTTCTTAATTGAAGTACTTTGCACTTCTCTTTATTGAATTGCATCTTGTTGATTTCAGGCCAATTGGTCAAGGTCATTTTGAATTCTAATCCTGTCCTCCAAAGTGCCAGCAACTCCTCCCAGTTTGGTGTCATCTGGAGCTTTTATAAGCGTACCTTCCACTCCATTATCCCGGTCATTAATGAAAATATTGACTAGTACCAGGCCCAGGACTGACCCCTGCGTGACCCCACTAAATCTGTCCTTCCCCGTTTGATCGCTGACTGTTGATAACTATTTTTTGGGTATGATCTTTCAACCAGCTGTGCGCCCACCTTCCTCTAGACCAGATTTCCCTAGTGTGCAATTGAGAATGCCATGTGGAACAGTGTCAAAAGCGTGTCTAAAATCAAGAGATACCACATCTTCTGCTTCACGCCATCCGCTAGGCCAGTTATCCTGTCAAAGATGAAAATTAGGTTTGTTTGGCATGATTTGTTCTTGGCTATTGCTTATCACCCTGTTACCTTCCAGGTGCTTACAAATTGATTGTTCAATCATTTGTTCCAGTATCTTTCCAGGTATTGAAGTCAGGCTGACTAGTCTATATTTCCCTGTGTCCTCTTTGTTCCCCTTTTCCAAGACAGGTACTGTGTTTGCCCTTCTCCGGTCCTCTCAGACCTCACCCCTCCTCCATGAGTTCTGGAAGATAATTGCTAACAGTTCGGAGATTGCTTCAGCTAGTTCCTTAAGTACCCTAGGGTGAATTTCATCAGGCCCTGCTGACTTGACTACTTGACTAATTTAGCTAAATATTCTTTAACCTGTTCTGTTCTGTCCCTGTTTTGGCTTGCGTTCCCTCCCCCTTGTTGTGAATATTGTGCTGAGTATCTGGTCACAATTAAGCTTTTTAGTGCTCCATGCTCCCGGTTAAGCTATAGAGTATTACAACAGCCACCGAGATCCGGACCCTGCCTGGGCGCAGAGTGGGAGACGGTCCCCGCTCTGATGAGCTCGCAGTCCGAAAGCAGAGGCATATAGGGCAATGACTTGTCTGAGGGCAGTGGCAGAGCTGGCAATGGAACCCAGGTGCCCTGCCCATGCAAGAAGGGGGAAGGTGAATCTTGTGTTTCTCCAGCACTGATGAAGGGCAGCCATTTCTGGGGTGGAGCACAGCGCCAGACTGCACAGCATCTTATGCAGCCGCATGGGGGAGGGGAGTTGTTTGGTGGGTTTCAGCCCTGTTTTGTACAAGCTGCTCACACTGAGATGGGCCTCGACCCAGACACTGGGGCAGCCTCCTCTCTCTGGCTTCACTGCCAGGGAGCGGACTGGACTGGAATCTGGAGGCAAAGGGCAACCAGGAGACATCGGCTCTGCTTGCACTGAGCTGCTGTCAGAGTGACAGGGCAGTAGCCCTGTCCCTGGGAGCCAGCCCCACGACAGATCTGGAGGGTCTTCCTCTGCACATGCTGGGGCGGCAGAGAGCCAGCCTGACACCACCGAGAGCCCCCCTGCCTCCAGCCCCCTGCCTCCAGCTTGAGTCTTGGCCATGTCTGGCTGGTCATACGCCACCAGGCTCTCTGCCGCCCAGGCACTCTTCCAGGCTACGCCAGCCCTGTCTTCGCCTTGCCGGTTAACACGAGATGCGCCCCAGTCTTTGCCTTTTGAATCGCTCCCCTGGGATAGCCAGCCCCTGATGCTCACAGAAATCCCAGCTCCTCTGCCCCCGCAGGAGCAGTTTGCACTAGTTTACCGTAAACCACTCTGCGCTTGGGAGCACGTCTACTAAAACCAAAGCCGGTTTATCGGCCAGAGAATAGAGATTTAACTAGAAACACGAGCGAGCGGGGGAGAGAAAAGGTTGTGATACAAAACAAAATGCAAAGCTGGGTCAGCACTTAGTAGTAGTTCCCTTTCCTAGCTATTAAAGTCGGGTTCCCCGCAATGTTCAGCCTGTTGCAGAAGAACCAGGATCCAAACGGTCATGAAAACACTTCTGCTCGCCAAGGGGTTTCCTCCGTGACTGGATCCAAAGAACCCTTCCATCCTCTGTGTTACACTGAAACAGTTTTTTGTTCCTGTTCACAGCCAGGGCGAGCCCGGGTCTTGTTGCAATGCTCCTTTTTCGCCTTTAAGAGGTTTTGATTGTTTGTATGGTGCAAGGCTAAACAATGGAGCCTTGCCTTGCATCACTGGCTAAATAGAGGAGGGGTGACAACTCCCTCCTGCCTGCGTGGGCCGTCTCCAAGACCTATATCCTGGTGACTGATTTTTTTTTACCGCAAGTCCATAAAGCATACTGTCAGTAGAAATACATTAGTCCTTGCTAGTACCCGTACAGTTGTGAAACTTGACAAGTTACAAGCTTTCTTTAGACACCTTACAGCAGGGGTGGGCAAACTACGGGCCAGATCCAGCCCACCAGCCATTTTAATCCAGCCCTCGAGTTCCCGCTGGGGAGCGGGATCTGGTGCTTGCCCCACTCCGGCGCTCCAGCCAGGGAGCAGGGTTGGGGGCTGTTCCATGCAGCTCCCGGAATCAGCAGCATGGACCCACTCCGGCTCTTACGCATAAGGGCAGCCAGGGGGGTCTGCTCTGCACGCTGTGTCTGCCCCAAGCGCCGCCCCTGCAGCTCCCATTGGCTGGGAACCGCAGCCAATGAGAGCTGCAAGGGCGGTGCCTGCAGACAGGGCAGCATGCAGAGCTGCCTGGCCACACCTCCGCATAGGAGCTGGAGAAGGGACTTGCCACTGCTTCTGGGAGCTGCTTGAGGTAAGCGCTGCCTGCACCCCTGAGCCTCTCCCTGCGCCCCAACCCCCTGCCCCAACCCTGATCCCCCCCTTCCCGCTCTCCGAACCCCTCAGTCCCAGCCCGGAGCCTCCTCCTGCACCCTGAATTCCTCTTTTCTGGCCCCATCTCAGAGCCCATACCCCCAACCAGAGCCCTCCCGCACCCCAATCCCAATTTTGTGAGCATTCATGGCCCGCCATACAATTTCTATTCCCAGATGTGGCCCTCGGACCAAAAAGCTTGCCCACCCCTGCCTTACAGCTTACTCTTGATGGATAAATATCCTGTAAGACATGTTTGGTGTAGTGAGTTTGTCAGGTCTGAGGTGAGAGTTGTTCGTAAAGAGCCAGGGACCCTTTGCCAAGGAGCCTATGTGTCACAGCCAGGTGCTGCAGTCATCCTGAGGAAAGCCACTGTCACCTGCTCAGCCTCCCCTATTCTGAGCCCCAGGCAGAATGTAACCGGATCTCGCACGCGTGGCCAGGATGGGCCGGGGGGGTGTGTGTGGGGGGACGACTGGTAGCTGGAACTCTGCATGGAGGTGAGCGAAGGCTAGATGCCGAGCTGGGGACATTTGTGCTGCCGGTGCCTCCTACTGACGCTGTTTGTTTGTACTGCGGTAGCACCTGGGGTCGCCGTTCGGGACCCCTTGGTGCTAGGTGTTGTACAGACAGAACAAAAAGCCAGTCCTGGGCCCAAAGGACGTACACATCTATACTTAGAGCGTCATGTGACCTGCTGTACATCTGTCCCAACCCTGACCCTTTGCAGCCACTATAGCCCCCATGAGGCTTTTCAACCCTAGAGCTTCCACGTTGGCTTCCCTGGATTTCCCCTGCGATTTCAGTCACATACAAGGTTCTTTCCTTGCTAAACTGCCATGCGGTGTTTAAACAGCTCAGCATTCCGCCCCCTCCCCCCGTGCCAGCTACGTTCTCACCACTTCCCTGTGTGTCCTTAGCACTGTAGGGCTTATGGTGATTCTCCTCCTGCTCTGGGACAAGACGGGGCCTGCGCTTTGAGCGGTGGGATCCCGGCCAGGGCTGCAAGGGTTGGAATAGCCGTGATAAGTCATGTGTGTCCATGCTGATTCCTTGTAGCTTGGGTGCTGGGAATCCGAGGGTGGAGGCGGGGGCCTTGACCAGTGTTGCCCAGGGGCATGGGTAGGAGATGCAGGGAACCCTGGAGCATGAATGAGCCACTCCATTTGTCTCTCTCCCCCTACAGGATGTTCCAGACGTTATACAATTACTTTTGGTGGGACCGGCTCTGGTTGCCGGTGAACCTGACATGGTCGGACCTGGAAGACCAGGATGGGCGGGTCTATGCCAAGGCTTCGGACCTCTACATCATCATCCCCTTAGCCTTCCTCTTCCTCATCATCAGGCACCTCTTCGAAATGTGAGTACCCTTAGGGGAGGCTAGGTCGGCATCCATTCCTGCAGCCTGGCTGGAGCCAGCTGCAAGGAGCTCCCCCTGGTGGACAGTGAGGGAATATTCAGCCCCTAGAGGAAGCTTAGTCTTTAACGCCAGGCAGTTGAGGGCAGTTTTCATAACACTGGGTGCACATTAGGTGCTAGATGCTTCTGCAAACTCAGACCTTGTTAAGGTGCCTGAGCGGTCTAGAAAATCTGGCCCCAGTTCAAATCCCCACATCCCACTCCCTTCCCAGAGCCAGGAATCATGACTCCCTGCCCCCTGCTCTAACCCACTAGACCCCACTCCCCATCCAGAGCTGTGAACAGAACCCAGGAGTTCTGAATCCCCCAGTCCAGTGTGTGGGCCATGGGTGCCTTCTGGGCTCTATGGACACTGGATCAGATCCTGATTGGGTGGGACAGGACAAATGAAGGAGGAGAATCTCCTTATTTCACTTGGGCTGTGTCTACACTGCACTTCCGTCGGCAAAACGTTTGTCGGTCAGGAGTGTGAAAAAACTCCCTGACCGACCAAAGTTTTATGGATGAAAAGCGCCGGTGTGGCTAGCGCTTTGTCGGTGGGAGATGCGCTACTGCACCTTGTTGGGGGTGGGTTTATTTTGCACTGCGTACCTTACAATGGTACAGCTAAGGTACACAGTGTAGAAATTGTCTTCCACACACTGTCCCTCCCTCCAAAATACTAAAAAGTCCTAAACCCAGACTGCACAAGGCAGCAGGCAGTGGACTGCAGGCTGCGACCTGCACTGACCTCAGTGGGAATGAGAGAGAGCTTGGCAGAGGGTCTCATCTCCTAGCTTCTAGGAATACGGAGCATGTGGAGTATATTTATATGCACCCATCCCAGGCAGCACGGCACAAACGCTGGCATTGTGCACTCGGGCCCCCGATCCCGAGTATCTCAGCAATGCTGGGGGCTGAGGCAGGAACAGCTGGGCCGAGGCATTAAAGAGCAATTTGTTGTATAAACCACCGTCGTGGTGACAAACGGAGACGGGAGAACAGAGCGGGCTTTGTTGGGGGATCGGGCACAGGCACGGTGGGTGGGTGGGCAGAGCTCCATCGGGAGCCGCCCGCCCGTGTTATGCGTGTGCCCTGGGTGTGCTCTCCCTGTGAGCATCTTGCTGTGATCGCAGCTGAGCAGAGGAGCAGTGTGAAGCTGGGGGAGGAGGGGCTGGGTTCTGTGAGGATGTCTCCCCCTCCATGTCAGCAAACCACCTTGGATGCCCAACCTCTGTGGGGTGAAAGCTGGGGCCTCGGACTGGGAAGTAGGGGGGTGGAGATGTTTCTTTTCTAGGTAGCAAAGGGAAGATTCACTTTCCCAGCCCTGGACTTTTTCTTTCTCTTTTTCCTGTCACCCGTTCTCTTTTTCCTCTCCCCTGAGCTCAAGATGCTCAGTCTTTCTCTTTGCTTTCATATCATTCACTTCTCTCCCTCTGAGCCTTTCTTCTCTTCCCTCAATTCATTTCTTTCTTTCGCTCTCTGTCACCCCAGCCATTATTTCAGATCCCCCACTCTGATTTTTAATCCTTTCCTTCCCCTGTCAGTCACCTCCATTCTGGCAGGTCTTCTGATCAAAACACACATATTGTTGACTTTAACTCTTTGCTCCAACTGCTGGGAGTCAGAGCTGGGGACCCAGAACCCAGGAGTCCTTGGAGAGGAGTGGGCTTAGAGATGGGGAGGCTGAGAGACAGGACTCCTGGGTTCTGTTCTCACCAACTGTATGAAGTGGGAGTGAGTCCATTCCCTTCTCTGTGCCTCATTTTCTCCAGCTGTGAAATGGGAAGGATGTTAAGTTTCCTCCCGGGCCATCTGCAGCGCATAGCTGCACCCCTTTGGCCCAGGTAGGTTTGCTTTGTCATGTGGGTTTGACTGTCACCTAATGGCCACGGCCTAGCAGAATTCTTGTCAGTGACTTTACAGGTGGCTTTGGAGTTCTGATCTGAGGGCTGTAGGAGGGAATTGATTGTCCATATGGATTTGTGTTATGGTAGGGCCTACAGGCTGAGAAGTAATGGGTGTGAAGCTGCACAAATGTAGGGTGACACGGTTCCTGCCCTGAAGCGTTATAACCCAATAATTAGGTGCTACCACAATACGCCTAACAGCCCCATGGTGTCAGGTGCTGCACACACAGCCCTTGCCCTGGAGAGCTCAGACGCTATTAACTCCTCCTAACTCTTCTGTGGCACTTCCCATCGGTAGATCTCAAAGCGCTGTACTCTGGAGAACTGTCATCCTCCCCCTTGCACAGATGGGGAAAAGCTGTGTGAAAGCAGCAGTTCTCTCCCTTTTCCAGACTGTGGCCCTATGTTATAACAACGCCGGATCGCCACAAAGGGAAGGGCCTCCATGTTCTAAAGCATTATTCTAACCACGTTTTCTGTCTGTGCTCCCCATTCCTCTCCCCACCGCCCCCAGATATGTTGCTACCCCACTAGCCGGGCTTTTGAACGTCAAGGAGAAGATCCGATTAAAAGCCACCCCAAATCCCGTGCTAGAAAAGTTCTACGCTTCATCCACAAAACACCCCAAACAGGTACAGTGCATGCCACTGGTGCGGGGGACGGGACGATGTGTATTGCCTGCGACAAGCGTGGTGCTGGGATTGCACTGGGGTGCTGTGGGCGAGGCATCCCGGGCTGCCCTCTCCCACCCAGTCTCTGGGAGCTGATCTGTACGGGGCTAGCCTGCGCCTGGGGTGTTAATGTGATGGTATTAAATGAATCCGCCTCTGCCCTGGCGGCTCCCAGAGCTGGCATAACGGGGAGGAGGTACAAGGCAGGGCTGAGGGGCATTGACACAGCTGCTGGGGCAGAGGGGGAGCCCCGGTCTGGATTAGCAGGGAGGATGCAGGTTGGGATTGAGGAGCCTAAGGCGGGGATAGCAGGGGGCTGGCAGATGGGAGTGAGGGGCACCAGCAGAGCCGAGTGTGGGAGGAGTTGGGATAGCAGGGGGATGTGGGTCAGGAATGAGGGGCCCGGGCAGAGCTCTGGGTGGGCCAAACCCAGAGCTGGGCTAGCCGGGTGGGATTGAGGGGCCTGTGCGAGGATAACAGGCTGCGGGTCAGGATTGCAGAGGAGCTGGTACCCTGCACTTGTCTGGTTCAGCCCATGTGCTTTCACCTTCTCACTCGCTCAGGCACCAGGGCCCCCCAGGGCTCGAAACAAACCTCTTTGCGGCTCCCTGGGCCTGCAGCTCCCAGCCTGTCTCTGGGCCTGGCTGCACGGTGACCGCGGGCTGTGGCTGCAGCGGGTGTAGACACAGCCAATCTAGCTAGTTCAGGAGCAGCGAAGCTGCAGCAGCACCTCCGGGCCAGTCTGGGCCCCTGGAGAGTTGCTCATGGGCTAGATGCCCCCACCCGGCGCCTTCACTATGGTCCGTACCTGAGCTCCTGAGACCAAAGCGAGCCGCCATTGCACAGCGCTGATTGCCAGGCAGACACCCTCTGCCTCCCGCTGACCACCCTGGGGCCCAGCCAGTCCCTGGGTTGCCCTGGCATCTGGTAACCACCCCCGGGTCGCTCCCCTCCCCTCCCTCCCTCCCTCCCTCCCTCCCAGGGCGATGTCGAGATGCTCTCCAAGAAGAGTGGCTGCCTGGTCCGGCAGGTGGAGCGCTGGTTCCGACGCAGGCGCAACCAGGACAGGCCCAGCTTGCTCAAGAAGTTCCGGGAGGCCTGGTAAGAGCCTGGTGCCCCTCGGCCAGCCGTGCAACGGCAACCCTGTCGCCCCCTGCAGCCCATCCCCCTTTGAACTCGGGACCCCCTTGTGCTCTCTGCTGAGCTGGGCCCTGCGGGGCGAACCTGGGGCTCTCACGGTAATGAGACCCGGCGGGTTGGTGGGTGGGTGGTTCTCCAGTGGTGGTTAAAGGCGCGTCTGTGGGCTGTGAGCGCTAGAACGGCGGCGCGGGGGGGGGGGCCCAGGACTCTATTTGGGGTGATGCCCCTTAGGCCCATAGTGCCCTGTCGCCCCCGTGCGCTGCATCAGAACTGACCGGGCTGAGCAGGCAGGTTGTGGGGTGTGTCTTCATGGGAGCGGAGGAGGCTGTTCCCTCCCAAGCCAGGGCCCGCTGTGAGTGCTGCTCTGGCTTCAAGGCAAGAGGGTGACAAGATTGAGGGGACTCTTAAAGCCCAGCGGCTGCAAGCCTAGCTTCCCTCCCCCCCGGCCGCTTTCTCCCAGGGCCTAGGACACAGCTCCGTCCCTGCTAGATCACGAGATAGGCTCAGAAAGGGTCCCCGGTGATCCAGACGGGCACTTCAACCCTGTGTCCTCTGGGCCGGCTCCCTACCTGCCCTTTCCATGACGTGTTCTCTCTCCCCGTCACCCCGCCCCGTGCTCCTCTGTTGAGAACCATCTGCTTCCTTTTTCCAGTTGGCGATTCACCTTTTACCTTATTGCTTTCATTGCTGGCATGGCCGTCATAGTGGATGTAAGTAAGATCTGCCGTTTCGACCCCTTCCCGGCCTCTCACCCTGTCCTGGCCAAGCTGCCCGGCTAACCCCTGCCCTCCGTCTCCCCCGTCCCGCTTTTCCTCGCAGAAGCCCTGGTTCTACGACCTGAAGGAAGTGTGGAAAGGGTACCCGATCCAGGTGAGTCCAGCGCATGCCTGCTGTTCGGGTTAGCGCCCCTGGGCAGAGCCGGCTGTTTCTCTCCGTCAGCCTCCACCATAGCTGCCCACGCAGCCAATGAAACGCAGCATGGGACGCACGTCCATTGGTGCACGTGCTTGGAAGTCAAGATGGTGACCTGGCAACCACTCAGTGGTTAACATCTCCCTGGAGGGAGTCCTAAGGAATTGCTGGAATATGTGGCCTGTGGCCACCTAGGAAATCCAGGGTGATGTCAAGGCTCAGATCCTCCTGCTTCCAAAGCTCAGGTCCCTGCCACTTGAGCTACAGGAGAATCCCCATTAGTTCTGTGCAGAATTGGGCTTATGACACACAGCGGTGCCATTCTGATCCCATCCAGCAGAGGGCGCGCACACATGCTTCAGCAGAGCATTGTTACGATTCGCTCTCTGGTCCCCTTTGCCTTGCAGACCACGCTGCCGTCGCAGTACTGGTACTACATGATCGAGCTGTCGTTCTACTGGTCCCTGCTCTTCAGCATCGCCTCCGACGTGAAGCGCAAGGTAGGCTGTCTCCCGCCTGCCTGGCTGTGGAGGAGGCACGGGGGATGGATGGAGACCCATGTGCGTCCCCAGTCCTAGGCTGCCGCTGAATGGGGATGAGATCTGGCGGCTCTGGGCTGGCCCTGCTGGGGTCTGGAGAGAATCCCCTCTGCCTCCAGTGGTCCCCAAACCAGCCCTGGTACTAGGAATGTGGCCCTCCCCCAACTACATGGGTGTAGTTGCTTGGTGATCCCCAGGCAGTCCCTCTCCACCCCCCACTGGGATATCGTGTGGGGGGCACATCTGCCTCTCTCCAAGAGGAGGATTCTGTGTCCAGGGCTGGGGTGTCTGGGCAGGGCTGCGGGAGGGAGCAGCTTGGCCGTGCTGGGCAGGGAGGATCTGGTGTGTTTGGGGATGGGGGAGGGGTAGGAGGTTGGGCAGGAGGGGCTGGGCTGGGGACTGACCCCTCCTCTTGATTGTTGGGGGGTTAACCCCTTCCTTTGCCCTCCCCCCTCTTCCCGGCAGGACTTCAAAGAGCAGATCATCCACCACGTGGCCACCATCATCCTGATCAGCTTTTCCTGGTTTGCCAACTACATCCGGGCGGGGACGCTGATCATGGCCCTGCACGACTCTTCCGACTACCTGCTGGAGGTGAGGGGGGAGGGGGAGGGGCAGAGCAGTGCGCAGCCCCCCACCCGGTCCTTACGGCTCTTCCCCATGGCTGATGCACCACACGACCCCGATGCCAGTGAGAGCAGACCCCCTAGCGCCCCCGTGGAGCCAGTGGGACTCACTCCCATGGGGTGGGGAGTCTGCCCCACTGAGCCAGACACAGAACACGAGTCCTGACTCTCATCCCTGGTCTGTTTGGACTCTGGGCTCCTTGGGGCAGGGGATGGTGGCTCACTCTGTCTGGGCAGCACCTGGCACACCGGGACCTCTGGGTGCTGCGGCAATACACCCAATGCGAAATGGGTTTCATTAAGAGACGTCCGTCATCGGGAGCTGGGGGCTACTCTCCAGATGCAAGCCCTACCTGAAAAGCGAACCATGCAGCTGCCGTTAGCAACGCCGCTCGATTTGAGTGCTTAGAGGTTCCAGCTAAGAGCCAGGACTCTGTGCAAGGTGCTGTACGTACAGAACGAGACCCGGTCCCTGCCCCAAGGAGCTCCCGGTCGAGACTGACGGGTGGGAGACAGGCAGGATTGGACAACTGGAGAGCCCCCAAGAGACGCAATGACTCATCCGAGTCTGCCCACACCTCAAAGGCACTGCAGCTTACTGTGGCTTCGGCCTCTCTCCCCCAGTCTGCCAAGATGTTTAACTACGCCGGCTGGAAGAACACCTGCAACAACATCTTCATCGTGTTCGCTGCCATCTTCATCGTCACGCGCCTCGTCATCCTGCCCTTCTGGTGAGCAAGAGCCTCTGACCCTGGCCACCGGGCGGCTGCTGCTGCCAGGCCTTGGCCAGCATTGCGGGCGGTGGGGCGGGGAAAGCTGGCTGGCGGATGATGTTCCAGGAGGCCAAGCTGCTGCGTTTCATGTACGTAGCAGAGCCAGGCTCCTGAGTGCCAGTCCTGCCCTCTAGCCACTAGGCCAAGCTGCCTCTTTTGCTTCTGAGCAGCGTGAGCAAGGAGGGTCATGTAGCTGCTTCACGTTCAGTACAGTGAACATGCCTGAGGTCTCTTGTGCTCCCCTATAGGATCATGCACTGCACAGTGGTCTATCCTCTGGACCTGTACCCGCCCTTCTTCGGCTATTACTTCTTCAACTTCATGATGGTGGTGCTGCAATCGCTGCATATCTTCTGGGCGTATCTCATCATCCGCATGGCCCACAAGTTCATAACTGGAAAGGCAGGTTCACTTTCTCGGGCGGGGAGGGAGGAGGGGGTGTTTTTTCCAGGTCCCCCTTCTCTTACACTGGAACCCAGGAGGGAAGCAAAGTGAAGCCACCTCTCCGGGGAGGGTGGGGAAGTGGAAGAGATCAGCAATTTTTAAGACCGGTTCGGGGGGGGCATTTTCTCGTCTTGCTTAATGGGGACAAATAACACGATGCGGACAAGGGTGTTTATCGTAGGGTTGCTGGTTTGTTTGTGGTGCGACAGGGCAGAGATTCCCGTCAGAGGAGCGGGGCGGGGGATGGTGAGCACCGGAGCCTCTATTGCCTTTTTGAGGCTAGAGAAAAGCCTTTTGGTCCGGATCTTCAGTAATTCAGGTGTCTATCTCCCACTGGTTCCTGTGGGAATTAGGCACTTAAATCCCTATGAGGATCTGGGGCTTTAAGCAGCAGCATGATTTGCAGCTCCAGTGTCATGTCCCAGGGCATCCGAGGCTGGTAGGGCCAGGTGCTGGGCAGTGGCTCTAGGGAGGACAGCTCTGGGAATAGGGCAACAGCATGGAGCAGGGAGAAGCCAGAGCTCGGCAGCGAAGTCCTGGAGCATCTGTGGGGAAGGCAAGGCAGTAGGGGGTCAGTGGGACCTGGGTGACCCAGGAGTAACCAGGAGGGGGCATTTCATGTCGCGGTTGCACGTGCAAACTCAGTCCCAGGCAGTAGCTGTTACCTATAAAGCGTGTGCGGTGGTCCCCGTGTGGGAGGATTTTGCCCCGTTCCCAGTCAAGTGCCTGGCTCACAAAGCCACCTGTGCAGATAGCACTAATGGAGGAGGGGCAGGGCTGTGGCCGGAGTGGGCCTCAGACACTAAGCCCCGCTCATGGTGTTCCACAGGGAAACTAAGGCACAGCAGCGAAAGGGTCACGCAGCAAGTTGGTGGCAGCGCTAGGAACAGACCCCAGGAGTCCGGACACCCAGTCCCACTCTGCTGTAGCCCGCTCGCCCCGTTTCACTTTGATTCAGGAAGCCCCTTTCTTGTCGATCCCTCCAGGTCGTGGAAGACGAGAGGAGTGATCGCGAAGAGACCGATAACACGGAGGAGGAGGAAATGACGAAGAACGGGCCCCTTTCCAACGGGCACCCCGTCCTGAACAACAACCACCGGAAAACCGATTGATTTTCGGCCCACGTGGAGGTGTCGCCAGCTTGCTGCCCGGCCCCACCACCACGGGTGTGAGCTGAGAAGGCCAAAACGTAGAGAACTTCAGCTTCCACCCTGCCACCAGCTATAGTGCCAGGGTCTCCCTCCTGTCCCCTATAAATAGTTATTCCCCCTCTTCTCCTCAAAACTGATCTAGTGGAAATAGCTGACCCATCTAGGGGGGAGGCTAAAGGAATGGACCCTGGAGTGCCAGCACCAACCCTACACGTGTGCTTAGAATACATCATTTGAGGTCAATTTTCTTTCCTATCGCTGCAGATGGAAATGTGCCAACTTTGGGGTGGGAGGGGTGGTAGCGCTTTGGGCCACCACCATACAATAGTGTCCTTTCTCTCTGTATCCTCACCCAGCTGCCTTAAAACCAAACTGGGATGCAAGGATTCCCTTCTCCGAGACTATCTGGCCCCATCCCCAAACTCTAAGGGGCACAGCCAGATTGCTACATGAGGGAGAGATGGCAAATTGTTCTCACTATTTTTGTGTTTTACACACACACACCCACAGAGAAAGCTGGCGCCAGTTCCTTCCCAGTCTGTTCTATTGGTGAGGTATGGTTTCATTGCCTCTCGAGTTGCTCTTTTCTCGCTTTCCGAGTTTCTGGAAGGGAATCCCCTAGCTGTGTTGCTGGTGGAAATAACGCACAAAAAGCAGAAGTCTGTTGTCTCCTTAATGTCCTCCAAGGGCTTGGATTCAATTGCAAAGACTTGCTCGTTCCCTTCGTTGTTGGGGTTTTTTTTTTTAAATGATTGCAAGCCCTCTCCCCAAACTTCTCTCCAGCTGCAGAGGAAATAAGTGTTTCCCAGGCAGAGGGGACATGGAGTTTATTTTGCCGCCTTGGGTAATAGCAAAGTCATGAAATCAAAGCCTAGGCAGGCCAGAGACCAGCCTGTCAATTTCAGCTCTGCCTCTTAGCTAAGCCCATTCGTGCAGTTTGGGCCCTTCTGGGAGCCTTTGGCTCAGCTGCAGAGTGAAGGAGTTCAGGGACTAAGATGAACGGGTCTAGTTTTGAAGGAAGGCCCTGGTCCCTGGTTTGGCTTTGCTACTTGCCAGTTAGTGAATGGAGGTCAAAGCTTTGGCGGCTGGCTCCCCAGCATGACCGAGATGTGCCCGTTGCACCCAGAAAAGCAAAGGAAATGGAGGAGCAGTCACTCACTGACTTGCTCTGGGGAGCAGCCAGAATGAACTTGTGCTCCGTTTGCAGCTCACCCACCACCACAGTAACAGACTTGTGGGATCAGGTGACATTTGTTATACCATGGGGGAGGCTAAATTAAGTAGATGAAGGTCTGGGTATTAATGGCTGATTTATTAGACACTATTTGACTACTTGCTGGAAGGAAGCTGTGTGGTTTAGACACACTACCTAGTACCTATTTCGGTTGGGATTTGATATGTCCCATTGTTTTGCTCTATAAGAATTGGTTCTGATCACCTTTAAGAACGATCTATTCCATTTCCCTTCTAATGTGCTCTCCCCCGCCGCCCCCCCCCCCCCCCCCCCCCCCCGCCCAGGCTATAAATGGACAAATGACTTTACAACTGATTTTTTCTATTTATTTTTTTTTAAAGCTAGGACTAAGTACAAAAAGGAACTGGACCGCAGAGTCTTTCATATCAAAACAGATTTGGTGGGGACTGAAATGCTGAAGGCAGTAAAACTTTCCAGGCTAGACAGAGGGGTTGGAGAAAAGGACCATTAACCTAACTTCAGACCAAAATGTTTTTTAAAAGTTAAAATTTATTAAAGTTAAATAAAACTAAAACTTCTGTAAAAACAGGTGTGGTGGTTTCTGTTGGAGTGTCGCCCTGTTCCCACCCCACCCATCTGAGGGGTTTGGATCAGTATGAAACACGTGACAGCTTTCATATCGGCTGGGCTAGGCTTGCAAGACTTGAGCTGGTGTGGTTTTCACAGGGGTGCCCTCTTGTGATAGTGTGGTCACTACAAGCATCCCAAGGCTAGCAGGGATCAGCTCTATCCTGAAGCAGCCAGATTTTCAAAAGTGCTCACTCCGTATGCTGGGTTTTGAGGTCTCTTGGAAACCTGGCTGAGGCCCACTGGGAGGTGTGGGGAATGTTTGAAAGTCTGGCCTTTACTGAAGAGCTTGAACACTTGGGGGAACCAAGCCCAGAGTGTGGGTGTTGCATGCCTGGAAAGTGAGTTCAGAACTTCACATGCTTTTTACTGCCCTACTTTTAAACACAACTGGCCTCCCACTTCCTAGAAAAGCCACCTGCTACCGTCCCTCTGAGGCAATGCTGTTGAAATACTGTTCCTACAGGCAGCTTGGGAGGAACCAGCCGCTCATTTAACTGCTATTAATAGCACTTACCCATTAGCATTGCAAGATTCCCATGCAGCCCCTCAAATGGACAGACAGCGAGTGCAGGAGCTTTCTGATGTCCTAGGAAAGGTAATTGCTGTAAAACACTTTCCAGTCCATTAGCCAGGGTGGAGTAGGAGTGACACCCTTTGCTGGTCCAGGGAACCAGTCATTTCTTTGCCGAGCTCAGGAGAGGGGGCCTGCACTCATGCTCTTTGTAGCTCGGTGCCTTGCAAGGTGGGGACGGTCTGGCCCAGAGCTGGCTTGCTGCATTCCCCTGCAGGCTGGAAAGAGGGAGCAACCGGAACAGTTCACTTCCCCTAGCTTGATTCGGTCATGATCAGTGTGACCTCAGCCTCGCCCATGGCCCTTTGATGTGGTTTGACAGCTGGTGCCTACAGATCTCCTCTAGATGAGGCAGTTGCGCTGTGCTGATGGGTGGTGCTGGCAAGATTCCTGAGGTGACAATGGCCATGGTCCAATGTGGGTGAAGCTAAACATGCTGCTCTAGGGCCGAGCTGAGTAGAACCTGCTACGGGTTTAGGACGCAAAAGTGCATCTCTTTGTAAATGCGGTTAATGAGAGACCCCTTACGAGGAAGTCGCTCAACCCCTTGGGATGTGCAGGGACTTGGACAGGCTACAGCGCCTACACCTGAAATTACGTTTGCTTTAAGGAGCAACTTTTAGCTTCACCTGCAGCCATAACCCTTTGGTCTTGGAAGGCTCAGACTGGCCCCCGAGCAGGTCAAAATCGACTAAGTGCGTGTTTACACAGCAGCAGCTCAAGCTTATTCCCGCCCCTGTCAGCGGGAGCCCGGCAGTAGGTATGTCCCCTCTAGCCGCGTTTTATCACTTTGCTTCCCAGCGCTAGACATGCGCGTGGAAGAGCTTTTCAGGAGGAGACAGACTCATTAAAACGAAGCCATGTTCTGTTCTGTATGCAAATAAATAAAGACATAATGAGCCAGGTGTTTTAATGTGATTGTTCACTCTGCTAAAGCCAGGGTGTGTGGGGGTGTGTGTGTGCGCACGCGCGTGTAGCTGCCTCTTTGGAGCTTGTTTCCAGCCCCAGCAGATTAAGCTCTTCATGCAAACCGGCAGCTGCCACTAGATGCACCATTGTGTGAGCTGCGTGCCCTGGCAGCTTGAGCCCCAGGGCCAGCTGGGCAAAGGAACTTGACACACGCTGCCCTGAGGAGGGATGTTCTCATGCAAAGCTCTCAAAGGCGGCGTGCCTCCACCTGGCCGGGGGCAGGCAGAACAGTGCGCTATAGTCCTGGCATTGCAGAAGCCGTTCCATTCTGCAGCTATAGCTTAACCCTAGAACAATCTAAGCATCCTCAGCTGTGTAACTGAGAACCAGCCTCCTAAACCTGGTTTCATGCCCTTATTGCTTCCTCTATCTAGACGGGGGGGAGAAGTTGGTCCCATAAAATATCACCTCACCTGCCTTGACACTCTCATACCCTGGAACCAACAAAACCACAAAGGGTGCTCCAGTAACCTCCTTGTATCAGTTTTAGTCTAGCTCGACTGAGTTATGGGCCGGTGTTAATCACACCTGCTTTGAGCAGTTTATAAGCCCTGGGAGGTGCTGCCTCCCTTCTACAGTCGAGAAGCCTTGCAGCGTTTCACCCATAAGGGGTTCTGCAGTGCCTTAAAGACCTGGGTTTGTTCACTCACTAACTCGTGATTGCTGTTTCAAGTGTCCAGTTCCTAGGTGAAATCCCATGTGCTCACCCCTGTTCACCCACTCTCGGAGCACACCTCTTGCCTCTGTCTAAATCCACTCCTGGAAGTGATGCTTTCCCAAAAGCAGGCCACAATCCACTTTCAAGTTCATGCTGTACAGCAGGGGGGGGGGGGGGGCGGTGTTTATTTTTGGTGGTTTGTTTTTTTTAAGAAATGCATCCATTATTGCTTTCAACAGCAGACAGGTTTTCTTTACAACACGAACACGTCAGAGAAAGTAGGACAGACATCTCCTTTCTGCTGAACTCCTAGGTCCTCTGATTTAACTCCCCCAGGGCCTTACCAGTGTGTTCAGCAATACCACAGGGAAATCCCAATAACCAGATGATCTACTCTGGCACCTCTAAAATGCTTCCCTTTGTGGAAATAATGATAAGAGGGCACCAAGCCTAACTGTAGTTGCCTAGTTGTTTGGGGTTGGGAGATTTGACATGGCAGTTGTGTGCAACAGAGGCTGGCTGTAGGCTGGCAAAGCAGGGGGCCCTTGGGTTAGCCTGAGCGTGTTGTGGTCCGTGTACCTGCAGGCATATTTTCAAGTGAACTAGGCAGCTCCAAGTTACTGTAACCAGCTTTGTAACAGCTACACTTACAAATAAACACGGTGTAATTAGAAACAGCTCGAGAGGAAATACAGTACGTCACCCCCACCCAGCCGAAGGGTTGTGCAGGGAGGGTAGGGACAAGGCCTGGGGTTGAGAATCCACCTTTTCCTGGCTCAGAACAACTGGAGCCCTGGGGAATCCAGGGCCAGCAGCCCCTGTGCTTCCTGGGGCGGGCACCAGGCTGGTTAGAGGAGCCTGCCTCGGCATTCGATAGCTCCACAGCAGCACAGGAGCTCCTTGCCCTCCACGCTGCCCACCTCGTAGTTATAATCCCAGGTGAGCTCAGTCCCGGCTCGTATCCGCCTGAGAAGGAAGGGAGGCACCTGTGTTACTTAACTAGCAGAGGGGGGGCAGTTGCTGGCCTTGTGGCTGGGAGATTAGGGTAGCCCCCAAGGAAGCATGTGCATCTCTGCCAGCAGACACAGGGCAAAGCGAGATCCGTGCCTTGGCAGTGCCACCGGCCTCGCCGGAAGAGAAGCATTTCACAAGCTTTGCAGGGAAGCAGCCAGGGTGACAAAAGAGGTGGGTGGGGGGAGGGCGGCGTAGCCAGCGGCTATGGCCCGAGACGGTTGCCCTGCTACCGCCAGACCACCACCCTGGTGCTGCATTGGCTCTTTTTGGGACAACTCTGGAAAGCCACAGAAAGTGGAGGCTGGTCCAGTAAATGTCGCTATAGGATTCAGAGGCAGGACGGTCTAGTGGTTAGAGCCCTAGCCTGCGCCCCAAGAGACCTGGGTTCAATTCCTTGTTCTGCCACAGACAGACCATTCTGGGCCTCAGGCGTCATCTGTACAAGGGGCATAACCACCCTGTTCTACCTCCTTAAAGAGCGGAGGTGCTCATATGCTGCAGTAATGGAGGCCACAGAAGTACTTGAGAAATTGAGCTTCACAGCCTGTGAAAGGTGCACTTTCCCCCAGAGGAGCTGAGAACTTGCAGCTCCCAGTTACTTTGGCAAGAGCTGGTGCTGCAGGCCCTGGGGGGAGACTTTCAAAGGGCACAAACCGGAGTCCGGGCTCTGCTCTCACAGCCTTTCAAAGGCAGTTGGGTGCCTAAACTGCGCATTGTGTCTTTGAAAGTTTCTCCACGAGCCCCTTGCCCAAGCTCACAATAAGCCAGGGACTGAGCTAGGAAGAGAAACCCGAAGTCCTGACTCTCCAGTCACAAGACCACATTAGAATCCTCATGGCATAAGCCACTAGTAAAACGTCTGAAGACGTCTTGCCTCCTGGTGAAGTTTTAAACCTCCTGAACCATCAGGAACTAAAAAGCAACCAATGTCGCCAGCAGCAGCCTTACAGCCAACAAAACCTCTCAGACGGGCAGCATCAGATCACTTACTTGCTCGCGAAGAAGGCAACCCAAGGGAACCGGAGATCATGCGTGTCCACAAAGACATTCTGCACAAACAGATTGGGGCTGCAGCTATGCTGTAAAGGGACAAGAGAAGCCAATTCATGAACAGGCCCTTGTGACAGGCAGGGACCAAGCAGACTGTGGGATGCAGTGTTTTTGAACAGGTAGATCACCAATTAAGCCACTAAATCAGATTTAAGCCCATTGAAATAGGAGTTACTATTTTCTTAACACACACGCTACATGGAATAAATCCCAAGCTACAGATTTAAGAGAAAGTGACATTCACTCAAAGGAATGGCTTCTGTATAATGTTCTGTCTTGTAATCATAGAATCATAGAATATCAGGGTTGGAAGGGACCTTAGGAGGTCATCTAGTCCAACCCCCTGCTCAAAGCAGGACCAATCCCCAATTTTTACCCCAGATCCCCAAATGGCCCCCTCAAGGATTGAACTCACAACCCTGGGTTTAGCAGGCCAATGCTCAGACCACTGAGCTATCCCTCCCCCGAAGGAATAGGTAAAGAGCCTGTAGTGTTCGTACTGTTTGTATTTCACACAACCGCACTTAGCATCCAGCTTCAACTCTTGCATTTCCATCCCCCACCCAACAGCAAGAGCAAATACGCTCGGTTGTGGAGCAGCTTCTTTGACAGGTTTCACTTCCTTGCTAAGCTAGTCTAGAGTCGAGCACAGAGCGACGAACAGAATCCCGTACAAACCTAAAGCCGACAGGCTGCAGGTTAACATCCACCTTTAAATCATGGAAATATAGGGCTGGGCGGGACCTGGAGAGGTCAAGTCCAGCACCCTGCACTGGGACACCTCAGTAACGGATGTGCTCAGTTCAGTTCCTAGTGGATAGGTATTCACTTAACAGCCACCAGGACTGGCCGTCACTAATCTCTCACCTAACAGTGTCAGCAGGAAGAGTAAACCCTCCAGGACAGGGCTGAAGTTTGGAGTACGGCAAAGGGGGAACTCGATTCGGACCCACAAGGATACCTAAGAAGTGAAACCCCTGTGCAACGTTTGCTCCGATCAAACAGAAGCCGAGAACCAGAGGGCACTCTTGATGCTCCTAGAGGAGACCTGGACATCACCCTTTGCAGCACTGCCTGGGAGAGTGCGTAAGAACCGGAAACTCACATTGAGATAACGGCCGAGGTTCCCTTCGAGTTTGGCATCGATGATATAGCAGGACTCTTCGCCGTCATAAAACTGACGGGTGTTTTTGCGCACTAGCATGTTCTCCCCCTTGTCAGCTGATGCCATATTGGTTGACTTGATGGCAATCCCGTGAGTCGATTTGAGGGCAAAACCCCGTGTGGACTTCACTGCCACTTGCCTTTTGACGGGGCCTGCCAAAACAGAGAAATAATCACCGCGTGGTTTCCTCCCACTTCCTTAAAGGGGTCTAAGACAGATGTTACGTTAGTGGGTAGCTGAAACCAGTTCAACTCAACCAGCGCTGCCTGCTAACAAACTGTCCTGTTTCAGTCAAGACGCACGAACCATTCAGGATTCAGCTTCTAGAGCTGGGACAAAATCCTGAATCCTCTCCGAAGCTGGGACCCAAGGGTCCTGGGCTTCCCGCTCAACGCCAGTCCGGGCCCAGAAATCCACAGAAAAACAAATCGCTCTTTCTTCAGAATCTCAGGCCTAAAGATTTCAAGACTGATGAGTAATTTCGGGTGCCCATTGTGAGGTATCTTAAGAGGGGCCTGTTTTTCAGGAAGTGCCGAGCACCCATCTGAAGCCAGGTCCCTTTAAAGTGTCTCAAGATGGGCACCCAAAACCAGTCGCTTTGAGAAACTTTAGGTCTCGATCAGAATTTAGTCTATAGCAGGGGTGGGCAAACTTTTTGGCCTGAGGGCCACATCGGGGAATAGAAATTGTATGGTGGGCCATGAATGCTCACAAAATTGGGGTTGGGGTGTGGGAGAGGGTGCGGGCTCTGGGGTGTGGTTGGGGATGAGGAGTTCGGAAGGCGGGAGGCGGATCAAGGGTGGGGGAAGAGGTGCAGGTTCCAGGTGAGGGTATGGGCTCTGGGGTGGGGCAGGGGATGAGAGGTTTGGGGTGCAGGAGGGCGCTCCGGGCTGGGGATTGAGGGGTTTGGAGAGCAGGAGGGGGATCATGGCTGGGGCAGGGGGTTGGGGGTGTGGGGAGAGGCTCAGGGGTGCAGGCACCGAGCGACGCTTACCTCAAGCGACTCCCAGCAGTGGCATGTCCCTTTTCTGGCTTCCACACGGAGGCGCGGCCAGGTGGCTCTGCACGCTGCCCCATCCGCAGGCACCACCCCTGCAGCTCCCATTGGAGCATGTAGGCGTCGGAGTAGGGCCATGCCAAGGCTTCCGGGAGCCACATGGTGCAGCCCCCAACTCTGCATCCCAGCCAGAGTGGCCCAACCCCACTCCCCAGCGGGAGCTCGAGGGCCAGCTTAAAACAGCTCACGAGCTGGATCCGGCCCATAGTTTGCCTGCCCCTGGTCTATAGTCAGCCACACTGGGACCAGTGTAATATGTAATAGATACGGCTATTCTGCCCAGGGCACTAGAGAGACATTTATCATCACGTTATCAACACCTCCCGTCGCTTCTGAACACAGCTTCTTCTCCTGCACCTGCCCTCTGTACAGAGCTCCCTGTTCAATCCCGTTATTCCTTCGCAAAATGCCGCTGCTGCACCTACCTAGACCGGAAGAGGAATTCTTTTTATCGTCGATGTCCTCTTCCTCGGAGCCAGAGGAAATAGTCTGGATGTCATCACTATCGTTCGTGTTGCCTTGCGCTTGTCCTGCTGCCGGCTGGCCATTCTCCCCCTCGCTGTCCGTGCTACTTGACAGCGTCAGCACATCCTGTAAACATGCATGTGTACCAGCGTCTCAGAGGGATTGCAACGCCGGCCAAAAGCATCTTTTTACCCTCTCCAGAATGCTGCTAAAGCCTCTGAGTATTAACTCCCCTTTCTCCAAGGAGCTGAGGTTAAGTACTGTGCCTTTCAATAGAACCTTTCGGCAACTATCAAAGCCCTTTCATCCATTAAAACTTCCGATACCTAGGGAAGTCATTTTAAATACACACAGGGAAAAGGCAGGGACAGAACCCAGGAACCCTGATGAACAGGCCTAGAGACATCAGAAAAATGTCTATAGCACCTTTTGGCTTGAACACTATTTGGACAGGAAGGATTTTAGCCACCTAAACGTGCAGCTATCAGCGCAAAGCAGCACTACAGTCGACAGTTTATTAAATGGGAAAAGAGTAATGTTCAGGTTGAAATAGCGGGGGGAAATCTGAGGGTACGTAGTAATCGATCTATTGGGGATTGATTTATCGTGTCTCATCTAGACGCGATAAATCGATCGCAGAAGCGCTCCCCGTCGACTCCGGAACTCCAGCACGGTGAGAGGCGGAAGCGGAGTCGACGGGGGAGCGAGCCTGCGCTGCGTGGACCCGAAGTAAGTAAAATTACTTCGATCTAGGATACGTCGACTTCAGCTACGCTATTCTCGTAGCTGAAGTTGCGTATCCTAGATCGATTCCCCCCCCCTTAGTGTAGACCAGCCCATAGAGGCTGGTTAGTAACTCCAAGGTGGAATTTGACCAGAACCCTGGGAGATAACACCCTTCGCCTTGCTGAGTGAAAGAAGTTGTTTAATGACCACTAATGGTCAGAACTTTGGTTTAATCAACTTTTACAATAGCCACAAGGGCTGATTTGATTCGCTGCCTTTTTTATGTTCTGCAATTAGGAGTTAATGATGCAGAAAGTGTTTTGATTAAAAAAAAATCCCAAATTCAGTGCCCGATGTTGTATGAAATATACGACACACACAAAGCGCTAAGGATCACAGAACACAAATGGTCGTCGTGCAGCCTGGAGTGAACGATCTCTTACAAAAAGAAATAAGTCAGGAAGCGCCAAGATCTATCCACGCCAATCCATGCTCGCTGGAATTACTAGAGATCAACCACATGGGATAGGTCTATCTGACCCCAACAGATGCTCAGTGTCCTAGGGGAAGGCATAAGGAAACCTACAGTCCCTGTCAATGTGCTCTGGGACAATTCCTTCTTAACACTAATTCTGGCAATCATCTGAACCCCATGCATGCAAGAGTCCCCACAGCGGAGTCTCTCACCCCACTTAGCCCAAGTCACTGCAGCTGCTTTCCCATAGCGAGCCAGAGCCTTCAAAACCCAAATACACATGCCTGCAATTCAAAGCAAACCCTTGGAAGACGTAACCCCAAGGAACCAGCAATGATAATCCCCTGGACTGGGGGTGGCTCTTAATCAGGCTGGACCATGTAAAGACTTGAATTTAAAGAGGGCCTCACGGGAGCCTGCAGTTTTGCAGGGCAAACCAAAAAACCCACAAGGCACAGGCCAGACTTCAAAGGTCAGGCCCTAAAGCACGATTCTTACGTCAGCTGCTTGCTGGGGAGGAGCCAAGTGCCTTTTGCTCTGATGCATGATCGTCTTGCTCGGCGGCCTCCGGACCCCCTCGAGTTTCATGGGGCTTGGATTATAGCCATACACCTTGCCTGTCTCGGATGCCCTGGAGGGGGCAAGAACAAAACAAGTCACCCACGCTGCTTCCTAGCCATCTCCCCCACCTGCCCTAGGGATACTCGGGAACGCACTGATGCCCAGGAGAGCTTCTAATACAGAACTGGAGAAGGTAAGAGACGGTCACACCTGACTGCGTAACTTGCTAATCTAGCCAGTCCAGTTCCACGGTCTAACATGCAAGGGCTTCACCAGCCTCGGTAGTAACGAAGCAGCTTTGGCACGGAGCTGGTTTCTACTCACTGTGCAGATCAGTCAGCTACCATGGACCTCCCTCCCTGGCTAGCTTAGTTTCCTGGGGGGCATCTACACGCGACAGTGATTGTGGCAGCTACCTAGAGCGCACTGGGAAGCTGCAACGTTTCACTCAAATATTTCAACACTTACATCGAAAGCTTGTTCGGCTCTTCAGATTCCTACAAAGTGAAAAACGTAAGAAACAGTTAACGCCTCTTCTGCAGGCTGCATTTCGCTTTCTGTGAATATAGATCTAGTGTCTCAGAGACTTAAAGTACTGGAACCCACTAGCCATAAGACCCAGGTGCTATAAACAGACTCTTCTGGGGACTGGTTTCCACTGCAGATACCTTCATCGGGGACTTTCCAACCTTCTACAAGGGCTTAGTTTTCAATCTCATTTCCATGAAGTCCACTGACCCTTCTCAGCACAGGTTTAGGCCTTAAATCTGTCCTCCAGGAATTCAGTATCTTACAATATGGCACTTCAACTTCCCATAGGAACAGTCCAACAGATCTCACTGTTAAGTCTTCCCCTAATTTTTCCCTTTCTTAATGTTATCTCATTCCTTTGAGTAATAGCCCTTGGATCACTCCAGTCCCTCAACGCTTCTACCCTTTAGACAGCTACATTCCTGTTAGTGGCCACTTGGCCAAGTAATTAGGTATTATGTAAATTAGTACTTGGGTCTTTTGACACTTCTCCACTTAGTGCTGCAAATCCCTTGAACAAGTTTAACGTGTATGCTGTAGGAAGGATGATCTAGCACAGAGGTTCTCAACCTTTTTCTTTCTGAGGCCCCCGCAACATGCTATAAAAACTCCACGCCCCACCCCCGTGCTACAAAAACTGGTTTTCTGCATATAAAAGCCAGGGCCGGTGTTAGTGGGTAGCAAGCAGGGCAACTGCCTGGGGCCGTATGCCACAGGGGCCCCCATGAAGCTACATGGCTCAGGCTTCGGCTTCAGTCCCGGGTGGCAGGGCTCAGGGCCTGGGCTTCAACCCTAAACAGCTGGCCCTGCTTGGCGGGCCCCCAAAACCTGCTCAGGGCCCCCCGGGGCCCACTGTGAACCACTGATCTAGCAGAGGGGGCACTGATGTGGGACTGAAGCCTTGGGTTCTATTTCTGGCTCAGTCACAGCCTCCCTGTTTGCCCCTGGGCATGTCACTTGCTTTCTCTGCACCTCTGTTTTCCCATGCATGCAATGGGGAGAATGCTTCCCTACCTCACAGCTACCAAGGTGAGGTCGGCTGTACCAAATGGCACTGTAGCCTAGCTGAACACAGCCTTGGGATCCAGGAATGCTATCGTGGCACGGCTGGTCCAGGCATTCCCCTTCTCTGCACCTCATCTATAAAGAGGGGCGATGATGCTCCATCTCCCCAGCGACGGGGAATGCCATGTACTTAAGAGAACCATCACAACAGCGTCTCGCTTACCTCCTTCTTCTGCATTTTTGAGTCTGCATCCAAGCCAAAGGCCTCCTTGCCCCCAAGCCCAGAAGTGGAGGGCTTCTCTCGGTCACCCAGGACTTCCACTTTGCCCGCCTTGACCTCGCTGGCCTCGTTCATCTTGAACGAGGAGGCGCTGTCGTTGTCCTGGAAGCCGTCCGACATGCTGTTGGAGCTCAGCCACGAGGCCACTTTGTTTTTGGAGGTCTCCTCGGACACGGGCAGTTTGCAGGCCGCGGTCACGGCGACCTCGTCGTGGCTGATCTGCCTGGTGAGGCCGGAGTCCTTGGAGGCTGTCTCAGACAGGCCGTTCTCCTTCTGGCCCCGGGTCTGCCGGCGGGTGGCGTAGCTGCGCCACACCGAGCTGGTGCTGAAATCCTCATCCTTGCAGAAGTTGTCGTCGGAACTGTCCTCGTTGGACTCCTCCTGCTCCTCGGTGCCGGTGTTCTCCTCCTCTTCGTCCTTCAGGTCCACCCCGCTGCTGTCGGAGGAGCACCTGGCGTCGCTTTCGTAACCCTCCTTGAAGTTCTCCACGCTCTCAATGTGATCCAGGTTGGCGAAGTACTCGTCCCCCATCTCCAGCCCCTCCTTGTCGGCAAAGTCGTCCGTCAGGATCTTCCCTGGAAAACGAGCGCGGCACGAACGTTAGTGGGTGTGGAACCAGGCCGGGGCCTACACCCAAGCTGGGCTCTGAAAACAAAGCATGCTACGCCTGTGGCCGGGGCCGGTGCAAGGAAGTTTCGTGCCCTAGGCGAAACTTCCTTGCACCAGCCCTGCGCCCCCCCTTGCGCCGAGCCGGGAGGCAACCGCCTGCCGCCCCGCAAATCCTGGCACCCTAGGCGACCGCCTACAGTCGCCTAGTGATAGCGCCGGCCCTGCCTGTGGCTAAGGCAAGGAGGGTTAAAACAGCTTGGTGTGCCTGAGGTGACCCTGGTTGACCCCCGAAGCAGGAAGCAGAACAGCTGACTAAGGCCGGTGGAGAGTTTTCCACTGAAGCTATTTTTCATTGGATAACTGGGTTTTGACTCAACAATTTAAGTGGGGGGGAAAAGTGCCTGGCTTCCATGGAAAAATTCAACGTTGTTAAAAAGCCGAACACCAGAAAACAGAAAGAAAACTTTTCATCTGAAATGCCACCGTGGGGCCTCCTGGGAGCTGTAGTTCAGGACCTTCATGTCCCCATTCTCCTCTACGTGCCAGGATCCCCAGAGGGACAACATCTCCCACAATGCAAGCACAAGCAAGAGGCGGGCCCATGGTGTGTCATGGGAAATATAGTACAGCCAGGAAGCCCAGCCCATAGGGAGTGAGGGCTCTGAGGCACTGGGGCAGCATTTCTAATCAGCCCCACCGTGGAGCTTCCCCGGCAGGTCACTGAAACAAGCTGTAGAGCCGGCAAGCAGAACCTGACCCTGTTTTAGGCACTGTTTTTTGTTTTGTTAAACCTACTGCACTTTAATGACTCCATGACAGCCCTACCCAGCCAGGGACTCTCGGAAGAGAGGACTGATTAGCCAGAGTGTCCAGTCTCTATACTGGCGATGATATCTGGACTCATGTAGGCCAAGAACACAAATTTGTATAAGAAACTAGCCCTGAAGCAACATCACCACTCAGTTATTGACAACCCAGTGCTAGATTGTTTAAACAAACAGGAAGCAGGTAGCTATGTATGCACAATGCTGCTGAATTAACGTCCCAAGGGAAGCCTTTACTCTTGGCAAACGCTTCAATTCTCAATATTGGCATCACAGTCACCGTGGTTTCTTTATTTCCTTCTTTAGGGGGAAAAGCAGGGCTGAAATGCCAGGGCATCCTCAAATGAGTTTAATGTGCACACGAGGAGGTTTGTGACAATTCTGTTCATGTTTGTCATCGATCGGTCCATCAGCCCTCACAGAGAGAGCGCCGATCACAACACGTCAGACGTGTTGTTCTAGCCAGTCCTCCAACTACCCGCTGGCCAGGCTGTCAGTAGCACCGGACACCCGATTGACATAGCGCACAGCAGCCTAGAACTCCTGAGCGATCCGCCAACCGCAGCCTCCCAAGCAGCTGGGATTACAGGCGCGCGCCACCACACCGGGCCATGTTCATGTTTGAAGTTTTGTAAAAAGAAAACCTTCTGCCGGTGTCATTTTACAGAAATACTAGTTCGGTTTAAGGAAGGGTAGTTTAGTATTTGATTTATGGGACTGTTGGCGATAGCAGTGCAATCTAGTAGGAGCAGACATTTCATGAGAGAGAGAGAGAGAGAGAGAGAGAGAGAGAGAGAGAGAGAGAGATCTCTCTTGTGCTACTGGTGCCCCATTTTAGCCAAAGGACTTCCAGGTGGCTATTCAGTACCGCTGCGGCATGGCAGTTGTACCTGCATAGATGCAGACGAAAGAGCCCTTGGCAATGTCATCAAGGCAGCGGATTCCCCAGCCTTTGTTCTGAGTCTTGAATAGCTGGAGTCTGACTTGGAGTCCATGTTGTACCAAGCGATTGGTGCACATGTTCGTGTTGCATTTGCATCTCTTGTTACATTCATAGACTCTGGGAAAGGGAAAGCAGACGGTTATCTCGGCAAGTTTCAAAGACCAGACTGAGCTCTTAAAAAACCACCAGCGTAGAGGCCAGAACACTCCATTTACCTGGTTTGCATTTGAATCTTGCCGTGTTACTTTAGCACTGTCTGGGTTTTGTAGATGGGATATTTTGATAAGTGGGGAAATCCCAACTTTCAGCTCTAGAGGGCACATAGCATTGGTAACGCTTGTTACAGAAACTGATCTGAAACCCGCTGAGGACAGTTTTCACAGCTGAAGAGCAATGGGCCTATCCCTATTAGAGGCAGAGGTGGACAGAAGTCCAGACATAACTCTGCATCTGAAAGGAGTGTGCTTTTGCTATGTAGAGAAAAAAAATCGTTCAAAGTAAATCGCTTGCCATAAGATGTGAGTGATTTCTAGTGATGTACTAGGGGATTTGAGACACCCCATGTAATAAGCTTGGACTGCTGTAGAATGAAATAATGCATAATTACTTTGGTGCAGAAGCCCCCTGCTTTCTCCAGTGCGTTTGTGTTACTAACACAAATACATAAATAAATCAGCAGTACATTGAAAATTCAGGGACAGCATTACTATAAAAATAAACCTGAACTGCAGCTGACTTGTCGATCCACTACAATTTAGCAACTCTTCTACTGTGCCCATCTCCACGGTATCCGAGTGTCTTCCATGAGAGCATTAAGCAATGTGACAGATGACTCCCACTGATTGCATTCTCCACATTCAGCATCATTTCAGTTCTGCAGTGAATCTGAAGCGGTCACAGAATATCCAGCCGGCTGCATTTGAGGGCCACAGAAGCTCAACCCCTCCCTGGTGCCATGTCTAGGACCAATTTGCCATGAAGCCTTAGCAATACCTTGGACTGGTGCAGTCTAATCATCAGAGGTGCTCAAAGTACTTTACGGCAAATTTCGTTTTGCAACAACACATGAAAGGAAGAATTGCACTATGCCCACCTGGCAGGTGGGGACGTTTCTTACGGGCAGGATGGTGCACTGCTTATGACACTAGTCTGGGACTCAGTAGACCCAACTTCAATTCCCTGTTTCGTTGTAGATTTTCTGTGTGACTAAGTGCAAGTCACTTAAGCCTGTGCCTCAGTTTCCCCATCTGTGAAATAGGAATGATGTAGCGCCCTATTTGTGGGGTTGGTTTTTTGGTTGAGAAGAACTACACTAAACTTGTGAGGTACTCGGTGACTGCAGTGATGAGGGTCAGACGTGTCTTGTCAAACGCCAGGAGGAGCCAGGAATAGAACCCAGGAGTTCCGATGTGTACATCTAGCTCTCCAATATGTCATCAGATTGACCTTACTGGTCTCAGAAACCCAGCTTACCGAAAGCCCAGTGCCACTCTACTCACCCTGTCGGGAGGCATTCCTCCAGCCTCTTGTGCTGGTAGCCAGAATTGGGGTTGATCTGCCCACCGGGCGTGCAGCCTGTCGCTTGGACTGTCAGCTGGTGGCAGGCACATTTAGATCTGAAGTCACAAACCCCCCCGCACCAATATTTATTTTACAAGAGAAGTCACACCTTGCAAGTCACATACACGCGAGGGGGCATGAACACTTGGGACGCTCTGCCAAGGGCAGGACTCTCGGTATATTGTGCCACAGCACGTCACTTTGAGCCCTCCCCCCCCCTCCACACACACACACACTTACTCTGATGGCAGGTTACCGTCTTGTAACAGTGTGGGGGAGGGATAGCTCAGTGGTTTGAGCATTGGCCTGCTAAACCCAGGGTTGTGAGTTCAATCCTTGAGGGGGCCATTTAGGGATCTGGGGCAAAAATCTGTCAGGGGACAGTACTTGGTCCTGCTAATGAAGGCAGGGGACTGGACTCGATGACCTTGAAAGGTCCTTCCAGTTCTAGGAGATTGGCATATCTCCATTATTTTATTTATTTTATTTTTAACAGAGCCCCAGTTCTGCTGCTCATGCACAGACGACTTGAGCCACACTGCAGAGCCCACTTTTACCCCAAACATCTAACATTGCTTCCCCAAAGGAGCAGTGGACGCAGGACGCTAGCCAAAGAGCAATCCTGAGGCAGCGAGATCAGAGCCATAATCTGAGACCTTGGTACATGCAAAAGAAATCAGAACAAACAAAATGCTATTGTGGGCTGCATCGTGGGAACCCCGCACTCAAAACGGCCTCAGATTGGGACCACCCACCCTAACCTGCACCCGCACAAGGGGAAACCATTTTTGAGACAATCGGAATAAAGAGGTGGATTTTAGAATTGGCTGAGAAACAGTAACTTAAGTCTCACCCTTACGACAGCACACTACTGCCACACTTATAATAAAGCATCCCTCTGCTGCTGCAGTGAGTTGGGGGGCTCGAGCCAAGTCCCCTAGAACTGGGGACAGCGTTCTCCATGGGGAGCCCTGGCCGCCGAGATTTGCTTCCTTACCACCACCCACATACTATGTGCAACCGAGCCAGGAGCTGGTAACATTCAGGACATGCAGCGAGGCCTGTTTGCCGAGCCTTTCCTCAACGTGTGGCCCAGAGACTGGCGGAATTGCATACGGAGTCACCTACTTGTCTCTGCAGCCGTCTTTACAGTCGCAGCCCACGAGGAACTCCCAGCCCGTGTTGATGTAGACCCCTTTCCCCGGGATGCGCTCCTTGCTATAAGCCACCTGCGGAGGAGGGGTGGTGTCAATCTCGTTGACGCAGGACAGCGGCACGTCCTCCTTGCCTTTGGTGATGTCTGCAATGTAGTAGAAGGGCTTGTAGGGCTGGAACTTGCGGTCCACCAGCACGTAGGGGTCCAGGCAGAACATTTCCAGGAAGAGGAAGTCGCAGTCCGTCTCGAAGATGTAGCGCTCGATCTCCTGCATGGTGCGCACGCACAGCCCGCACGGCGTCTTGTAGATGACGTGGAAGCCCATCTTGCGGTTGACACGGCGGCGGGCGGTCATGCGCCGGAAGTCGTAGAGAAGCGGGATGAGGAGGGGGTTCTTGCTGCGGTACTGGTCGCTCCGGATGGGGCGGACCCGCGACAGGCAGGTGTAGCTGCAGACGTGGGGCAGGTAAAAGAGCTTCTCCATCGGGGCCCGGTACGAGGGCTCATTGGGCACCCGGTCCATCATGCCGTGGAATGGCTGCACTGCGCTGCTGCCTGGCTGGCCACTGGAATAGCTTCCACTGGAGAGAGACAGACAGCAAATAAGATACACTAAGGATCCTCCCCCCTGGAGAAAAGCAACACTAACAGCTTGATTTGGCACACGAAGCCAGACACACCGTAAGATAGGCTCACCAGGGAAGTACCCCTGACTACACGGAGCAAAAAGCCACAGGGAATAGGGGGATGGCCCTACGGTGGCTGAGGATGGACACGGTTTTCAACTCTATCCTGGGAGCTGCCTAGCACACCTGCACCATTGTAAAGAGAGAACAGGTCTTTTCACTATTCGTATGACCACAGCATTTGAGAGCCCTGCACGGACCAGAACCCTAACATGCTAGGCGCTGTACAAACAGCACACGTTCTCATGTAAAATATGCATGAGCCTAGGGATTCTGCAGCATGCATGTTAAAGGCAAACTAGACTAGAGCTTGCTTACCGATATTGCTGGTTCACTGCAGCTTTTCCCATGGGAGGAGTTTCACTTAGGACAGGAGAAGCAGGCGAAGAGTGTCCAGACCCCACAGAGCCAGGACGGAAGGACGTGCTTTTCTTGGCCACTTGCTTTCTGGACTGAGCCAGCTGACTTTCGGGGCTTCTATACAAAGGAAGAAGAACGGTGCACAATTTCAAGACTAGATGCTCACATGAGTGGCAGGGGTTAAAAACAGAACCTGGGACCTAAAACACTATGAAAATTCACAATCCTGCCCTGCATGGCAAAGCTCAGCCCACTGCTGCCTGCCAGAAACAAACTCAAGCAAAGATTTTCTGTGTGATGGTACAATCCGTTCAACCCAATAGGATACATACACTGTAGGGATCCCAGGTTAAATATAAAATCTACATTTTAAAAATGCTGTTGGCATACAGGGAATTTCTGAGGAGTGGGGCGGGTGCTTGAGAATATTTCACTAATTTCAGGCGTTTCGGAGAAACCTGGAGAGCCAAAGATCCCTGGGCTGGCAGAAACAAAGCAGAGCCCTTGGGATCTGTATTGGTGGCACTTTTCAGCATTAATGAGAAATTAAAAAGTTTCCCAGTTGTAATGCTCTCCTTGCCGTATCAGCTAGCCACAAGAGTGAGGGGAATATAGGTCTCCTCTCTATATTGAGCTGTGGGAATCAATTACAAAAGGGAAGCCCAACTGCTGAGTGAAGGAGAACATCTGTACTGGAAGATGCCGGGTGCTCAGAAGAGCGCAATTAAGTCTCATTCTTTGCAGAGACGATGGTAGTTTCCAATCCAAATTACACACCAACTTTCAGAACGCACCACACGTGAAACCAACCACTGTATGTCTAACATTGCAAGGGAAGGGGGCAGAGTGGATACATTTATACAAAACAAGTTCTAAAATCCAGGACCAAGAGAAATGTTTGCGAATACTTAAATCCAGGGGGAAATGGCTTGAAGAAGAGACTGTCACCCTGCAGCTGTGTTACCCAACGTGCAATGGCACAAGAACCTGAAAGTGAAGGACTAGAAATCAAACAAGGCCAGTCACCGTCAGTGAACGATGCGTACACAAGACACCAAGGCAAAGATGCCATTTTTTCAGTTTTAATAATCTTAATCATAATCTTAAATGTCTTTACTAGTAGGATTTTTAACCCAACCATGTCCCTTTGAGCAGCAGCAATACTTGAAGTAGGAGTCAGCTTCTAGTATAAATTAAAAACAATCGCCTTTGCAGCAGTTTGTCACACTAAAGGCAAAGGGGCTTAGAACAACAGCTGTAATCCGAGCCACTTGTCTGCAACTATGTGCTTTGAAGACAGGATCTTTTAAAAAGAAAAAGAAAAAAAGAGCTGTAAGATCCCAGAGTGTCTTGCAGCCACTGCAATGACTATTCTTTAATAGAAGAGTGCAGATCGGACAGCTAGAGAGTCTGTATCTTGCAGTTTAGCGTCATAGACTTTTATCATAGTCTATGGGTGGTGCTGCTGTTTATCATTCCTGTAGTCTCCTCAGTTCAAGTTACTTTAATAGGCAGCAAAGAAGTCTTGATCTTGTTCTGAGGATTTGGCCCTGGGAGCGGAGAATGAGACGCCAAACTCTGCATTCTTCGAGGTGGAGAGGACGCCACTTGGGCGTAGGACTCTCGCCTTGGCTATGAAAAGAGGAAGAATGAAAGTGCAGCGTGGATTCATGAGCCTTGGGAAAGCGTTAGGGTTAGAGTGGTGTGGAGGGGGCATTCACTAGTTGGCCACTATGTTCCGGGCAGAAGGATTTGTATTTACACGGGCATTCGGGGCTACAAGCAGCGGCACAGACTGTTACTTGCATGCTGCTACGTCTGGAAAGAATCTCGTGTATAATGTTCGACTTGCTGCACTGGTTCACTACAGCTTGGGCACTTCTTATCTCCCTTTTCCCCATGCAAAGCGGCACAGTCATAGCAGAAGACATGTAGGCAGGGTATCATGCGTCCATAAATTCTGATGGGAAATCCACAGTGGTGACAAAAGTGAACAGGGACAGTATCTTTCTCTCCTAGGAAGTTTATCTTGAAGTCCCAACACACATGCTCAGGATATCTTGCATTCTCCAACCCAGAATCTCCATTGCAATGCTGCTTCTCTCCTTCATCAAGTCCTCCTCCGGCACTCGGATGTGCCTCTGACAGTGTCCAACTCGGGCCTCTTGCGGCGGAAGGTGCATGTTGGATTTTGTTGGAGATTGGCTTGATCGGGTCTGGTCCGTGACCATCAAGACCAACCAATGATTCTGAATTCTCAGTGCCTTGTAAGCCAGTGAGGTCCATGAGCCGGTCAGTCCAAGTTGAGGAATGCAAAGCAGCAGGGGGCCAATGCCTGGATCGTGACATGAGGGAGTAATTCAGAGAAGCAACAAACTTTGTAACTTGGAAATACAGCAAGTGTGAAGCATTAGGACTGAACAAGGACAAGCAGCTTTGCTCAATGGGTACTGTGCTGGCAGCCTCCCCGCCCCAAGATACTTATCCATCAGCCTTTATCTACAGTCTCCCCACATTGGAATTAAAACAATTGTGCAACCAAGAAATAAGCCAAGTGATGGAAGAAACCCACACCAGAAGACTCCTTCCCATGGGAAGGTATGGAGTCAGTAACAACTAAGAACTGGAGACATTTGGTGCAGCAGAGAGAGAAAGCAGAGAATTAATAAGATACTTACTCCATCTCAGCAGGCTGTGGGGAAACAGACGGTGCAGCTAGAGACATTGCTTGGATTTGTTCTATAGGCTTAAACTGGGTGCTGGTTCCTGTTAATTCTTGCGTGTACTGTACTACAGGCCCTTTGCTCCTCACAGCACCTGGTGGAAGAGAGAATCCCTACTTCAGCCAAAGATTGGTGCATTAATTAACCACGTGAGATTGGTAGATTCCAGTTACTGCTCACAGAAAAACATGCAATTGAATTGTGAACAACAGATTGTTAAATAATCAAATCTATTTTTTGGAAAGACTTCAAACTGACAACCACAGCTCTGAATATCTAGCACAGGGGTAGACAACCTATGGCACGCGTGCCGAAGGCAGCACACGAGCTGATTTTCAGTGGCACTCACACTGCCCGGGTCCTGGCCACTGGTCCAGGGGGCTCTGCATTTTAATTTAATTTTAAATGATGCTTCTTAAACATTTAAAAAACCTTATTTACTTTACATACAACAATAGTTTAGTTATATATTAAAGACTTATAGAAAGAGACCTTCTAAAAACATTTAAATGTATTACTGGCACGCGAAACCTTAAATCAGAGTGAATAAATGAAGACTCGGCACACCACTTCTGAAAGGTTGCCGACCCCTGATCTAGCAAATAACAACGTTGCAGCTAGTGGGAGAGGTGTAGAGTCAAGAAGGGTTAAGTCACATTAGCAAAGTTAAGACAGCAAGAATCCCATTTTCTAGTGCTGCAAGACACCCATGTTGCCAATTATCTCCAACAGACTGGACTCTTAATGCAACTAATTTCCTTGCCAAGTCTTTAAACTAGTGAATGACAGGCCAATCTTGTAGCCCTGATTTGGTCAAAGCTTCCATTGGAGTCCTGCCTGAGAAAGCAGAGTAGATTCATGCCCCGAGACAGACACTTGGGGGAGTGACATACCAACATTGGGACGAGTCCTCATCTGCCCTCCTTGTTTCTTTTCCAGAGTGGAGGCTGTGGAGGTTTTCATGCTGAACATAGGCTCCAGGCGCGTGGAACCGCGGTAAATCCATTCGCAGCGTTTGTCATCCTGTGGCAGAGAGAGAATATTGTAACAGTCACAGCATCTGTCTGAGATTCAAGACAAGAAGTGTGTGTTTAAGGGGACGAGAAGATTTGAAGTATATATAAAAAAGCGCACTAATGTTACCCCATTTCCACAGAGTATTAAAACTCAGAATTTAAAAATCATAGTGCACTAAGTGTGCTCTGAAACACACAACAGGACAAGTGTGTCAAAAGCATGCAGAAGAGCTTGCGCTCTAGAGGCAGTGCATGTACAATACAGAACAGAGAGGGTGAGCTTTTTACAGCTAGAAAGGGAGGGCGCCGGCACTAGTTAGGAGACCCGTGCAAAGGAAAGGCAGAAGATGGCAAAGCTGGCAAAAGATACCGGAAGGAGAGGGAGTGAGGATTGCCTTCTGAAGGGGAGGATGAGGCACTTCCATTGAAATGATGGCCTTGCAGCTAATGCACTGGACTGGTACCCAGGAGACCTACGTTCTATTTCCAGCTCTGCCACCAACCCCTTGGGTGATGCTGGGCAAGTGATCTCCCTGAGTCTCAGTTCCAAGAATAATACTTTGTTGCCTTAAAAGACGTTTGAAGGATAAATTGGCTAGTGTTTACCATCAGGATTTCACATACTACGGAGCCCACACAAGACCTAGATAAGCATGGAAAGAGACAGAAAAGCAGGGAAGGGAGTTAAGCAGAAGGAAGGGTGGGGAACAGTAGTGTTTACTTTCTGTACCAGGACAGCAAGACTATCACTTAAGCTTCTGGTCAATTTCACACCAGTTCTCTCACACTAGCACAACGCTCTTATGTTTGAATTCAGGAAGCCACTGGGAAGAATTTATAGTCAGAAAGAAGCCAAAACAAAAAGCTTCCCATAGAGGGTTAAAAAAGAAACAAAAAACTTGTATTATCTATTTCAATTTGAACACGCACATCTATCCTATACTGAGCCTAAAAAGGAGACATTTTTAGGAGCACCTACGTGACCTAGGAGCTAAAGTCATTTTTGAAAATGGGACTTAGGTGCTTTGGAAAATTTGACCCACTCTTATTTTAAACAGAAGTCTCTCAAGTGGCATCTCCGAGTCAACCTACAGCTATCGGACCATGTTCCATGCAGAACAGAGGAACGGCCAGCCTGGATCAGAGCGGGCAGTCAGTAGCGTAGCCGGGGGGGAGCGGAGGTAGCGGCTACTCCCCCATGAGCGGAAGCGGCACCTTAAAAAGGAAGCGGGGCCTTATTTTAGCTCCACCCCCCCTTTAAAAAAGGTGCCGCGAGCTAAAAAAAGGCGCCGCTTCTCTTTAAGGCGCTGCTTCTTGCACTCACCTGGCAGCGCTCCAGCTGTTCGGCGGCACTTCCTTCCCTCGCTCCGGGTCTCCGGCGGCATTTTGGCAGCAGGTACCACCAAAGACTCGGAGCGAAGTGAAGGACCCGCCGAAGTGCTGCCAAACAGCTGGAGTGCCGCCGGGTGAGTACAGGGGAAGGCGTCTTTTTATAGCTCCACTCCCGCTGTACTAAGGACCTGGCTACGCGACTGCCGGCAGTATCCCATTTCTAACCGTGGTCAGTAACCAATAGACCAGGGGTCTCAAACTCGCGGCCCGCGGGCCTCACGCAGCCCGCAGGGTTCTTCCCTGCGGCCCGCCAAGCTCCCGCGCTCCCCTCAGCGCGCCACGTCCCCAGCCTACCTCCAGGCCAGGGGTTGGCAAACTACGGCCCCGGGCCGGATCCGGCCCCTCAGGGCTTTGGATCCAGCCCGCGGATTTGCCCACGGTAGGGTAGGGTGACCAGACAGCAAATGTGAAAAATCGGGTCAGGGGGTGGGGAGTAATAGGAGCCTATATAAGAAAAAGCCCCCAAAATCAGGACTGTCCCTATAAAATTGGGACATCTGGTCACCCTAGCTGAGGGCCTCGCACTGCTCCCCCCGTGGACACGGCGTCCCTGCAGCCCCGGGTGGGAGGGGGAGTAGAGAGCTCCTGTTGCCCGTGGTTACCTCCCCTGAAGCTCCCATTGGCCAGGAATGGGGAACCGCGGCCAATGGGAGCTTCGGGGGAGGTAACCACGGGCAACAGGAGCTCACGGAGCTCTCTGCTCCCCCTCCTCCCTGGGGCTGCAGGGATGCCATGTCCGCGGCTTCCCGGAGCGGAGGGGCCGGAGGCAGGCAGGGAGGGAGGGAGCCTGCCAGCCAGCCTACCCTGGTCCTGGCCCCTCTGCCACCCCGGAGCTGCTCCAGGTAAGCAGCACCGGGCTGGAACCTGAACCCCTCCTGCACCCCAACCCCTTGCCCTGAGCCCCCTGCCACACCCCGCACCCCTCCTGCACCCCAACCCCTTGCCCTGAGCCCCCTGCCACACCCCAACCCCCTGCCACACACCGCACTCCCTCCTGCACCCCAACCCCCTGCCCTGAGCCCCCTGCCACACCCCAACCCCCTGCCACACACCGCACTCCCTCCTGTACTCCAACTCCCTGCCCTGATCCCCCTGCTGCACCCCACACCCCTCCTGCACCCCAACCCCCTGCCCTGAGCCCCCTGCTGCACCCCTGCTGCTGCGGGGAATGCGGCTCTCGGGCCAACGTGCAAGTCCTCATGTGGCCCTCCTAGTGATTCGAGTTTGAGACCCCTGCATTAGACCTTTTAATTCACTTTCCAGGGCAAGGAAGCTCATTTTGTCCAGCCTGATCTACTGGAGAAGAGAAGTCCTCAGCCCGATTGGAAACATCTCAACAAAATAAACCCAAGCTTCCCCCATTCCAGGGGTAGGGAATGCTTTCATACCAGGAAGAGGATTTTGACCAGACTGCCATCCACTTCCTCCACTCTGGATTTCCACCAGGTCCCTTCCCATTCTGTTTTAATCAGCTGGCCACTCTTCAGCAATACCATGGGACGGTTTGGGTAGGCACTGATGTACTCCTCTATGAAATCACGACAAGAAACGTCTTCTATGTCTTCCCAGGTCTTCTTTACTATTAGGAAAGGAAAAAAGGGGAGAAGGCTTTTACAAAGACCTTCTCTGCAGCCTCTCCGGTGATATTTCAGATGGATTTTATGTAAAACAGATAAGACAAAGACAGTCTAAAAGACAATGAGGGACCATAACAGAGTGATTTTCATCTTCAAAATTCTTGAAGGAAGCAATCCTGGCATGCAAGATAGTTAAGTGATTTCACAGATGAGGACCACACAGAGTCAGCGTCAGAACTGAAACCTGAAGGCAGGAAATCCTGGTTCCCTTTACAAACATTACAAAATGGCCAGGAGGAACCATTATGATCATCTAGTTTCAGGTGACGTTGTAAACAAGAAGCGGGTAGCATTATTTCCTGCAAATGTAAACAAACTTGTTTGTCTGAGCGATTGGCTGAACAAGAAGTAGGACTGAGTGGACTTAGAGCTCTAAAATTTGACATTGTTTTATTTCTGAATGCAGTTTTTTTTGTACATATTTCTACATTTGTACGTTCAACTTTCATGATAAAGAGATTGCACTACAGTACTTGTATTAGGTGAATTGCAAAATATGATTTTCTTTGTTTTACAGCAGAAATACTTGTAATCAAAAATAAATATTAAGTGAGCACTGTACACTTTGTATTCTGTGTTGTAACTGAAATCAATATATTTTAAAAAGTAGAAAACATCCAAAAATATTTAAATAAATGGTATATTTGTTTAACAGTGCGATTAATTTTTTTAATCGCTTGACAGCCCTAGTAATATTTGATTGTTACGTTCTGCAGCTTCTTGTGCACAGCAAATCTTTCCAGGCAAAGTGTTTAATTCCAATGCTAGGACAGAACCCAGCTAGAGCCCTTGCTAAGCATAGGAGCGTGTAACCAAACAGAGAACTCACATGGCCTGCAGATCGGGTACAGCTCCGACTGAGTGACGTACGAAGCATAGCCATCATCAAAAAAGATCAGGAACCTGGAAGAAGCGTGGCGAAGGGGACATGTATTTAATACGACTATGAAGCTGCCTTGTGTGATGAGAGCAGTGCTCATGAATGTAGCTGAAGACACCTTTCCCACTACTTCGTATTACCGTAGTGCCTCGGCGCCCAAGGCATGGCCCATTGTGCTAGGCACTGTACAGACACAGAACAAAGAGATGACATCTGCCGAAAGAGCTTGCAATCAAAGTTATCCGATAGTTCCACTTCCTCTCCATGGATCGGAACAGCAGTGGAGATATCACACTATCACAGCGTAAGGGTAGGTCTATACTTACGCGTCGCGTCGAACGCGTCGGATCGATGTTCTGGGTTCGATTTATCGCGTCTTGTCAAGACGCGATAAATCGAACCAGGAAGTGCTCCATTGTCGACGCTGGTACTCCAGCTCGACGAACGGAGTAGGCGGAGTCGACGGGGGAGCCTGCGCGCCGCGTCTGGACCCCGGGTAAGTGCTTTTTCCTTCGAACTAAGGTACTTCGACTTCAGCTACGTTATTCACGTAGCTGAAGTTGCGTACCTTAGTTCGATGGGGGGGGTAGTGTAGACCTAGCCCAAGGGAATCTTTCCCACTTAGCCTCAGGGGCTGAGGAAAAGGAGAAACAGTGCTTCCTTAAGAGAAGCTCCAAAGATTCCCCAGCAGTGAGGAGCAACAGCGGGGCAGGGATCCCAGCCAGGACTTCTTCCCAGCCTTGGATATGAGCATGGCAGGAAGAGGATCCACCCTCCCATTCAGCAGTACAAAGCTCTCTGCCCCAAACCAAAAGGGCCAAGAGCAGAAGAAGCCGCTCCCACAGACGGGGCTTACTCCCCAGAGGCAAAAAGCACCCCCCAGCAGCACCTCTGCACTCTTGAAACACTGACATCAGCGCGTGTGCTCCACAATGGATCAATGGCCTCCAAGTGGCATCCCACCCCTAAATAGAGCATACACCCAGGAGGGAGGAGTTTATTTTCTAGGCAATTCAGGTAAGCAAAGGGGCAATTAGAAATAGTTTGTGTTTGGGAGGGAGGGGAGGAGAACCAAACCAAACCAGAACCAATCCCTGGAATCACTTTCTGGGGGCAGGGGGTATTGAGATTACAGGGGCTCTGGATTTATAGAGTGGAACGTGATAGCTGTTTAATGGTATCCAGTAACACTACACAACAGTTTTAGGACAACAGCATCTAGTTGAAGTTATATTACAAAAAGATCACCGATCACCTATAAAATAAGTTGTATTTGCAATATAGCCTCTGAACACAATTAAGTTTAGATAGTTAACTATTTGTTGCACACAGCTTTACACCATCAGGAATTTATGACAGAGCCAGGTTTGAGGGACAAAGGGAGTTTTGGTTTTTATTAATCTTCTCTAAGGAAGATTCGGCCTAAACCATATTTGGAAGAAAGAAACCTGCCTAGTTAGATGTAGATTTGTGTACCCTGTTTTAGGCCTACAGTCTCTTTTCCTTAAGGGCTTCTCAAGGGAAGTGATACTGGTAATGGTGCTGGTCATTACTATTTCCATGGCCTATATTTCTCATCATAGTGTTTTAGGGCAACAGTTGCTTTGGGCTGTGTGGAGACCAAGAGTACGTCTACACTGCAAAAAGGTGTGTTCTTAACTTGGGTTAGCAAACCTGGGTTAAAAACCAACATTGAAGACACGGCAACTCCTCTTAACGGATCAAGTTAAGGCTTATGGGGTTGGACTCTAGCAACTAATCCAAGTTAAAAGCTGAATTGCCTTTAGCTGCTAGTTAACCTGGGTTAGCTAACCTGAGTTAAGAACACACTTTTTTTTTTTTTGGCAGCGTAGACATACCTTAACTCCTAGGCCCTATAGCAGGAGGGTCATGGCATTAGCAGGTACGATTTGACTATCTCAGAAGAAAGTTGCACGCAGAATAGGAATTCTGACTGTCTGATTAGTGGAATGGGAACACTTCTCGGGCTATTGAGCATTGAAGATCCAAACCACATCACTAAAAAGCTGGTTCACACAAATTCACAACAAGGTTTAGAATCTGAGACACAGCCTCAACTTCACTATTCTACATATACCCGCCCCTGAGACTGGGACCACCGCTATGGAGGAGAAGGTTGTTTAATACCTCAGTTTATTCTTCATGTTCGGTGTTTCGGCCACGATGCCAGCGTAGAGCCAGACTTGATTCCCATCCTTGTATTTGGCCACGACCCGGCTTCCGACGTAGAGTTTCTCGGCAGGAGGATGATAGTCATACGCAATGTGATTGCCGGAAAGCAAACTCTTCCCTTTGTTGTCGAATTTCACTTTGAACTTCTTACCAGCACCTGAAAGGCGTTTTAACGAGGGCTATGGTCAATGAGAACCACATCACTTCACACTGAGATCCCACTACCAAAAAGAACCTCAGATTAGATTATAAGGCCAGAAACGACCATTGCAATCATCCAGTCTGACTTCCTGCATAAAACACAATCATAGGAATTCCCTGTATTAATTACCCTTTGAACTAGAGCATTTCTTTCAGCAAAAACATCCACTCAAGTCTATGGTCCAAGATAGAGACACTTAAGAGGAGTTTAATTCAGAAGATAACTAGCAAGACCACACCATTTATCATCCCTAGTTAGAATATTCTGCACTTATCCAGCATCTTTTCATCCAATGTGAAAGCACCTAGACATTTAACCTTGGCATCCCAGTGAGACACACAAGCATTATACCCTTTTACACAGGGGGAAAAATGGCACAACTGTGAGGAGATACGATTTGCCCCACCACTCTGTGATAAAACTGGGACTAGAATGCAGGAAATCTTGATGAAACTCCTCTGTTTTAAATAGAGCGCCCATATTACCGCCAAGCGCTTTTGCAAATATCGGAGCACACACTGTTATTCCATTACTACTGTTAGCTCAACTGCAGGAACAGTTCTAGTAGTAAAAACTAAACAGAAGTTTGGGGAAAATATAAACCCTCCTGCTTCAGAATATAAGACAACCTCCAATGGGGGTCAGGAAGAAACTTTCCCTGGGGACGGATTATCCCACATCTGCCTCCTGCTGGGTTTCTTACACCTTCCTCTGAAGCAGCTGGTCAGTATTAGAGACAGGTCCCGTGAAGAGATGGACGACTATTCTGGTCTGGTATAGTGATTGCTATGTTCCTAACAGCGTAGTTCTGCCATCTCAAGGACACAAATTCTTAAGAGAGGCAAGATTCCAGAGTCTGACCAGCCCTGAGCTAAACTATGCTAAAACAGAAGGTTCAGGTACCCTCTTCAACATCAAGTATTAGCAACAAGAAAACATTAAATAATCAGTGGACTGGCACGGATCTTTAGACTCATTTCTCACCCGAAACACGCTGCTCTGATCCATAGCTGGTGCGGAGAGCAAAGGACTATGTATTGAAACTCAAATATTTAATCTCTTAATCTGAAGGAAAGATAGGATGGCCCTAAGGATATGGAGAGCTCAGATATGGGGACAAGCAGCAGCACAAAACCTTAAAATAGCATTTAACTTGTAGGTAGCAAGTTCAAAGCCAGGCCAGATGGGAGTGTAGTTGCCACCGCAACATACAATATGCTGGTCACTACAAGTCAAATAAAATGGTAGTCCGAATCTAGTTGACAAGGCCACATGGTAGTAAACTGCACTGCTACTCCCCTTGCCATACTTGTTCTGTGCACAGAAGACTACAAATCTAGCACATATCGGTCACTAAATTCACAATGACGCTTAGCGTGTTGCATTCACCTCGAGACACCGCTGGCTAGTTTACAGCCAAGACTGTGGGACTCACTCACCTACTGCCTGGATTGCAATCAAAATTCCTTTGTGCCATGTCTTGGTCCTCTTCTTGCCTAGGATACGCATACCAACCACCAGGTCACCGTCATTGCTGAGGTCACCCCCAGCAAGCGCAGAGCTCACCTGCTGGGACGCGCCAACAGAGCTCGGTGGAGAGGATAGCCCATCTGTCCAGGAGAGAACAAAAGATAAGTCAGAAATCATTTTTCAAAGCAAACTTCTTACCTATGTAACCAAAAACCACTTCAGCTTAGAGCTGGACAAGCTAGAAACCTCATTAGCTTTCCACTATTTATGCTATTTCACTCAGTCTACGCTAGTTAGTTTCACTTTCAGGTTCTCGGGCTTCAGCTCAGCAACATTTGGGTGGCAAACCCTGCAGGGTTAGGTGTAAACTAAGCCCTTTAACAAAACACAGCGTTATGAAAGCGTTGCTATTACTATTAGAGTTTGGAAAAGATTGTCAAGAGACAAAACCTAAACTTGGGGCACGAACCACCTGACAGTTCCTTCAAGCAGACAAGTAGCAAAGAAGAGACGATGGTCTTTCTGTAACATTCTACAGATGTTCTACTGCAATCCTCCCAATCACTTTCTATCTCAGAACAGCCTTGATCTGTCTTTGGTTGAGATAAAAAGCCTGGGCCCATGGCTAAGCCAGTAATGGGACTGCCCTCTCACTCTCTCACACACAAACACACCTTTTTGCAGGTCCTGGGCATTTGTTTTTTTGTTAACAGCTTCCATAAATTTCTGAACATCTTGGGCAGACTTCCTCATCGCAGCCATGGCTTCTCGAAGCTACAGGGAGGGAATAAGGAGGTAGAAATGAAGACACTTTTCAAAATAAAAAAAAATTTTTTTTTGAGGGGTTGCAACTTCAACATGATTTGTTCATCCTACAAGTTTCTCAAGGAAGCATGATGCAGCTCAACGGCCTATAAGATCGTCAGCTCTCCAGAGCAAGGAGTGCCTTTTTTAATGTTTGCACAGCGCCTAGCACAAGAGCACATTAAGACACAAGTCTTTTCCAACTCACCAGCGTCTGATCCTTTGAGATCCTGTTACTTGTATCACCTATATTTAAATGAAACAGAAAAAGCACTTGAAGAGTGGACTGATGCTGGAAAAAGAGTCTCAATCAGACCACAACCTCCTCCTGCCAAGACAGCAAAGCAAATGGAAGGGGGCAGAGGAAAACATCCATTCCAAAGGAGAAATATAATGTAAAGTATAATTCTTTTACACATTTATCAGAAGATCCACTCCGTTAAGCCACAGATTTACATTGGTCATTGGAGTGGGACACTTAGACACGTTTCACAGTTCCCATGAAATGCAGCCACCTCTGAGGCGAAAGGCATGATTACAGAGGGATAATTGGCACACAAGGGTTAGGGTCAATAGCCAAGGGAAAGTTTTGGGGTGGAATACCTGGACAGGCCTTAACTCTTAAGAGCTACGGAACGTTTAAAATCTATGCAGGTCACCCAGAATCTTTACTTGTAAGGACTTTCCCAAGAAATACATGCACAGTAATCTTAATGGAACTCATTTTGTGTACCTAAGAATGACTGGAGGGACATAGCAAACCTTCTAGAGTTAAAACGTGCAGTTCCAAGAAGTCCTGCTATTTCAGAACTGAGGCTTATACCCTCTTTAAGCAGGAAGTCCTTGTAAACAGAATCTCAGGAGAACAGAAGGCCACATCTTGAGCACGCACAACACCTAGTGATTTCAATGGGAGTTTTGAGTACTCAGGATCGCCGCCCATGACCCAAATTTTGCCTCATTTTTTGAGGAGAGAGGATTCCCCAGGATCTCCTCCCATTTCACCTTCTTCCCCACCAGAAAGCTGTGCTTTGGGATGGGCTAACTAGCCCTTCTGGCTCATGAGTGCTGGATGCAGCTTATCTGCACTACTCCTGAGACCGCAGGAGAATGGGGAGGGGAGTGTCATTTGAGAGCTTCCCAATTTAACTCCTTTCAACCCAGGGAACAAATGCACTGACTTCACAAGTACCACCCTTTATTACACTTCCCAGACTCCATGGGAGTCTCCATCTGGTCCTCCATAGCCTGAGGAACAGAGGTCCTAATGCATATTCCTGAGGATGCTCCTTCACCAATTCCCCATTCCCCTTCATATTCTTTCTAGGGATACATTTTCATCTCCTCTTCCTGCCTTCACCAACCCACTCCCCAATGTCACATGGAACACTGAACTGTGCTTCCAACCCGAATCAATACTCATAACATCGTCGTCATCCTCATCTGGGATTTCGATCACTTCCATGGGCTTGGAAGCTGAGTCCTCATCTTCAGAGCTGCTCTCACGATACTGAAGGCCCAGCTTGGAGTAGAGATCTTTTACCAGTATCTCGCATTTACCAATGGCTCTGCAGCGTATTGGGGGGAAAAGAGGGGCAGAGAGAAAGCTCCAAGATGAGTACAGCTGTATCCCACCCCTCCCAGAAGGAGGAGAAAGTTTTGTACAGCAGTACCTGCTACATTAAGGGGCTACTGAGCAGTTGCTGCCATCACTAACACTAAGCAGAACTGTGACTTCACCTCAGTAAACAAACCATAATTAGGGGTTGGACAAACTTTAACCTGAAGGACTCAAAGGCACCACAGAACGTGGCTTCACACTAGAATCATAGAATCTCAGGGTTGGAAGGGACCTCAGGAGGTCATCTAGTCCAACCCCCTGCTCAAAGCAGGACCAACCCCAACTAAATCATCCCAGCCAGGGCTTTGTCAAGCCTGACCTTAAAAACCTCTAAAGAAGGAGATTCCACCACATCCCTAGGTAACCCATTCCAGTGCTTCACCACCCTACTAGTGAAAAAGTTTTTCCTAATATCCAACCTAAACCTCCCCCTCTGCAATTTGAGACGATTACTCCTTGTTCTGTCATCTTCTACCACTGAGAACAGTCTAGATCCATCCTCTTTGGAACCCCCTTTCAGGTAGTTGAAAGCAGCTATCACTACATACTACATACACACAAACAGATACCGAACCACACAAAGTTAGTGAACACTTCCGAAAACTTGCCCACACATCACACTGCAAATCACTGGTAGAGATGGAAATAGAACCTGAGGGCTTGTCTACACTACCACGTGGTGTCGATCTAAGATACGCAACTTCAGCTACGTGCATAGCGTAGCTGAAGTCGATGTACTTAGATCTACTTACCACAGTGAAGACAACGCGGTAAGTCGACAGTTGACGCTCTCCCGTCGACTCCGCTTGCACTCCTCAATCTGGTGGAGTACTGGAGTCGACGGGAGAGCGCTCAGCAGTCGATTTATCACATCTATTCTAGACACGATAAATCGACCCCCGCTAGGTCGATCACTGCCCGCCAATCCGGCGGGTAGTGTAGACAAGCCCTGAGAGTCCTGAGACCCAATTCCCTGTTCCAGCATGCTCCTTGCTACCTCTACTAGCTCACTGTTCAACACAAAGCTGCCACTGCACGTGTGCCCACCTTGAAGCATCATCGAAGAGCTGGTCGACATATGCCACTTCTGCTTCTTTCTGTTCCACGCTCTTTTCCAGCTGTTCCAGCTGCTGTTTCCTCTGCTTCACACACTCAAACTTCTCCAGCTCCTCATCAATGAATTGCTGGAGCTCTTCCATAGAGATCCCCAACTCCTCCATCACTTCTTGCTGCAACTCTGTTACTTCCGGAGAATCCATTTTTGCTAAAACCAAAACAATAAAGAAACATGAAACATGATGCAAGGTTTCAAGGTTTTCCTCACACACGCTGTAAGCCCCAGCATATATATTTTACCACTATATTCTCCTGACTACAGCACAAGGCCTCATAAGCATATGAACATTAGAACATAAGAACAGCATTACTGGGCCAAATCAAAGGTCCATCTAGCCCAGTATCCTGTCTTCCAACAGTGGACAATGCCAGGTGCCCCAGAGGGAATGAACAGAACAGGTAATCATCAAGTGATCTATCCCCAACTGATGCACATGAACTGGTGCTTAACATGAGTTGACTGAACGTTTAAATAGAACCAATAAAATGTTCAACATAATTTCAAATATCATGCTTTCTTCTCGAAAAAAGAAGCTACACTGAATAGGACTATTCAGAACGCTGCTTCCAATACACCAGCAACAGAGTAGAAAGCAGGAACACAAAGCTAGTTTTTCCAGGGTAATTTTGTTTTGTTTATACAGAACCTTTAAACCAAAGTATCTACATTTTGGGTTGCTGGTAGTAGTTGTAAATTAATTAGGGGGCTGAGGAGCCCTAAAACAGCTAGAATTTCAGTTTGGACAGATTCTCCAAGCCTTCTGAATTTTCAAAGTTTACACTGCACCATCCCTCCCCTAACAACCCCACCAATCCCCTTCATAGCCACCTGAGACACTGCCGGGCTCACTCCCATGCTAACACAAGTTCTACTTGCCTAACCAGAGAGAAAAAGATAACATAACCCCCCTGTTGGCATACAGTTCTCCTGGCCTATGTACATGAAAATAACCCAAGACTGCCCCCTACACATCCATCCATGTAGAGAACATGGATCACAACAGCATCTAGATACCTGCCCCCAGGTCCCTCACCCAACACCCACTGGCTGCAGCTCCTCCAGCCACACAGTCATCCATCCCTCCTTCCCACAACTCCTCTTTCCCCTGTGCCATCCCATTTCCTTTGCCACCTTCCCATTACTTTCCTGACTCTCCTGCTTACCCCCTGGTCCCCTTGCTCCGGCCTCCCCCTTGCAATCATCTTCTGGCTCCCCAGCCCTCACCTCAACCCCTACCTCCAGCCCCCTTGTCTCCCCAAGGTCATCTACTCTCCAGGGCTCCTGGCTCCACCCCCATCATCTCCTGGCTCCCAGCCCTCTTCCCACTGACTCTCTTAAGCCATCTCCCATCTTTCAGACCCCCCCAGAGCCACCTCTTATGCTTCTACCACTCAACCAGCTCCACCCGTATGTCCCCCACCCCCTGGCTCCAGCCTCCCCCATCAGCCCCTGGCTCCCCAGAGCCTCCCATGCCCCTTCCCCAGCTCATCCCCCGCCCCCGGGCTCCCCAACCCCCCCGCCTCTAGAGACCATGTCCCCGCCCCTGGATCCCCCGAACCCCCGCCCGACCTCCCCCATCGCCCCCCGCCCCAGACCTCCCCCATCGCCCCCCGGGCTCCCCCGCCTCCAGAGAACACCTCCCCCCGCAATATTCCCCTTCCCACCTGCAGCCCTCACCTCGCCCCGGGGGCGGCGGGGGGACACTTTCTGAGGAGCCGCCGCTGGGACAGACCGGATGTGACCTCACGACACTTCCGGCAACGGTAGCCCGCGAAGCTCAAGTGAGCTCCGATTGAGAGCGGGACGAGAGCACACCGGTGGATACTGCGCATGCGCTAACAGCGCCTGGGCCGGGAGGGGCGCTCTCAAAGGGCTAGCGGCCCGTCTGTCTGTTTGGGCCGGTGCGCATGCGCTGGGAGAGCTGAGAGTCCCTTGTAGAAGATGCTGGGAATGAGGGGGGCTGAGGCTTCTTTTAAAGGGGCAGAGGGAGGCCCCGGGTGGGGAGGTGACTTGCCCGAGGTCACACGGCGAGTCAGTGGCAGAGGCGGGTATGGAACCCAGGAGTCCGATCCCCCCACACACTTGCAGAATCCCTGCTGGAGTCTTGGGAGCTGCTTGGGCACAAGTCTCTGAGCTGGGTGCCACGTGCCCCTATGCTAGTGATGGCACCACATGGGGGATGACAGCCTACTACTGCTGCCCCTTCATCTCAAATGGGAGAGGCCTGTGCTGGAGGTCGAGAGAGTTCAGACCTTGGTGAGGACCTCGCCAGGGGTGATTACACATGCGCAGAATCACAGGAGAGACATATCACGCGACCCATGCTAATCGTGCACAGATACCACGGTGATGGGTGTGCAGGAATAACAGAGTGTGCTGGTCTGCAGCCACTCGCTTGCCCCTTTTAGAGCCAGCTGCCTGGCATAAGCAACCGTCTCCTACTCCGTCTTGCTGTTGGGGTCGGCCAACGCAGATGGCGACTACTGTCTTCTTCAATAATGTGTCACAGGAATCTACTGTTTCAGACAAAGAGAGTCAAGACTCCTAAATTCAGTTTTTGATTTGGCCACTGGCTCACTTGACACAAGGGGTTTAATATATTCACTTACCTTCCAGAGGTTTTATGAAGCTGAGTTCATTGCAACGTGCTTTGAGGTCCTCAGATGGAGGGTACCAGGCATTATCATTAGTGTTAGATTCTGTCAAGTGCACAATTTAAATTACGGAATCTTCATTTTCCCTGCAGGGGCAGGGATTACAGGGACGGCAAAGGAGTCAAACACATAGAATTGATTAGCAATTTCCCTCCTCTTTATTACCAGTCAATTGATTTGCTCCTCCTCCCATGTGGAGGTGGGGATGGCACTGTACGGGTCTATGATCAGCTTGGCGCACCTCACGATCATGGCCATCAGGAAGAAGCACATCAGGATGACAAACCCAATGGCAAACCCCTTGTCCACGTCGATGTACGGCTGCACTGTCGGGCTCTCCATAGGGCTCCGCCTTCATGCCCTTCTCTGTCCTCTGAGCTCCCGCACATCCATCACCTGCACGGCAGAGTTTGGGATGGAAATCATTATTGTTTATAATCATTTGTATTGTGATAGCACCTTGGGGTTCCAGTCAAGTCCCCATAGTGCTCTGTGTTGTAGACAACACAATGACAGTCCCTTGCCCAAAGAGCAAAGTATGGAATCAGAAGAGCCATATTACCTGCTGTGGCAGAAAATCCTGGTATTTTCAGCTCTTAGGCTCATAGACTCTAAGGCCAAAAGGAACCATCGTGATCATCTAGTCTGACCCCCTGCACTTCACAGGCCACGGAACCTCACCCACCCACTCCTGCAGTAGGCCCATATCCTCTGGTTGAGTCACTGAAGTCCTCAAAACTTGATTTAGAGAATTCAAGTTACAGAGAAAATCCACCATTTACTCTAGTTCAAAACCAGCAAGTGACCCAGGCCCCACACTACAGAGGAAGACAAAAAAAGTTCCACGGTCTCTGCCAATCTGACCTGGGGGGAAATTCCTTCCTGACCCGAATATGACGATCAGTTAGACCCTGAGCGTGTGGGCGATACCCACCAGCCAGACTCTTGGGAACGAATTTTCTATAACTCAAAGTCTTCCCCTCTCGTGTCCCATCTCCGGCCGTTGGAGATATTTATTAACAGCCGTCGTGGATGGGCCATGTGTCATTGTAGGCAATCTCCTCAGATCATCCCCTCCATAAATGTATCAAGCTCTTTCCATTGCCCATCAACCCCAGCCTGGAGCAAGCACGTTCCACGTAAGCCACGTGCCACAGTGCGTACTGCCTTGGTTATGCACCAAGGAGTGCTCCTAAGAGAGGTCTGACATTCCCCTAGCCACTGAGCTAGACATTCATTCTCACTCTGGCCCAATTCATGTTTATTTCTCTATATCTACAAAGTGGACCAGCTTCAAGACGAGAGATGGAGAAAGGCCTACTCTGAAAAACCCCTTAGCCCACTCATCTCAGAGGGGAGAGACCTACGCTCAAGTTCCTTGTCTGATGCAGGCTTTGGCCCTCTAATCACTGAGCTATGGAGTGGCAGCTCCTCCTTCTGCTGTTTTGTGGGGGGCCTGATCTGGTAGACATGCCCTACAGTGGCCTTGGAGCATGCCTGTCTCTGTGCCTCCATTCCCCATGTGTGCACTGAGGATAATAGTACCTCCCAGGGGGGTTGTGAGGATCCAGACATTAAAGAGAGTGAGGTGCTCGACCCGACGTGATGCATGGAAATACCTTTGTTACGTGACCTGATGCACCATCAAGATGATGGTGAATTTCAGTTTATAAAATAACTTGTTTACGTCCTGCTGTCCATTTAGTTCCAGGGGGAAATGACACTGAAAATACCAGGCTGAAATCTTAGCACATCCCCGTGCTATGTCTGGTGGGAGGGTTGTTTCCCGCATGATTTCACTACTGGTGTATTTTCCCTGTTTCAGATGTGTAGTCACGTTGCTTAGTGCGCCCCCGGAAGCTCAAATGCTACAGTGATGAGCATGGTGTAAGAACCTTTATAGAACAGAACGGGTGAAAGGTGCCGGATGGACTGTCTCAGTGACTTTGGAGTCCTGAGTTTATCCAGAGAACATGGGCGGCAGCAAGGCAAGCATCCTTAATTCCCCCTACCCCGAAGCCTCTCTCCCTATTCTGGAAGGACTACGGCCGAGAGGGTCACTCAGATGCCGGAGCCTGCTCAGTCCTTGTCGTCTTTGCCGAACCTGCCAAAAGGCTGTAAGCTCTGTGAGGCCGTTTTGTGTTTATACAGCACCTAGCATGGGGCCCTGATCCATGACTGGTCTCCTGGCGCTACTGCAAGGCAGATAATAATACGTCTCCCTTTACTGCAGTATCTGAGCATCTCACAATGTTTAATATATTTCTCCTCACGACATCAGTGGGAGGTAGGGCTATTAACCACATTTTGCAGTTGAGTTACACAGAGACTACGTGACTGGCTCAAGGTCACACGGGGATTCTGTAGCAAGGCAAGGACTTGACCTGAGGTTCCACGAGGCCCCAAACTCACTAGCGTTCGTATGTCCGAGGGGAGCAGATATCACCTGCTGGGGTGCCGGATGAGCAGTGTGGACACCTGTCACTCTGGGGATGTACCGAGACCCACCAACCTCATTTCGCGTAGGCCACCAAACCGGCAGTTAAAATGAGTTGCAGTTCCCTGACGGGCCAGGAGGTGGCACAGAAAGAAACTGAAGCTGTGCGGTAAAGGGACTGTTAGCGCGAAGTCTGACATGGCTGTTAAAGTGTCACAGAGGAAACCTGTGGAACTGAACCCAGCTCTCCCAAGTCAGCAGCACCCTGACCACTGGACCACTCTTCCTCATCTTAGGCCTCCTCGTGACTGCCCCTCGGCCCACCCATAATTAGCCATTTTCTTGTGCGCACCGTGAAATCAGTGGGTCCTGAGAGATTGGAGGCAAGCGAGTGGCTTTATGGATCAGCTCGAGGAGCACGTGGGAGGCTGGGTGTTAAAGTGACTTTAAGACACTGAATCATAGACTCATAGGACTGGGAGGGACCTCCAGAGGTCATCTAGTCCAGTTCCCTGCACTCCTGGCAGGACTAAGAATTATCGGAACAATCCCTGACCTGCTCTTAAAAAATCTCCAGTGACGGAGATTCCACAACCTCCCTAGGCAATTTATTCCAGTGCTTAACCACCCTGACAGGAAGTTTTCCCTAATGTCCAACCTAAACTGCTCTTGCTGCAATTTGAGCCTATTGCTTCTTGTCCTATCCTCAGAGGTTAAGGAGAACAATTGTTCTCCCTCCTCCTTGTAACAAACTTTTATGTACTTGAAAACTGTTCTCATGTCCCCTCTCAGTCTTCTCTTCTTCAGACTAAACAAACCCAATTTTTTAAATTTTCCCTCACAGGTCATGTTTTCGAGACCTTTCATTACTTTTGTTGCTCTTCCCTGGACTTTCTCCAATTTGTCCACATCTTTCCTGAAATGTGGCGCCCAGAACTGGTCACAATACTTCAGCTGAGGCCTAATCAGCATGGAGTAGAACGGAAGAATTACTTCTCCTGCTTTGCTTACGACACTCCTGATAATACATCCCCGAATTGCACTCAACTTATTCTTGGCCTGCCCAGTCCTGATGCAAGTCAGAGCAGTCCTACAGCTGCTCCAACTTACACTCCACTACCCTGGGAAGCAGAGCTTAGCCACAGTGCGTTGAGCTCTGGCTATGCCACAATTCACTCCCTTCACCGGAGGCTAGTGCGGGACCCTTGTGCTGGCTCCACACCAGCTGGGGAGGTCCCCTGTGTTGGGGAAGGATTCTCAGGGGACTGTTTCCAGCCTCTTTTAGGCTTTGTTATGTTGCTAATATACAGCAGAAATATTTTTACAGTGGAAATTCTGACACCCTCAATTGCAGCAGTATGCCGCGTAAAACAGCTACAGTTCTGGAAGAAGACCTGCGATGCCTCCTTGTTTTTTGTCCAATTAGACACGCCTCCAGGCACTTTGGATGGCAAAGATTCAGAATTTTCCTGGGTTTTTTGCTCCCTTCTGTTTAGCCATCTTCATTTCATTGGGCCCCATTAGTAACGCCTAGTGAGGGCATGTCAGATGATGGGCGGGACAGCAGGTCACGGGTCAGCTGTGGTTATGCTGCATTCAGATCCTAATTGTGATTTCCAAAGTCCATGCTCCAGCAGGCTGTGTGTTTTTCTGGTGGTGCCTTTCCACCTTTCTAGCGCCAGTGTAAAGAGTTTGCCCAGCTCCTAATGGTGAGAAAATCGAAATCTTTCTCTTTCTAGCAAAACCAAGAAAAAGAACAGTGAGCCGCAGCTGCTCCTTTGCTAAGGAAATTTGGACTCAGGAGCAGGGTTGGTAAACAGCCTGCCCCCCAGCTAAGAAAACAACAGCTCAGCCATGCTATCAGGGCGCTGACTGATTTGTAACACCAGGGCTGCTTTTGACCTTTGCAACTCACAAGCTGCAGATCATGATTTGAATTACTATAGCAACACAGACACATAGGGAGAGACCATTCCTGTCCCAAATTGCTCACACACAGTCTGAGACAAAGGGCAGGAATGGAAATGAAGGCCCAGATCCTCAAAGGGACTTACATGCCGAATCAGTGGGGGTCAGGCACTTAAATACCTGTGCAGATCTGGGTTCAAACGGCTCACCCAAGGTCAAAGGAGAGGCATAGCTAAGATTAGAGACCCCCCCCAACCCTCTTTTTTCAATGCCAAAACCAGAGCCTTAGCAATCAGATCTCCCAGGAGTGGGTATGGGGCATCCAGGCCAATTTAGGAGGAGAAAAATGTTTGTCACGAGACAATGAGATAAATGAGGATTTCATTGGAAAGATTTATTTCCAGCGATTCAAAGCCCTATTCACTCTTAGATGCCTGAGACTGAGGACTCATGTCCCTGCCATGCCTAGCGAATTTAATTTCAATTGCTTTGCTTTGGGTTGGTTCATCTTGTTTTCATACTGTAATGCAGTTACATGTGCAGGCTGGGTGGGATTTTCCAAAGCTGTCAGGGTTGGCTGCTCTCTCTGCTCCTACATAGTGTTGCCAACCCCCCCAGGATTGGCCTGGAGTCTCCCGGAATCAGCATTGATCTCCTGGTGCCCATAGAAAGCAATCCAGGGGATTTTAATAGGATATTTTAAGAACAGGATATTAGGTCATGTAGGGGAGGGGGGCGGGAATCTCCTGTAATAGCTTCTGTCGGAGTTGGCAACCCTACTCCTAAAGCACCCGACATTGGTCTAAACTCTGCTCCTTCGTCTTTAATAGGAACAGCATTAGGACAATACTGAGGGTATGTCTACACTATAGCGGCACAGCTGTGCCACTTTAGCGCAGTAGTGTAGACGCTTCCTACATTTCTGAAAGGGGTTTATCCATCAATGGAGGTAATCCACCTTTCTGAGAGGTAGTAGTCTTCCATTGACCTAGGTACATCTCCAGTGGGGGTTAGCTCAACCTAACTATGTTGCACGGGGAAAAATTTTCACAGCCCAATGATATAGCTAGGTTGTCCTAAGTTTCAGATGTAGACCAGGCCTGAGTGCTTTCAACAACAAGGCCTGTCGTTTTTTGAATGCCCTCTAGTGACAGTTCTCGATATAGTGCTTTTCAGTACAAGAAATTCCTTGTAGACACCATTATTCAGAATGCCTAGCAGGAAGTTGGATGAGTCTGTGGTTGGAGAATGGAAAGTAGAGCATAGCAGATTGTTAACAGCAAGCTTTAAAGCTGCGTCTTTCCTTATTTAAAAACATCCTCATGCGACTGCATGCGCGCAGCACACCTGCAGAAGGCGCACACGCAAGCAATGGACGGACTTTGCTTTTATGCCCGGTTTTTGTAGCTAAAGCTGATCGAGTCTTAATTATAGATTCTTTCTGCATCCTTCAATTATTATTATAACTGGCTTATTAAAGCCAAACAAATTCAAATGAGGAATAAGATGCAAAATTGATTAACCACTGGGACAAACTCCCAAGGGAAGTGATGGATTCTCCATCTCTTAATGTCTTCAAATCAAGTCTGGGTGCCTTTCTGAAAGAGATGTTTAGCCAAACACAAGTTATTGTTTTCAGTATAGAAGTTCTCTGGCCTGTTCTGCAAGGAGTCAGACTAGATGATCTAATGGTTCCTTCTACCCTTAAAGTTTATTCATCTTTTATGCAGATACAAGGTTCTCTGCTAGAGTACACATATATTATTAGTTTCATATAGGTACAGATGTACTTTACTGCCTAATGCATTCATGATAACGATTGTGCATTTCTGTGATATCAGAGTATGTGATTGTAATGGGGTGGCTGCCCCATTCCAGGAGAGCAGGGGTTAAAAGCCCAATTAGAAAAGGGATTAAGACAGAGGTGGGCAAACTACAGGGGCCCACGGGCCACATCTGTCCCGTGGGACTGTCCTGTCCGGTTCTTGAGCTCCCGGCTAGCCCCCGGCCCCTCCCCTGCTATCCCTCCTCCCCTGCAGCCTCAGCTCACCACACCGCCAGTGCTCTGGCCCACCGCTCCTGCTGGGCAGCGCGGCTGGCTCTGGCCGGGCTGTGAGCTTCTGGTGCTCTGACTCTGAGTGGCATGGTAAGGGGGCAGGGAGTGGAGGGGGGGTTGGATAAGGGGCAGGGGGTCCAGGGGGGCAATCAGGGGACAGGGAGCAGGGAGCGGTTGGAGGGGGCGGAGGTTCTGGGGGAGGTGGTCAGGGGATGGGGAACAGGGGGGGTTGGATAGGTGTGGGAGTCCCAGGGGGCCTGTCAGGGGGTGGAAGTGTGGATAGGGGTTGGGACAGTCAGGGGACAGGGAGCAGGGGGGGCTGGATAGGGGGTTGGGGTCCCGGCGGGGCAGTTAGAGATGGAGGGTCCCAGGAGGGGGTAGTCAGGGGACAAGGAGCAGGGGGGTTGGATAGGTTGGGGGTTCTGAGGGGGGCAGTCAGAGGGCAGGAAGTGGGAGGGAGCAGATAGGGAGCGGGGGCCAGGCTGTTTGGGGAGGCACAGCCCTCCCTACCCGGCCCTCCATACAGTTTCGCAACCCCGATGTGGCCCTTGGGCCAAAAGGTTTGCCCACCCTTGGATTAAGAGAAGCTGAGGGAGGCTGGCTGACAAGCTGGCCCCAGGTGTGACTAGATCAATCGGCACAGCTGGCCCTGATAAAAGGGTGGTGAGTCACTTCAGCCTTGGAGCGGGAAGGACTTAGCTGCCTGGGAGTACAGGGGACTTGAAGCAGAGCAAAACAGTGCTGGGGAAGAGCAAGAGGAGCTCCCGCCTGGCAACTCCCCAGGCTGAGGCCTTGCTAAGGCCTAAGGAGGTACTGAGGCTGCAGAGGTGGAGCCCGGGGACAGGCAGAGGCAGCTGGTTCAATCCCCTTGCCAGTGATGAGTGGCCATTACAGACTGCAGTCTGCCCCAGAGAAAGGGGGCTAGATGATGACTGGCAGTAGCCACTGAGGCAAGGTGGGTATAGAGGGTTGGGAGGTTCCCCTGGGAGGGGAGACCCAGAGTCTGGGGGTACTGCTGTGGGCAGAACCCCAAGGTAAAGGGCACTGGGGTCCAGGAGGGACACCAGCCAGCAGGAGGCGCTCCGAGGGCTGGAATTGAGCTAATTCCCGGATGACTGGCAGGAGGAGCCCTGGCGGTGCGTGCTCAACCTTGCTACAGTGATTTAACAAGAACATGGCATGAGTCATCCCAGTCTGGCAGCAGCTATGCAAATATAAGAGGTTTTTTTAAAAATAAAAAAGCCGCTTTCCATACCAGAATGATTTGTATCCATTCATTAGAGAGCTCTCCCTCCACAAACCAGACTGTGAACATTCACTGCACAATCTTTGCCAGTGTAGCCAAACTAGTGGAGTTAGACCATCAAACTGTCTTGGAGACCGTTTAGACAGTACAGGCAAAAGAGTTCGTTTGCCACCATATCTTCTACCAGCTCCCTGAACAAAATAAGCTGAGCTGCCAAAAGTACTTTTTTGACAGAGTAACTGTATACGCTAGGGTTTTTACCAGTACAGCTGTATCATTTGGGCTTTGATTCTCTCTTCCCCCCCCTTGACAAAGCTCTGTTGGAAAACTTTTAAGTGTAGACCAGGCCTCAGTAATTTTGGCTGCTGATTAAATGTGTTGCTATGAGGCTTTGTGTGTTAATTCTGAGCAGTGCTCTAAGTGACATTGTTTTAGTTCTGCACTGAATAGCCAGTTATTTTAGAGATTTTCACACTGTAGGCCCCCAAATGTAGGTTGAATACATAGGTGCTGGAAGTAGGGATGTGTGTGGGGGGGTGCTGTTTACAATTTGGTTCAATGGCTCTCAGCAACCCCATTATAAAATTGTTCCAGCACCGCTGGTTGAATTAAAAAAAAGAACAGCTCTCATTTTGTTTTAAATTCTATTCTGAAAACAGAAGTTCCATTTTCTATTTATTAAACAATGGGGTGAAAACACACAGTCATCAAAATCTTTCCCTTTAGTGCTGGAAACAGAAATGCAGCAGCTCGTGGCTAGCCAGAAAGTGAAACTGACTAGAAACAGAAAGTGAAGCTAAGGCCAGGTCTACACTAGGACTTTATGTCGAATTTAGCAGCGTTAACTCGATTTAACCCTTCACCCGTCCACATTAGGAAGCAGTTTAATTCGACATAAAGGGCTCTTTAATTCGATTTCTGTACTCCACCCCGACGAGGGGAGTAGCGCCAAATTCGACATAGCCATGTCGAATTAGGGGAACTGTGGACGGAATTCGACGCTAATAGCTCCGGGAGCTATCCCACAGTGCACCACTCAGTGGACGCTCACGACAGTAATCTGTACTCGGATGCTCTGACCTGCCACTCAGAGAAAGCCCCGGGAAAATTTGAATCCCTTTTCCTGTCTGGCCATTTTGAATCCCATTTCCTATTTGGACATCGTGGCGAGCTCAGCAGCACTGGCAACGATGCAGAGCTCTACAGCAGAGGTTTCCATGCAATCCCAGAATAGAAAGAGGGCTCCAGCATGGACTGATCGGGAAGTTTTGGATCTGATCACTGTGTGGGGAGATGAATCCGTCCTAGCCGAGCTCCGATCCAAAAGACGGAATGCCAAGATTTATGAAAAAATATCCCAGGCTATGACGGAGAGGATACAGCCGGGATGCAATGCAGTGCCGCGTGAAAATCAAGGAGCTGCGACAGGCGTACCAGAAGACCAAGGAGTCCAACGGACGCTCCGGATCGCAGCCACACACTTGCCGGTTTTACGAGGCACTGCATGCCATGCTCGGTGGTGCTGCCACAACTACCCCACCAGTGTCCGTGGACTCCGACGACGGGGGTCTTATCTACGGCCACGTCGTCGGAGGTTTTCGCGGACGGTGAAGATGAGGAAGGAGAGGAGGAGGACGAGGCAGTCGACAGCGCTTTCACTGCTGATTTCCCCGACAGCCAGGAACTATTCCTCACCCTGACTGAGCTCCCCTACGAACCCTCCCAAGGCAGCATCCCTGACCAGGAATCAGGTGAAGGATCAGCAGGTCAGTGTTTTAGACATTTATTTTGAATACAATAGGCATGGTGTGTTAGCACTGTGTAACTGTTGCTTAATTGGCTTTATGCGCTTCAGCTTGGAGTCGCTTTCCTGTACAACTATTCGAAAAGTCTGTCAATATGTATGGGGATAGAGGAGTAATCCCCATCTGAGAGCTCCGCAAAGCTCTCCTGGAGGTACAGTGAGAGCTTGTTTACCACGTTCACGGGGAAAGCGGCCTTATTGTCTCCTCCATGGTAGGATACTTTCCCGCGCCATGCAAGCTGCAGGTACTCTGGTATCATTGCCTTGCATAGCATGGCAGCATACGGCCCCGGGGTTTGCTGGCATTGACGCAGCATGCAGTATTTCTCTGTCTCGGTAATCCTCATCAGAGTGATATCAGTCATGGGGTTCTGGTTTGAATGAGTGGTATCATTAGTATAGAGAATGTTTCATTTTCCCTTTAAAGAAAGACACCCGGCTGTTTCCGTTAACGCGTGGTGGTAGGGAGTTGGGAGCCAAACCATTCGAACTTAGCGGTGCGCGGCCAGGGAGAGTTCCCGCGACCGGCCACGCGAGGCGGGGGAAAGGGTACGGGAGCCGTTCATACAGAGCGGTTCGCGGGCACTTTTGGTTCCCGGGAGCGGCCATGCGGAGGGGGAGGGGAAGGGTAGGCGAGCCGTTCAAACACAGCGGTTCGCGGGTAATCTTGGTTCCCGGGAGCGGCCACGCGAAGGGGGGGGGGGAAGGGTACGTGAGCCGTTCATACAGAGCGGTTCGTGGGCACTTTTGGTTCCCGGGAGCGGCCACGCGGGGGGGGGGGGGGGGGGGCGGGGGGAAGGGTAGGCGAGCCGTTCAAACACAGCAGTTCACTGGCACTTTCGGTTCCCGGGAGCGGCCACGCGGAGCGGGGGGAAGGGTAGGCGAGCCGTTCATACTGAGCGGTTCGCGGGCACTTTTGGTTCCCTGGAGCGGCCACGCGGAGGGGGGGGAAGGGTAGGCGAGCCGCTGTAGATGAGCGGTTTGGCCAGCAGCAGTTCCTGCCCGCCGCCAGGAACAGTGATTGAGACATGGTAGTAGAGCACTGCTGTGAAGTAATCTCTCAGCAGTCCAAACTCATCACCTTACCATGGTCTTCAGAGAGCTGATTTTCAGTGTTCGGCAAGGCTTCTGGGATCTGTACACCGGGAACCCAGACACTCAGCATTAAGGCCTAATATTTGACCTTGTAGTACGTGAACATGTGATAGGTACTGTGCTTGGTCCTATTCACGGTGAAAGAGTATGGGCATTGTTCTGGAAAAAGTATCTTTCTGAGGAATTCACTCCCTTTCCCTCATCCCACAGCTGCGAGTGTCTCCCGCCCTACCCGTGTTTCCCCCTCCCATGGGCTACTGCAGATAAGGCGGCGCAAAAAGAGAACCCGGGACGACATGTTCTCTGAATTGATGATCTGGTCCCGAAGGGAGGTGGCACAGCGGAGAGAGGACGTCTCACGGTCCGAGCGAGCAGCCAGGGAACGGGAGCAGAGGGCTGAAGCGCGCGAGGACAGGTGGCGGCAGGAAGACCAGCAGGCGACTCAAACGATGCTGGGACTAATGAGGGAGCAAACTGACACGCTCCGGCGCCTGGTGGACGTTCTCCAGGACAGGAGACAGGAGGAAAGAGCCCCTCTATATGTTCTTTCTAACCGCCCACCCCCGCCACCAAGTCCAGTTGTTTACTCACCCAAAGTCACTAGGACGAGGGGAGGCAGGGTCCGTGGAAATATTCACTCCACCCCTGCAGACTGCTCCAGTAGCAGAAGGCTCTCATTCCCAAAACCTTAGATTGGTCCTTTACCTCCCTCCAGCCGCACCCCTCAACACCTCCCTGCCCAGGTTTCATGTTCAAGCAATGCTCACTTTAATAAAAATGTTTTTTTGGTTCATTGTTGTTTCCCTGGCTGTCTTTAACAGGACCGTTTGTTTTTCGGGTTAGTGGGTAACGGGGTTTGTAAGTGCAGATGACTGGCGCCTGACCCAGGGTGCAGACAGGGGAAAGGATCAACTGAAAGGCACAGTAAAAATTGCATGCACTAGGCACACTTGTCATTCTGGGTGGGGGTTTTCATGTTCTCTACGGGGGGTTGGGGGTTGGGTGGTTCGCTGTCTGGTGGGGGAGGGTGGCCGCTGATCTTTTGCGGCCGGCAATAGCCTGCATGATAGATCCTTGCACCGGGGGATCCGTAGCCGATATTCACTGCCAAAAAGTCACAGGGACGCCACCACACACACATGCGAATAGGAGGGGTTGATGGCTCCCTTTAAACAAGCAGTCCAGCACTTAGGACTGCTCTTGGAGCAGGAGCATGTCATTCCACAAGCTTGAAAGTGTACTTTCCAACACTCCACCTGCTCCCCAACCGCGGTATGCGTCCACGGTTAAAACCGTAACCGAGAAACCAGTACCGGAGACGGTCCAAATAAACAATGTTTCCTTTATTGTGCTTTTAAAGGGTCGAATGAAGGGGGGGAAGGGGGTTGGTAATGGGAGATGATAGGCAACGGAAACTGTGTAAAGAAACAGGGGAAGGTTCAGCATCTGTTTAAAGAAGCGTAACAGTCACTGGTTACCCTGGTCAGTCTGGAAGCGAGCTTTCAAAGCTTCCCGGATGCGCAGCGCGTCCCGCTGTGATCTTCTAATCGCCCTGGTGTCCGGCTGAGCGTAATCTGCTGCCAGGCGATTTGCCTCAATCTCCCAGCCCACCATAAACGTCTCCCCCTTGCTCTCACAGAGATTGTGGAGCACACAGCACGCTGCAATCACAATGGGGATATTTTTTTGGCTGAGGTCGGAGCGAGTCAGTAAGCTTCGCCATCTGCCCTTCAGACAGCCAAAGGCACACTCCACCACCATTCTGCACTTGCTCAGCCGGTAATTGAAGAGCTCCTTTTCAGTGTCCAGGGCCCCCGTGTATGGCTTCATGAGCCATGGCATTAGCGGGTAGGCAGGGTCCCCTAGGATCACTGTAGGCATCTCCACATCCCCAACAGTGATTTTGCGGTCCGGGAAATAAACCCCCTGTTGCAGCCGTCTAAACAGACCAGAGTTTTTGAAAACACGAGTATCATGAACCTTGCCTGGCCATCCAACATTGATGTTAGTAAAACGTCCTTTGTGGTCCACTAGTGCTTGCAGCACCATAGAGAAATAGCCCTTTCGGTTAATGTACTGGCTGCCCTGGTGCTCCGGTCCGAGGATAGGGATGTGTGTCCCATCTATGGCCTCACCGCAGTTTGGGAATCCCATCGCAGCGAAGCCATCTATGATCACCTGCACGTCTCCAAGGGTCACTACCTTTGAGAGCAGCAGGTCAACGATTGCATGGGCAACTTGCATCACAGCAACCCCCACGGTAGACTTGCCCACTCCAAATTGGTTCGCTACTGACCGGTAGCTGTCAGGAGTTGCAAGCTTCCACAGGGCTATGGCCACTCGCTTCTGGATAGTCAGGGCTGCTCGCATCCGGGTGTCATGGCGCTTCAGGGCAGGGGACAGCAAGTCACAAAGTTCCAGGAAAGTGCCCTTACGCATCCGAAAGTTTCGCAGCCACTGGGATTCATCCCAGACCTGCAGCACTATGCGGTCCCACCAGTCAGTGCTTGTTTCCCTTGCCCAGAATCGCCGTTCCACAGGATCAACGTGACCCATTGCCACCATGATGTCTAGGGGCCGGGGTCCCGTGCTTTGCGAGAGGTCTGTGCCCCTCTCAGAGTTCATGTACTCCCGGAGCTTCCGTTGCCGCCTCGCCTGATTTCTCTGCATCTGAGTCTGGAAAAGGTGCACGATTAGGCGCGAGGTGTTGGCAACGGACAGAACAGCAGCGATAATCGCGGAGGGCTCCATGCTCGCTGTCCTGTGGCGTCCGAGCTATCAATCACCGGAAAAGGGCGCGAATTCATTGCCCGCCGGCGCTTTCACGTAGGGACGGCGGGAGTGTGGGTCGAGTGACGACACTTATGTATGACCACCCTTGACACATTTTAGGTCCCACAAGGCACTGGGGGCTACACCCAGAATTCCAGTGGGCAGCGGGGACTGCGGGAACTGTGGGATAGCTACCCACAGTGCACCGCTTGCAATGTCGATGCTTGCCCCCTTACTGTGGACTCAGAAATTCGAATTAAGATCCTTGATGTGGATTCGCACAATCGACCTTGCAATATCGGTTTCACAAGTTCGGTTTAACAAAAATCGAACTAGTCTCGTAGTGTAGACATACCCTAAGCAGCCTCCTTTGTCCAAATGTGCAAAAAAGTGTAAACAAACAGCGTTCATGGTGAAAAGTCAATAGGATTTTTAAAATTCATAACCATCCATATGTCATTTGCAAGAGAGATGGGTGTGTATGGGGCTAGACAGCTAGATTACATCACATGCACTATATATCATTTGAGCACAATTATAGACACACAAGAAATAGCATGTAAAGAAATAGAATCCACAGAAAGTTACACACTGTATAAAGATTTTTCTAAGTGCAATATAACATTGGTGACCCATTACCTTCACACATGTCTGGATTTTATTGACTTCTGGACATTCCTTACCTACCCCAAAGGATCTTTCAACAGCTCCCATCCTCTGCCCCATGGTGCGACGCTTTCATTACCCTAGGCAGTCTGGCTGGGGCTGTGACTCGCTTGCTCTCCCTGACTCCTTGCTGTGTTTGCTGCTACAGAAGCTTCATAAATACTTCAGAAATGTGACAGCATCGAGTTTCAGGCACTCCCAGTAATGAGAGCAAAATGATCCCTCACAGATGAAATTATAGCCCAGGTCATCAAGAAAATATTTCCACAATTGTCTTTCAACAGCATGATGAAAACTGTGCTGGGCACAGAGCACGTGGGCTCAGTGGGAGAGGCAACCTTTCAAACCAGATTCTCACTAGCCGATGTGTGTCTTAACAGATTGGTCAGTAAGAGGTATATCCCCCACCAAGGACCTGGGCCTTCATTCTAAACACACCCATGTTTACTTCCACTGTGCCTGGGAATAACTCTTTGCTGGATCGGGCTGTAAGGCCTGGATGCTGGGAGGTGCTGAGAACCCTCCACTCCCACTGATCTCAACGGGAGCAGAAGGTGCTCACTGCCTTGCAGGATTGGGCCCTGTGTGTGTGTCAGAATTATTGCACTACTTGCTCAGTTGAATTAAAGGTGGTTTAGCACAAGGCCTACACATCACTTAAGTCTCACTTAGGCCATCTAAACAAGACTTAAGTGATACCTGAGGCCTGTGTTTGCTCTCCGCATGGGGCATATTTCACCTTTAGGCCCTAATCATGCAGCCACTTATGTGCATGCTTCATTTTAAGTTGGCAATCTCAGATGGGCTAGTCGCCCAGATACAAGCCTGTGCCGCCATGTTGTTAGGTAAAAATCAGCTTGTCCTAATCACCCCTCACTGCCCGGGTAGGGCGGAGTTGGTTTGGAACTCCAAAGCTGTCAGAGACCAAGAAAAGCAATGCACCAACACCAGTCACTTTGATCAAAGGGCTCGTACCCCCCTCAGGGGCATACGGCAACTTTATTAGTGACAAGCATCAGTATTTATAGTTTTAAGACAGAAGGAGGGGTACTGGGCAGCACGTGTTTTCCTCTGCATCATCTCAGGCTGACCTTGTTTAAACTGGTTTCTATAGTTACTCAAGAGCCCCTCTTATCTAACAGCCCCATGACTCCAAAGAACTGTGTCAGGCTAGAAGAAATGGCCTAACAATGTCTTGACTACTATTGTTACCCGTGCATTAGAGAAACAATTATTTTAAAACAATTACTCACATATTTACTCTCCTCTAATTCAGAACTGATAAAAGGAGATACTTTTTTCACACCTGTTATTAGACTGAGGAAAGTCATTTATATGGATAACAAGAACAGCCAGAGTTAGAATTTATGCTGACATACATTTTGGAGGAGATATTACACTTCATGCTTCATGGCTTAAGAATGTGGTCTATTGAAAACTATGTTAAAATTACAAGCTTTCACTAACACATAAGGGGTTTCCTGGGTTTGGTGACATGCTAAGGGCCTCTGTAGAGAAGCGGGAGATCAGAGTCTGTCTGCAGCCAGGTAGCTTCCTTAGAGTAAGGCGGGTTGAGTTATCGCTCTTGTTTTTTTGGGTCCTTGTGTGTTATCGTTCTGAAATCTAAGATGTAAAGAATGTTACGTTGCAACCTTCCAGCAAGAGTTCTTCTGTATGTGTTTCTTTAACTTCTGTGTGCATATGTCATGAACATAACAAAGACAATCTCTAGCCACTAGGGATTAGGAAATTCCTTGCACCTTTCCCTGAAGCAGCTGGTTCTTCTGGCCACTGTCAGAGATAGGATACTGGGCTAGATGAGTCTAGGGTCAGATCTAGTCTGGTGACTCGAGTATCTAGTGTTTCATTTCCCCCTTTGCCATGCGGTAACTTTATCAAAGTGGAGGAAGTCTGAACAAGTTAGAGTAAAAAAAAAAAAAAAAAAAAGCAGGGGGGGAGGGGAGTGTATGGGGAAAACCCTAGACATCCATCATTCTGTGGCAGTGTGTAGCTAAAAAGGAGAAAGGAGGGGAAAACAAAAGTTCCCAATTTTGAACACTTTTTGAAAACTTAAATTAAATTTGCCATAAAAATGCCCTTTTCCAGTGAAAACATTAATTTTTGATTAAATCCATTTTTCAATGGGATTTTTTTGGGGGGGGTCAAAACATGTTGACCATTTCTAGTTTATCAGGGCGGGGAAAGGGGACGTGGTGCTTATGGGAATAAGAATGGCAGCTGGACTGACAACAGCTAGGATGAAAATGACAAGGCAGCCTCATGCTCCAGGCCATAATTTGATCTCCAGCTGAGCTGCCAGGAAGAAATGCCCTTCATTCCACACACCCCAGTCACGGGACATCATTTTTAAAGTTCTGCACCAGGAGCTGTGGAAAAGGTGGATTTAGCACCACCTTCGGAGTAGGCTCCCATGAGGCTCCTCTTTCCTGATCCAGATGCAAAAAGTATTTAGGGGGCAAATGCTGAGAGGTGAGGAGCACTTCTGGAGAGAGGCTTTGTTGAGAGCACTGAGACCCTTCCCAGAGAGGATCAGAACCCTTGCAAGACAAAGCCCTATCTAGCCAAGGCCATTTTTATCACACCCATTACATTCTCCAGTGTAATCCAGGGTCAAGCCAGGTCCCCATGAGGGATCCGATTATATGAACTCTGCTAGATAAGCGGATTACATAAACCTTACTGGATAAGCAGAAGCAAAGGTCACTTTATCAACAGGGACAAACACCCTCTTGAGTGGCTGGGAAATTGTCACTTGCTCCTCAGAAGCATCCAGAGCCTGGGCAAGGCCAGCTCCAGGGGAGCTGAGCTCACTGTTCATTGTGCTGGCACGGGCGGAACAAGAAGAGCTCCCCAGCTTTCTCTGCTCTGACTTGCCGTGTTTCATCGAGCGCCATTCAGAGAGCAGAGAAAAGCAGCAGCAAGAAAATCCCAGGATTATTCGGAAGCACTTGGAGGCCCCACCCAAGATCGGAGCTCCATTGTGTCACACACGGCACACCCTTATGGTGAGAGGCGAGACAGGGCCTGCCCCAAAGAGCTTACAGCCTGACTGGACAAAGGAGGGGCAGGGAACCAGAAGTGCATTCCTTAAGGTCACACAGCAGAGCTGGGATTAGAATCCAGGCCTCCCAAATTGATGCTCTAACCACTGGACCAGAGCAGATTAAACAGCCACAGCAGATGCTGATGCCCTATGTAGGAATTGCAGCATCAGATCAGACCAATTGCCCACCTCAGCTGGGTCCTACCTCCAACAATGGTCAATACCAGCTGCTTCATAGGAAGGTGCAAGAATCCTCCTATAATGGACAATTACTGGGCCCAATCCAGCACCCGTTGATGTCCATGTAAAGACTCCCATTGACCTGAATGGGCACTGGATCTGGCCCAGAGAGACTGAGCCCCAAATATCTTGGTCCCAGTCTTGCATCCTTTGAAGTCAATGGGGGTTTTGGTGTGGACTTTATTGGAGCAGGGCTGGCTCCATTATGCAGAGAGGTAAGGACACCACACCAGAACAGATGATAGGTTCGTCTGATCTGATGATATGACAATACCCGATGTTTTGGAGGAAGGCAAATAAAACCTGAATGAGGCACCTAACCAACTGGGCAAGTCTTTACTTTGGTGAGAGGGATATTTTCATGGCCATGACTGGAAAGCAGCATGGGCCAGTTTGTCACCTTGAGAGCCCCTAGAAAGGACCCTCTGTGCATGGATCTCCCCTCTTCTCTGGGGAAGGGAGGTCAGCCACCTGCAAGGCACTCTCCCACTGTTCCTGAATCCCACACAGCCTCTGCACATGGGAAGTGTGGGAGGGAAGGTGGAGAAAGGCGGAGACAAGGTGAGGGGGGGCTGATGCTTCAGTGCCCCCAGGCCACTGGCAGTATATCTGTAAAAAAGTAAATGCCACCTGAATGAGGTACCAGGGCATTGGTATATGCAGGAAGACTGAAGCCATGCTGTCTGTGAGCTGGAAAGATCATAAGCCCTGAAGCTGATTCACTGCATAGACAGGTCTGGCCTTCTGGGATCTGCAGGTTTGTGTGTCTGAATGCATGTGTCCAGGTGCATGTGTTTTTGCACACCACTGCAAAAAATTGTGTTTGCTGCAAGTGTCTCATCCCTCTTGCACTTGCCTTCTCTTGTGTCTCAAAGATTTTAATCTTCCCGGGGAGGCGAACACCTGCTTAAGGACTTTTCAGGATCGGGCCGAGCACTTTGCAGGGTTGAGGCCCTAGCCCGTACAGTGCTTTGGGAGTGCAGAAGACTCTGCAGAAATGGAAAGTTTATTTCTTTTGTCTAACCAAAGGCAGAGTTAAAAATAACCTCACGCACAAAAGCCCAGGGGGAGCCAGTTTCCCCTCCTCCGCCTGCCCCAGGCTCACATAGTTTATGTTAATGATTTATAGGGAGCTTATTGCCAAGGCAGCTAAAGGTTTATTTACAAAATTAAAAACACCCCTCCATCACGGAAGGTTTCCCCCCCCCTTTCACTCCCATGCTGCCTCACTCAAAAGCATCATTGCTGCAGCTGCCACCAGCAATATTAGTGGCCTCGCTGTCAGGGGAAAAACCTGACAGAGTAACGAAGACAAATCCCTCCAAAGCTAAACCAAAGAAACGTGCCTGGGCAGACAACAAACTCAGGCACCAGCAGCCTCACCAAGGGCTGAGAGTTTCTATGCTGGATCCCTCTGCTGAGAGCAGCCTGCTACCACTGCTGGGGTGGGTGCAAAGGTTGTGACATGAGTCCTTGCCTGGGACAGCTCAGTCCCTAGTCCCGGGTGTGTGTGTGTGTGTGTGTGTGTATGCACGCACCGGGGAAGCACGCGGATGGGGGAAAGGAAGGGCTCAATCCCAGGTGGGAGAGATGCACATGATGGGTGGGAGGGGAAAGGGCTCAGCCCCAGGTGGAGGAAGCACATCATGTGATGGGGGAGAGCCGAGGCTCAGCCCCATGTGGGGGGAGAAGCACAGGTTCCGTCCATGGGGGGTGAAGAGCTCAGCCCCGGGTGGAAGGGGGGGCTCAGCCCCAGGCACCCCCCCCTCCGGGGGGGAGGGTAAAGCCCGGCTCCTGGCCCTTTAAACCCTGCCTTACGCCATCCCAATGACGTCACCCAACTAAACATCTTCACAACAAACTTGCCCTTTAAATCTTTCCCAGCAGAACACCCCTCTCTGGCCACGCCCTCTCTCTGACCACGCCCCCGTATGCGGGAGGGGGTGGGGGGGCGGAGTGTGCGGAGACAGCCTAACTGATGCTCTAGGTGGCCCCGCCCCTTTCCCCTCCCTGCCCAATGGGGAAGGGTCAGGGAGCAGCTCCCGCCCCCGTTGCCCGCGCGCTCCCCCTGGCGCTGAGCGGACAGGCTCGGTTGCGCCGCAACGGGGCGGGTTTTCCTGCGCCGCCATCTTGGAAGTGGCAGTAGGACTGAGCGAGCGAGTGGGGGAGGGCGGTCCCGGGACCATGGCAGCCGCCGCCAACCCGGGTGAGTGCAGGGACCCCCCGCGCGTGGCAAGGGGGCCGGGGACCCTCAGGGGGCTGAGAGAGGGGCCGGGGGGGGGAGGTGACTGATAAGGGACCTAGTGGACAAGGCTTGGGGGAGGGGTGACCTGGAGGAGAGGCTGGGGGAAGGGGTGACCTGGAGGAGAGGCTGGGGGAAGGGAGGCTGGGGGGAGGGGTGACCTGGAGGAGAGGCTGGGGGAAGGGAGGCTGGGGGAAGGGGTGACCTGGAGGAGAGGCTGGGGGAAGGGGTGACCTGGAAGGGGGGAAGGGGTGACCTGGAGGAGAGGCTGGGGGAAGGGGTGACCTGGAAGGGGGGAAGGGGTGACCTGGAGGAGAGGCTGGGGGAAGGGGTGACCTGGAAGGGGGGAAGGGGTGACCTGGAGGAGAGGCTGGGGGAAGGGGTGACCTGGAAGGGTGGGGTGCACTGGAGCGGGGCGTGTGGTTGCCGGGGATGTATGGGCTGAACTCAAGGTGGTGGAGGTTAGAAACACTACGCCTGAGAGTTGGGGTCCCCCTCATATTTAAGCTTGGGGGGAAGGCTTAGCTGTGGCCTTTAATGGGGAATACATGAGGTGGGGCTGAACCTATTCCTCTCCCTCCCCCCCATGAATCCTCCCCTATTTTTTCCATCTGCCCTTCAGTTTTGTGCTCCTTGTTGGGTTGTGTTGCTGGCTAGCATGTGCCTAAGTATATCCCGCTTCCCTTCAATGTCCACATCTGCATACAGCCCAAGCTGTATGCTCCTATGTCTCTCTTTACTCTTTATTTGTATAATCATTGCTGGTTGACGTGCTGTAGGTGCACTCCAGAGAATTCTTATTTTTTATTTGTGTTTTTCTTGTAATGGCTAATATTGGGGTGTTATTTCCAGATCTTTTATGTTGTATGTTGACTTGTTTTTGCTGTAGCAAGAAACAAAATCTACTGTTGCTAATTGCTCAAAATGTAAGGACTTTGCACATTGTAATTCATAGCAATAAAAACAATATCCCATTTCATCATTTCTAAACTGATTGACAGGCAAAACTGACAGCACATAAGGGCATGAGTGGAGTTTGTAGTCTGGTTCTAACTTTCTCTTGTAAATCAGAGTTTAAAAAAGGAGCTCTTTTTGTCTGGGTGTTGGGGAAAATCTGGAACTTCTGATACTTGCTGATTTAAAATGGAATCTTTCACACCTCATTGTAGATTTCTGGCTAAATTCTTATCTCATTTGTATTGGTGTATATCTGGTATAAGGTCCTTGATGTCAGTGAAGTTATTGTTGATTTACAATGTTGTAACTGAGATCAGAATTTTGGCCTGTTTGTGTTCCTTTGAATTGTGGTGTTTTCTGTATATTCTCATTTGTGGCTTGAGGCTGATTAGGGGTCTCGGGCTGAGAAAGTTCAGGTTCATCTAGTACTGTTCAATAGAATTTTGAAGGATGAAATTTTCATTCTAACTAAACATAACTTGGGTATAGTAACCTTTTGTGGCTTTCAAGATCAAGAAAGCGTCTTGGGTCTTTAGCTTGTGGTGATCTTGAGGCGAGGGTGCAGCACTGACGTCTAGAAATACGTGGTTGTGGTTTCACATATAAAGAACTGAAATTTTACAACAACTTAAAGCTAGAGTTCCCCGTAATGAAGTCATTGATGCTTGTGTTGCCATTCGGTCAGAATATGGCAACTGAGATTGAAATTTAGATCCTGATCCTGCAAATACTTACACATGTGCTTAACTAATCAACTAGACTCCTCACAGTAGTAAAAAGTTAAGCATGTACATGTTTGCAGGATTGGGGCCTTATTAAAGACATTGCTCCTTTCTTGTCTGCTTAGAATATTGTTGTGTTTTAGTGTTGTTTTGTTTTCTCTGCCAATTTCATGAGCAAAAGAGGTGTAGTTAAATCCACAGCAATAATTGCTTGGTGCAGTAAAGCTAGAGAGAAAACATTTTGTAAACCCGACTTTGTTTGTAGCACAATAACATTTCTTTGAACTACAAAGGAAACACTCAAAGAGTGTTTTGTATTGTTCACATGACAAAATGTTTATGCAACTTCATCCTGGTGAATTGAATGATATTTAGCATTATAGAGGCACTCTTTAAACATTGCTGAATTCACATGTCAAGAACAAGTTTTCCATCCGTGGTTAATGTTTATAACTGCATGGCTGCAGTTTGACAAGCAGAGCAATAATAGCATGGTTCTCTAAACAGGAAAAATGATTTACTCTTTGCATAAGCATTCATTGTATACACAAGGATAATGTGTGTAAGAGAAATTATTTGTCAGCCGCTGTCCTTGCGAGCTTTGACCCCCTTTTTTCCCTTTGGTCTTAAAAAGTGAACTGCAAAGTTCAAGTGAGTCAGTGCATATTTCTGGGCTTAACTCAATGTCCTCCTATTAAAGAGGCTGTGAGTGTGGTGATGGGTAAAACTGGTCACAAAATATGTTGCAATTTACAACTTGTTAAAAGCACAGAAGTTTCAACGTTAGGTCCTGGATCTTTAAGTTCTGCACAGGAAGACCACTGTGCCCTTGTGGACCCTCACTGGAGTTCTGCAGGTGCAGGGTGTGTTGGTGCCAAATAGCTTGCAGAATCGAGTCCCAAGCCTGTTTAGTGGAAACATTCAGTACACGTTTCTGGGCTTAACTCAATTTTCACATTAGCCTTGCTGTTCATAAGTGCTTATGTTTCAACCTAAGCAGCAAACAATAACATGTTGCTGAGTGGACTCCAGATGAAGCACCTCTTTTCATTTAAAAAAAATACTTCTCACTTTTTAAATTTCTCCTTAAAGCACCATATCTTTCCACCAGTCAGTCCCCCAGCAGTTAATCTATGGCTCCCTCATAGCGTAAGGTTTCATTGCAATTCTCTTCAGCCGTTTAAATCCTTCTTCCATTAAGCATAGTATTTTAAGGATAATTTTTAATGACCGATTTTGCGTGTTGGTAAGAGTTTTGATTGGAATGGTGGAATAACATCCTGAGAATAAAAGGTAATAGTGAAAGGAAAAAATGCCTTTCAGATGGAAGTATACAGTGAGACCTGCTTTACTCAAATCAGTCTACAAGCTTAATATTTATTTGGATTATGGGAACACTGTTAAGGTCGATAGAACAAATATTTGACCTTCTAGTTTTGTTATGAATCTCCGTTCCCTGTTGTGCATATCTGCTTTTTTAATATTGGCAGTAAAGTGAAAGGTACAAGGTTTATTTGTTGTTGTAGTCTTGTTAATGTCACTTTCTTTTCCTAGGAGCCTTGGTAAAGCATGGGGGTATAACCTCTTTATTTATGCATAGCTCTTTATTTATTTTTTAAAATATGCTCTGTTTTTTTAAAAATACCTGAGATGCTAAAGGTGACCAAGACATTTGGAAAACTTGTCACTTTTAAGGGTAATCAGTTTTTTTTTGTTTTTGTTTTTTGGACAATTACTTATGTTCAGGTTTGCTGTGTTTTCTTTCCTACCCTCCCTAAACTGGGGGAACCTATTAACATGGGCTTTATTTAAATGAAACAACATCAGTCTGCAATTCCGTTCTTAAGCATAGTTATGCAAACCAATAAAGTCAGGCACACGGTCCAAACAGTAAAGCTTGCAGTTCTGAGTGAAATAGAAGAATGCAATAATCAAATCTTCTAACTAGCTAGACATACCACTCTCTTGTAGCTGCTCTCAAATACTGATCAACTTTTTTGTAAACTTCCTTGTTCTTTCCTTATGTAGTCTATTGTCAGGTTTCAGTCAAATAAGTCTTGTGCTAAAATATGCAAAACTGATACTGAGCTGGCTAAACTGGCAAGTGCAGATCTCTTAAAGTACACAATTCTGAATTCAGCCATTCTGTCTTTCAAGTTTTTACTTGTGTGGTATTCCACCATTTTGATGCCACCAGTTGAAGCAACCTCCTTCACAAACCGAATTGATGTGCAAATCTGGATATTCAATTTTAAATGCTAGAAGGAAGGAACTGAAGGTCATGTTCCATCGGTTATGTTTCAGCCCCTTCCTGTTCTGGACTGAAGTTATGGTGTTTTGTATTTTGCAGTCAGTCATATTGTTAGAAATGCAAAAGATTCATAGCTTCTCTGAATTGTTTGATTATTTTTTTTTTTTGTTCTTTTGTGGTCCTGGTTTGGTGGTGGTCATTTGATATAATGGGTGTTGAAGGCAAACGGGTATTGCTTCTGGATGGAGCTGCTGATGAAGAGCTGCTGGAAAGGCTTGGAAGAAAGACTTGCATCTTATCATTCTGGTTATGTTTCTGTGATGACGATAATGTAAAACAGATCCTGTTTGCAGGGTCATGGAAGATCTGTTCTTGCACTTCGGCAGACAAACGTTTCTCTCTGACGCATTTGATCTTGCAGAAAGTTGGTTTCTTCACACTTACGAACATGACTCTTTCCTGTCTTGTTGCTTAACTCCCAACAGTGTTTACAATTTACTTCAATAGAATAATGCTATCGTTGCTTCAGTTGATCTGTTACTTCAGACTATTCAAATGCTTGTTTCCTACCACTTCATCTGTAGGCAGCTTTAGTCAAAACTTCATGCACTGACATTTGGTAATCACTAATTTTTAGTTTGCTGTATTGGTCAGCAGCTTCCACATTTAATACAGTGAGAATAAGAAACTGCTTAATGAAGTCAGTGCTGAAGACTGAAAAAGATGAATTGGGCATCCCACTGGCTTCTTCATTTCAGACATTTCTAGGTTAGCAACATCCTGAACAATTCATAACTCCGCCACCATTTTCCTCTTGTGACCATTGATTCCAACCACTAGCCATGGCCTTCTTTTCAGTCTCTCCACCCATTTCCCTTCATCTCTAGACTCTTGGGGAGTTTTATAACTTTAATGTTCCCTAAGGCACCACAAGCCTTGATCTCATCACTTCCCTTCTAATTTCAGTATAAAATTTGTATTCAGACTGTGCCCTGGTCTACACTGGGGGGGGTGGAATTGACCTAAGATACGCAACTTCAGCTACAGGAATAGTGTAGCTGAAGTCGATGTATTTAGATCGACTTACTGCGGCGTCTTCACGGCGCTGAGTCGACTGCTGCCACTCCCCCATCGACTCCACCTGCGCCTCTCGCAGCAATGGAGTACCGGAGTCGATGGGAGAGCGCTCGGGGATCGATTTATCGCGTCTAGACTAGATGCGATAAATCGACCCCCGAAAAATCAATCGCTACCCGCTGTAGACCTACCCTAAGATTGGAAAAAAGACTGGAACCTGATGTTTATTTAACATTTGAAAGGGATTTGTTATGTTCATATAAATATTTCCAGATGACCAAAGTTCATATTTTTTTAACACACAATTTTGAAAAAGGTTTTTTTTCCTCCACGTGAAGGGAACACAAATGGATTTTCCACAACCCTTTTTAAAAATCCCTTTAACACTTAAATATGGGACTTGTTCTTCTGTAGCACTTTCTACCCTCTGATCTCAAGGCACTCTACAGACTTTGTTTTCTTAAGCCTCACAACCGTCCCCTGAGGTAGGCAAGTGTGCAGCGCGATTCCAGTTTTTACAGATAGGAAACAGGCAAGGGGGTAAAGTGACTTGCCCAAATTCATATGGTGCATCTGTGTTTAAAAAACAAACCCTGAAGCTCTGTTCTTTTATGGCAGTGGCCCTTGGAAATGCAGTGAACATTCAGACAGACCAGAAAGGAGCTTTCTTTTAAAAAATAAATAAATAAATAAAAATTGCTGTTTTGCTCGTAAATCAGTCTTAAAAATATATGGTCATTTCCTTCCTCCGTCTTTAACCGGAAGTTCCTCCCGCCTTAATAGAACAGTGACATACAGTGTCAGTTTCAGGAACTCCAGAAATGCAAATATCATGGTTTAAACAGGAAAAAATTACATGCACCATAAAGCCAACAACTCCTTGAGCAGCCACATTTACACAAGTCTAGACAAAAAGCAAACTCCTCCTTCGAGATTTCTTCTAAACCACTTAAATTACCCTCAGACCGAGGATTAGGTTTTACCAAACAAATGAAGCACCATCAACATCATATCGCTGAGTGCTATATGCTTTAGATCTCAAGAGACAGGAGAAGCTATACATTTAAAAAAAACCCAACTAAATCAGATTCAAAACTATTGTGTTCCCCAAACATTTAGGCAATCAAAACATTTAAGAGCCTTATGCAGCAATAGGTGGTCTAGTCACCAGAAAGGAAGTAGGGAAAGGATGTTTTTTACTAAAACATAAGGCTGGAAGCTCCAGGTTTTTCCAGACACACCAGGAACTCATCACTTTGTGGGAAAATTCTTTGAATAGGTTTTATTTTTAAAACATCCATACAAGTTTGACAGGTAACATAAGTAAGAACCTAACTGCCCTTTGCCCTTAATCTCCTTTGCCATATTGAATTCACCTGCAGAATGGGTTTTTCATACTGACAGAGTTATATCTAGAATTCCCATGCTATTGATAAGGCTGAGAAGAATGGTTCTGCTAATTGCCAGGCTCAATAGTTATTCCACAGAGCAGTCACCCGTGGTAAATTCAACAAACTGGCATAGCCTTGCTGTGATGATATGCAGCTTTATGAACCAAACTCAGGTTGGGGGTGCAAAAGAGACTAATGCAAGTTAGCAGTGTATTTTGGTGAATTTATTTGGGGAGAACTGCATGTACTGTTTAAAAATGCTTTGGAGTATTAGGCTCTAATTTCTTTGAAATCAGATCACTTGAATTCTTGTACAAATGCATAGCAAAAAATGTTTTCGACTATTAACAATGACAGTTGTTAGCATATATCTTTTGTCCGTGTGGGGAGTGATTTTTCTCACAGAATGGCTTTAAAAATCCCCAAAGCTAGTCTAGTCATGGAATAGATAATGCATATTTCACACCCAAAATATCTAGCATAAGTTTCTTGATTGATTTGTGGCTGTGTGGTGTTCATTTTACTCCGAATGAATGGATTTTGTTATGGTTCATGACAAGATGTCTTGATTACAACACTCTTGGCTAACTAATGACATTATTGTAATGATCTATAGTGGTATGAAAACTTATATAGTGTGTGGTATGCTGTGTAGTATAATTGCAGCAAGAGAACAAAAAAATATGCTGACTGCACTGTTTGTAATACTATAAGCTGCCAGAGGCTTACTGCTTTATTTGTATTGCAGTAGCACATAGAGGCTCTAATGGAGATCAAAGTCCCATCGTGCTAGGTGCTGTACAAGACAGGTGCTCCAAAGAGCCTACAGTCTAAATAGGCAAGAGAGAGTGGGAAGGGAAATGGAGACACAGAGAGGAGGCTTGACAGAGCCCGGAATAGTTCCCGGAATGAAATCTTGGCCCCATTGACAAAACTCCCATTGATTTCAGTTGGGCCAGGACTTCAGCTAGGTCTCTTGTGAGTTTCAGTCCAGTGTTCTATCCCCTGGATTACCCAGCCTCGCTCTCCCCGCTATCCCAGCTGGTCTGATGAGGCAGAAGAGTTTTTTCACCTTCAGGGCATGCTGCAAGGCTCTGTTTGCCAAGGCTGCAGTTGGAGAGTCGGGTGGGATTCTTTAGTTGGAGCGAAGAGCTACTTTGGTTGCTTTGTCTAACACTGGGTTAACTGTTTAGTGAGCTTGGTTGTAAGTGAGCCTCAAGGTTGGTGACACAGTGTGAAAGATAAATCCTTACCTAGTGCCCTATGTACACTACAATTCAAAATAGTAACTAGAACAGTACTCCAACACTTTTCTTGCTAGCAATGCACTTGCATAATTTCTGTGTTGAGCAGGCCAGTCTGAACAGTGAAATTAGCCGTTTGACAAAGCATACTATGTGCTCCATAAATAGGGTTGGCAGAATTAGATTTGATTTTTTTTTAATTATTTCAGTGGATGATATCAATGGGTTTTTAAAGGTTTTTTTTTTTTTTTCCAATTTAAGTTTTCACTGTTGCAGGAAATTATCAGGGGAGTCGTACTATAACTATTTAGTGATGGTAGACTTAGATTCAAAAAGTTAGTGTTATAACCATTACATTATAAATAGTCAACATCATATGTCAAAATATACAAAGTAAATAGCTGAAATCTATAGTGAAATTGACATTTATTGACATTTACCAATTAAAAACCTAATCCTTCTGAGCCCATCTATAAAATAGCTTAGGGCCCAGAGCAATCCTCTTTGAGGGCCAGGGAAATCCTGCTTAGTGCCTTGCTAGCACAGACTGCTTTCAAACCCAGTGCCTGAGCTTGCAAGTAACTGAGAACCCGCCACTCTTATGAGAGTTGAAAGCTGTTGACATTTAATAGGCTTGGCCCCATAGTTTGAACTGTGAATGAAGAACTTGAAAGCTCTTTGCTGATACATTTCAGATTGTTTTAGGTCTGAATTGTTGTATTCATGTCTTAAATCTTTCTTGTTACCATTTTGAGCATCTTGTATTTCAGGTGTGGTACCTTTTATATAAGTTTATTTTAATATCAAGTACCACAATCTCTGAAGACCATGACCATTTCCTCCCACAGTTCCTCTCTTTCCTCTGGTTCTCTTCTGTGTTATAACCTAATGTAATTTATCCCAGTTAAATAACATCCACAAGATTTTTAGCTCCAAAAATGGTCCTAAGTTAGGAGGAGTAACTTATGCCTTGTTTAGCCAAAGAACTGTTTCTAAGTGAGATTTGTGTGATTTGCATCTTACCATAAAGTTTTCAGTCTTTCGGTTTAAAAACAAAAACACAAACCAAGAACTCATCCCATGCTGACTTTTGATTCAGTAATCCTTCAAATGGGTGGGCAGTAGGCAGGTTGGATCCTTTGTTGCAATGATTAGATGCTTTTTCCATTATGCTATTACTGTGAATGTCCTTCTCTCTCAAAACCACAAACTTAGGGGAGATTTGGTATGCCCACAATCTCGGTTTTTCCCTCTGGTTTATTTTATTGAAACTTTATACCATGCAGGCAGCTTAGTTACTGGCATTTTTTTAAGCAAGTAATGTAATTAACATATTAATTTGGTGGTTTATATGGTTAGACACATTTCTTACTAGGGGAATGAACCATGAATATGTTAGAATGGGGCAGGAAACATCTCATTAAATTGAATTAACTCAGCTCTATACAAAATGTGAATAATTCAACTGGCTTTGAATTCTAACATGCATATTTTAAATCTGGCTCTTGTGCTTACAAGTTGCTTCAGGTTAGTATCTTTACTGCGGCCTAGAGGGTTTGCAGCAAAAATAGTAATCTTCCTTTAATAAGAACTTATTTATACTATGCACTTCTTTTAGTAAAAGGAAATCGCTTCTCTCGGGTTAATTGTTGTGGTACCAAAAATAGGGACAATGCTGCTATGTCAAGTATGCTTTCTCCTCAATTGTTCTGACATTCGATGGAGGCATATGGTTAATATATATGTGTTCAGATGGCGTCAGTGCTGTTTAGCTTTGTGTTTCAGCATAATTACTCAATGTGAAGTGGAACTGTAGAAGCAAGCAGGGATTATTAGATAGCTTCATAAAGGACAGACAGATCTTTCTGACTTGATCACCAGTTTGAATCCAGCCCAGATTGGTAGTGACCATAGCTGCTACTGTTCTATGTTTGGCCTATTTTGAAAATGAGTCGTTGACGATAGGTAATGAACAAGAGTGGTGACCAGTGTTACAATTGGCAATCCCACTAGAGAGACTGAGGATTGAATGGTTTCAGGACGTCTCCCTGGTCCAATTCAGCAGAGTTACTTACATAATAAAGCTCCACTCTTCTACCATGTTTCATCTGTAGATTTCAAAGCGTTCTGCAAACATTAGTGTAACTGCCCAGCACCCTTATGAAGTAGTGTCCATAAGAAAAATGCATGAAAATGTACTTCCTAGTGATCGCTGTAACGTGAGTTTGATTCTTTCTCCAATTGTGTTAATCGTTTTAGTAGCTCACAGCTTTCCTTCCCTCTCCCTTCTGCATACCAGAGTGGGGCCAACTAGCATTTGAGTCAGTCTTCGCTTCCATCCATGACCACACCAAGCTCCTCCTCCTCCTTAAAAGGAGCACATATTTTAGTTTGACGATCTGAGCTTTTAATCTTATGAAAACAGCATGTGCTTAGAGCTTGAAATGTACCCTTAATACAGGCTCTGGAGAGGAGAGCTAGATGAGAATCCGACTTGCACCTTGTATAAAGTCTACCCATTTAAATAGACTATGGACTTAACTGCATTGGAGCTCAGATTTAATCACGTCTAATGGATAACGCACTTCAAAATCTGAAACATAGCGGGACTTGGCATAATTGCTTTTTCTCTCCTGCTCAGAAATGGCATCGGATGTTCCCTCTTTGGGTGCAGCAGTTGCTTCTGGTAACCCTGGATCAGGTACACAGGCTGGAGTAGCCATTGTCCAGAGGACAAACAAGAGACGACCAGGGTAAGTTGTAATAACTAAAAACACAGTAAGCTCCTTGAAACAGTGTCTGCTCCCTTGCAGAGCAATTTGTGTAACGTAGCAAGGAGTGGTCAGCCTTGTCATGAGGAAACTTCCTTCTCTTTGAAAGGATTTAACTATTCTTCCATCGCTTCAGCTATCTTTGACTTCTGTTTAGGCCTTGTCTCCACTGCCATTTTACAGCGCTGAAACTTTATCGCTCAGGGGGGTGAAAAAACACCCCCCTGAGCGATGTAAGTTTCAGCGCTGTAAAATGGCAGTGGAGACGGCGCTGGGAGCTATTCCCCTTGCAGAGGTGGAGTTTTTTACAGCAATGGGAGAGCTCTCTTTTTATCTTGTCTTTTATGCAAAATGTAGCCCCAAATGCCTCTAAGTTAACGTGATTAGAGTTAAAGGGTGCAGTCAAAAGAAGTTGAGTTTCAGGACAAAAGAGAGAAAAGTCTTCATCCAAGGCTGGGAATGACATGGGGGTCACTGAAGCACAGATATAAGGAGTCTGCTGCAGAATATGGTAGCTGCAAAGGAGAAAACACTTTTGCTGGGGGGAGGGATAGCTCAGTGGTTTGAGCATTGGCCTGCTAAACCCCGGGGCTGTGAGTTCAATCCTTGAGGGGGCCATTTGGGGATCTGGGGCAAAAATTGGGGATTGGTCCTGCTTTGAGCAGGGGGTTGGACTAGATGACCTCCTAAGGTCCCTTCCAACCCTGATATTCTATGATTCTATGAGAAGCTGAGTCTGTAGGAAGGGATGGAGAATGCCAGTGGATCAGTAGTGCTCCTGCCACGCCTTTCTGCTGAGACTCTGTAGGGAGGGCTTTATTATAGCAGTAGTGCTTACACTGCAGTTTTATTTTGCTAAAATACCTTTGCAAGTTGAAGGGACGGAAAGCGCACTTGAATAGTTTCTCTTAAAATGTCTGTTGCTGGTAAAATCCTCTTATTTTCAAGCTGACTAAAACATTCCCCTACCAGCTTTGCTCGCTGCTCCAGCACAGTCCCTTCCACTCTGCCTCCTACTTGTTCCTTGCGTTTTATTTACAGACTCGCATGCAGCCGAGCTGGTTCTGTATGCCAGGTTCCAACTTGAAACGAAGCAAAGTGACAACTTCCCCCCCCCCCCCCCATGCATACAAAAGGTGGTTACAGTAAAAATGGCGGCCCTTGTCTAACGCAGTGATGCCATCTAATATCACTGAGAATACTAACTGTACAGTTCAGACTTCACTAACTTTTTTTTTTGTTTTCTTTTTTTAAACTAAAGGAAACGTGACTATTTTAAAGTTGCAAAAACCAAATGCTCCAGTTGGAGGCTGCCACTTGGATCAGATCAGGGTGTGGGGAGTGCAGGGAGCTATCAGGTCACTCGCTGTTCTGAATCACCCACAATACTTGGAAGCCAAGGTTAACGCATGGCAAAGGTGATCTCATGCCAAATGGCCTTCCGCACCATTGCACACTCCATTTCTGACCAGTGCATATGGGAAGCCCCCTATCTGAATTTCCTGGCTCTTCTCAGTATTACTGTAATGTGGGGTTGTTTTTAATATTCGTTTCAAACAAATTCTGCATCTTTCCAAGGTGCAGGTTGCAGGGCTGACATGCAGCAGAGTGGATAACCAGTCCGAAAGGAGAAACCATCTCTGGTAATGGTCTCCCGCTTCTGTTTTTCAGGCTTGATTTTGATGATGACGATGATGACGATGAAGAAGGGAACAATAAATTCCTCAGGTGAGGCTGCTCTTTCTATTCATACACTCGTTAAAATATACAAAACGTATGGTAAAACACTCTCCGCATGGGGAGGACTTCCCTCCCAGCACTGCTGGAGGTATAGGTCCTTGTGCAGGGGGATGATCTGCAGTAACACAAGGTCTGTTGAATGGGGATGGGGAGAACACAAATGCTCACATCTAGGGTAAGCTAATCAAAGCAAGGAAACTCAGATAAAATGTTTTCTATTCACACATCCCTGATGTGTTAAAGCACTAGAGATCTCAGAACAGTATCTGTCCTCCTGCATCCCGGTATGCGGTCATATCTAAACCCACTAGAGTGAGCCAAAGAGACAGCGTTAACTGTCTGGAAACTGGACTGGTGTGCTCATTCACACCATGCAGTGGTGTTGGGTAACTTTCAGACAGGGCAGACCTGAGAGTGTCCTCTCATATGTTTGGTTGCTGCCCTCTGTGTTCGAGCATTCCTGTTAGAATGCCTAAAACAAAAATATCTGCTAGTAGTGAGTCTTGATGAGCCTTGACAACACTGGTACTAGCTATACAGTAATACATCACTCGGTTATTTCAGTTGATAAGGATAAGTATGGCGCTGCAGAAACATCCCTGCTGGTGTAACGAAGTGGCTAATGGGGGGAAAGCAAATGTGATTTAACTCCTTTTAGATCTTTCAGAGGCAAGTTAAGCAGCTGTTCAGTGTTTCCTTTGGGAATATAGGTCCAGCCTAACAGCATGTTTCTCCTATAACAAGGTCAAACCCTTTTGCTAATGAGCAGCGTTTCCATTACTACCCTAGCAATTTGCCATTCAGTCTATTGTACGGATGCTCTTGGTTAGCTTACAGCAGCCCCCCTACTGTTGAGAACTCCCAGTGGCTGCAAACGTCCCTGTTGATCATAATCCATTGGGAAGTCATGAAGAGCTCATGTAATTAATCTGTAGTCCAGTTACATGGATTAGTTTTTTGGTTTAGACAATTCTAATGCAATCCTAGGATGCATTAGGCGAGATATTTCCCGTAGATATGAGGAAGTGTTGTTGCCATCATACAAGGCACTGATGAGACCTCTTCTGGAACACTGTACTATTCTGGTCTCCCATGTTTAAGGAACATGAATTCGAACTGGAATCTGTAGCCCTTCTCTGCATGATCAGAGGAATGGAGAACCTACCTGACGAGAGGAGACTTTGCTTGTTTAGCCTAACAAAATGAAGGGTGAGGGAAAATATGATTGCTCTCTATAAATGCATCTGAGGGGTAAACACCAGGGAGGCAGAGGAGTTATTTAAGTTAAGGGCCAGTGTTGGCACAAGAACAAATGGACATAAACTGACCATCAATAACTTTAGGCCTGACATTAGTTCAGGGTTTCTAACCGTCAGAGGAGTGACGATCTGGAGCTGCCTTCCAAGGGGAGACATAGGGGTAAAAAACCCTAACTTGTTTTAAGGCTGAGCTTGATAGGTTTATGAGGGGGTGCCTACAATGGCATATGGCCCATCCGCGACTGCTATTAGCAAGTATCTCCAACAGCCAGAGATGGGACACTAGCTGGGGAGGGCTCTGAGTTACTACAGATACACTTCTTTCCCAAGTGTATGTCTGGTAGGTCTTGCCCACATGGTCAGGGTCTAACTGACTGCCATATTTGGGGTCGGGAAGGAATTTCCCCCCGAGATCAGATTGGCAGAGACCCTGGGGGATTTTTTCGTCTTCCTTTGCTGCATGGGTCACGGGTCACTTGCTGGTTTGAACTAGAGTAAAAGGTGGATTCTCTGTAATTTTAAGTCTTTACATCAAGATCTGAGGACCTCAGTAACTCAGCTAGAGGTTATGGGCCTACCACATGAGTGGGTGGGTGAGTTTCTGTGGCTTGCAATATGCAGGAGATCAGACTAGATGATTGTGACGTTCTCCTTTGGCCTTAGAGTCTGAGTCTAATGAAGCTCAAAATCCATATGTCAATTTGTCAGTTTTTCCCAGGCTGCGTGACGTTTTGCTATGCAGTTTAATGTCATTCAGGCTTTGGAATGGCTAACCAGCATGACAATGGTTCCTGCTTCTTTATTTTTGTAGTGTATGTAGGATTTATCTACTGAATTCTAAGTCATCGAATGGATGAGGCTATGGGAGAAATTGCATCTTCAGAGCATAATTTAAGCCATTTTACTTACGACTTTCAGGCAATGGGAGGTGGCTGATCTTGGTATGAGATCACTCTTATGCGTCACATGGGAGAAATGTAACTAATAGGCTTATTAATCTCTAAGCACTTGGAAACAAAGCTATGATTTCACCGTGTCGGGTTGCAACTTGTATTCTACGTAACTGATGTATTTTTTTCAGTGTCTGGCTCTTCCACGCGATTTAATAAACTTGTTACTTTATTGTTGAAAAGGAATGACATGCAAGTATTTTAAAACATTTTTTCCTTTTTCCCCCTCCTAGATGTGATGATGATCAGATCCCAAATGATAAAGAGAGATTTGCCAGGTAAGAATTCACAGTACTGTGGTTCATAAAACCCACAAAGTCATACTGCTTACGTCTGGGGCACCTCACCTACCTGTTAGTGCATGTTCATCACCCTTCTCTTTTTTTGTTTTTTTCTGAGGCAAGCCTACATCTTGCACCAGGGAAGCTAGAAATCCTGCAAAATTGCTTTAGAGCAGTTTGATTGTAAAGGCATCAAACTAATTCAGTGTCACTTTTTTGTGATGCTTCTCCTTGTTCAGCTGTCGATCAGGAGCGCCCAAATCTTATAAAAATACAAGTGTGCAGCATGCGTGTAACAAACTGTACTTGTACAGTGTTTCCTTTTCTGCTTGTAGTATGCCTCCTGGGTGTCACCTACTTTTATATTTTGTAAAGGAATTCTGCCAGAGTGGTGTGGATAAATGGGTTGGGTTTTTTTAGAGACCAGCTAGTACAATAGCATTAGTAGAGAACTCTTTGACCTGGAAGTTTAAGGGAAGTGTCTGGTAACGTTGGTGCCGTAGCACTCTCCCTCAAGTACAGCTGAAGTCAATGGGAGCTGAGGGTGTTGAATGTCTTGCAGGCAGCTATCTGTACCGTCTAGAATTGGGCTCTGGAACTGTTGTATTTCTCTGGTTGCCTTGGTCACATTGAAGGGGCACTGCAGGGCTAGAATGAAGCTAATTTAAGCTGATTTGAAATGTTTAATTTAAATGGTTTTTTTTAATGTGACTTGGTAATGTTGCTAAACGTTTGAGTTTTATGTCTGTTCTGAATGCTGTCTCCAGTCCACGTCGTCTTTGTGAGAGTCCATTTTGTCTTCTGATTTTGCTAAACTCTTAGCCAAAATAAGCAACTCTAGAGCATTAGCATCAGTGCATGCAATGACTTGTATTAAGCAGCTAAATCATTCAGCTAGAGGTGGACCTGAACCAATGAGTGCCCTAGATCTAAACACTCCTGAACTCGGTGGAGTTAAAATACAAACTTCAGAGTGTGGGGCTTGTCTCTGGGTACAAATTACGGCCATTACTCCATGTCAGAACTGCTAGTACTCCTCAGGAGAGAAAGCAAAGGATGTTACTTGTGTTTATAAAGAACTTCCATTCACTAAAATTGCTGTGGGCGAAGGGCCTTGAGTGTGGTGGGTCGTGGATCTTGAGGTTTGGGGGTGCAGAGGAGGCAGGAATGGTAGTGACCCTTCCATAGGGAACCCTTCTCAGGCAGAAGGACAGTGTGCGCGCCAATGTTGGGCCTCTGAAAGCGAAAACCATTTAAAATGGTGTGTAGGCGGTGAGGCTTTGGCAGAACTCCAACTGCCCCTTGCCCCTATTCAGCTTCCTTGGGTAAGCGGCAGTGTTCCTGCACTGGAGTTCTATAGTTGCAGCAGCTTTGCATTTCCAGGTTTCTTCCCTAACTCCTTGTTCCTGTGCGTTTACACTGGCGGTGTAACCTTCTTAACAACAAAAGTCTCAGCACAGAGAGCGAATTCTCAAAACCAGCCTCTTCAGGTCTGTTATGGGCAGTTCATACATCCATGAGATAACGCTATGGGCTCAACTTCACTCGACTTTTGTACTTTGAGTTAATTGCCAGTTCACTTCAGTTCATGTTAACCAACTGCACTGGCTCACCTGTGTTAAAAAGATCTCTTTCCCTAGCGTAAGCATGGCCGTGGTGACTTTGAAAGGAACTTACATATAATAACAGGCAGATTCTTTAAGCACAGGTTCTCTTGGTGTCATGTGTTGTGCTATCCTAGGACTGCTCTCCAGGGTCAGAACGCTAGCACTCGAGTTGGATATACTGTTTCAGTCCCTGACCCTTCCCAGGAATTGAGTTAACTCTAGAATACTCCAAGCCAGTGGTGCAATGTTGCACATGGGGTTGTCTGGAAATTCATCTTGACTCTGCATGTGATCAACTTACGCCCTGAAGTATAAGATCAGGTTCTCCTTATCTTGGCATACATAGCTACAAATGTTAGCAGTGATGGACCTTATAATTACCCAGGTTAAAACAAACAGCTACAGTCTTTAACCTCCACTCTTGTGGCTAAAAAATTAAACAAATAAAACAGCTGAGGCATTGAGCTTTAAAAGCTGCTAATGTGCAGGACCACTGTGTCCAACATCATTCTGCATATGTTCAGCACTTAGTCTCTCTTCCTTAGTGATGTGTAAATAATATATTCTCTCCTATACATGTTGACTATAAGGCAACCAGCAAGATAGCAAGTTACTTCAAGTGTAGAATAGGAGTACTGCAAATGCCTGGGTGTTACATTGATAAAGAGTAATCACCTAGCAGCAATCTGTGTATAATTGGAAACTCTTTCACTACTGGTGGAATGAAGAATTCAGTAAAGATTGGGGCTGGATAAAATATATATTTATACCACACATTTGATCGTGATACCCAGGGACTAAAGTCCTTTGCCATGGAATTAAACTGCACCTACTTTGCCCATTAATCCATCTCTACTGGGACCTCTGAACAGCTTTCGTATTGCCACCATTTGCCAGCTGAGAGTCTCTCTGCCCCCGCCTCTCTTCTTCCTCAGAATATGCATTGAGTAAACCAGGGCTTGAAAGTCTAACATCAGCTGTTCAGTACAGGACTAATAACAGTTTTAAGCCCCAGTATATCACAGCTGGCCAGTGCTAGAAACTTATGCTCCACTCCATGAATCCTACCTATATTTTGAAGAATGTGCTTTTTTTTTTTAAATGCCTGGCAAGCAGTGGGAGATTAAACATAAAATTGTAGCTCCCTAATTTATAGAGAACATTTAATATCTGAAAACTTACAAATGTAGCGTTTGAATCATGTGGTACCTAACACAACCTGGTCTGAAGGACAGAGAGAGTTGGAAAAAATAATACTAGCAAACTCCTGAAAGTGGTTTTTCTCCCCCTCACCCAACCTACTTTTCTCTAACAATTCTATACGAGCATACATGTTGTGATTATAAGGTTTCTGTAGGCCCCTTGTTTAGATGACTTGGACAGTACCTTTGTGGTTTCACTGTTCATGCATAATGTGGTCGTCCCAAATGTATGCCAACTCCATCTCATCACATGGTGTCTGTGTATGTAAAGTTATAAAGGGCACTTGTGTCTTGGTCTCTGACTCTCTTGGCATTTGTGGGTGTCCTTGTATGCAAAGTCTGGGTGTCTTTTGTCTAGCTCACTAGTATGTTAACACTACGAATCAACGGGCTGTGTGTATTGATTAAAAATACCTTCTTTCGCATTACTTAGGGAGGTAAGTGTATTTTAATGTGACTAGCTCTGCTGCTCACCTTCTGTGACCTTGGGCAAAATTATTTCGGTGTGCCTCAGTTTACCCGTCTGTAAAAATGAATCTAACACTTGCCTACTTTATAGGCTTGCTTGATGCTTTCAGAGTGCTTTGAGACACTTTGATGGAAGGTGCTAGATAAGTGTATAACACAGTACATTTAATGACCTCCTTGTTTTGTGATCTGTTTTATTACAGAACAGATGTATCAATAGGTTGGGTTTCCTAATGCATCTTCCCATTTTTCCATTTCTTTAAACTTTTTTCCATTTTAGCTTAGTTCACTAATTTTATTTTTAGGTCTGATGATGAGCAGAGTTCAGCGGATAAGGAAAGACTTGCCAGGTAGGTAGGAGAATGGAGATTTCAAGCATGGCAAAGCAGAGTACTTCCTCTCCTTGATGTTTCTGCAGGCATCCCCACTTTTATTTTTCTTATCTGCTGCAATAAAGGACTTGAAACTGGACAGACTTCTGGAAATCTGTGTGATAGTAAAACTTCAAGCTGTATTCTCCTTGTGAGAACATTTTGTGGGAATACCCTCAAAAGTATTTGTTTGCATCCAAACCCAGACAGCATGAAGACTGCAGGGTAGAGCGTGGCTGGGCCAGTGCTTTCACAGATTACTGTAGCTCTGCTAACTTCAGCCTTGGCAAGTAAAACCTCTCTTCTGCTGGACTGAGAGATGTTGGGTGCAGGAATACCCAGTTTGTAAGCTCCTGCCATGTTGCGATGATGCCTTTTACCACTGAATAAATAGATATCACAGTTGTATTGGCCAGACTTCTTCTAAACGCAGTACCGTGCCAAATACTGGTTTGGGATATGGCAAAGCAGAATTGGCACTGTGCTATAAAAGAGTACGTTGTTTTTTTAAATCTATTATTGAATAGTCGCTTCTCTTAAGTAAAACACAGAATCATTACAGGGGTTTTCATGTTTAGAATCTGTCAAGGTTCTGGTTGGCTTATTACATGCTGCACTTCCAGGTGTCTCTGTTTCTTACACAGCATTTCATAGCTGAAATATTTCTGACCAGATAAGAGAGATGTTCCGTGCCTTAAAGGAGGACCCCCAAGTGTATCTATGGCGAACGAGGGACTCTTTAGCTGCTTGTGTAGACAGTAGAATGTGGTACTTCCAGGACTCCTCATTCTTCTTTAATTAAGCAGTGACTCCACAATCTCTCGTTACAGCTGTCTGGCAAAATCCTTCTCGTTGGGAAGAGGATTTTGCAATGGGGCAAGTAAAATATCATCGATTTTCCCCATTATCCTGATAGAAGGGGTAGGTGGGTAACACATGTCTGGGCAGGTACATTTTCATTGCAACTATGGAAGGCTAAATTAAAGGTGAATGGGATATTCAAAGCACTGTGCCGAATGCGATTCCCCCTTCAGCAAAAGGCAAGTCCCTATTAAACAACTGCATAAGCCTAAGAGGTGACAGTCTTCATTTTTAAATTTTTTTCCCTTTTTCGTCTATCGTATTTAGTTCATTTTTACTGTTTCTTCCACTTGCTGTCCTCCATCCAGTTTCATCTCCCATCATGTGATTCCTTGCAATCTGATCCGCTCTCTTTGCACCTCTAACCAATCTTTCCTATAGGAAACTTGGCATTATGTTCTGGTTTGAAAATTCCACGTTCATAACCCAACTAAATTACACTTGGTCCATAAATGCAACATGACGTGAACACATGCTAGTCTCTACCCTGGGGGGGGGGGCAATAGGGAATGTCCCCCAGGAGCAGACGGATTCCTGAGAGAGGCATGTTAAACCCACTAGTGGGATCAAATCAATGCATCTCTAGGAATCTGTACCTCCGCGCTGGCGGTAATGTGGTGGGACACGAGGTACAGGTATGTCTCTCACAGGTAAGGATGTTGGGCCGCTTGCAGAGTTCACTTTGTTTTATACTAGCGATGAAATTGCCTCAAAGAAATTAGCAAGCCATAGTGCCTAATGGTCATATATATGAAACTCCAGCAGTGGACAGAAATTACATTTACAACCACTCTACGGTCTCTTTATGTGTCCAACATGGTGTAAACGGTACCTTAGTGTAATTGAGAATCAGGCCTGTCGAGTTTACTTATTTCACAGTCACCACAGTAACTGTGAGGAAACCTATATTGCCATTGTAGGTTAGTGGTTTTCTGCAGAGCTGTGCTCTCGAACAGCTGTAGAGAGCTTCCCGTGTTGAAGTAGCTTAGCCCTAACTTACTGTCCTTCGTGAAATTGAGAGCAAGATGCTCTTGTGTTTGGCAAAGATGTCCTGGCTCTAGCTTCTCTCCCTTGCACTTGTTTTTCCCGTGTTCTTTCATGCATGCCCGGCATGGGAGGCTTTTGCAGCCCTTCTAACTTCTGAAGACCCTGGCGCATCTTTTTGTTTTGCGCTCCGGCCTGGCGGGAACCCAGGAAGGATTGACATGGCGAAAGGGCTCTTGTAACCTCTCCCCGTCTGCTTTCCCAGGGAGAATCACAGCGAGATAGAGCGCAGGCGTAGGAACAAGATGACTGCCTACATCACGGAGCTGTCAGACATGGTGCCCACCTGCAGTGCCCTGGCTCGCAAGCCTGACAAGCTGACTATCTTGCGTATGGCTGTGTCTCACATGAAGTCCTTGCGGGGCACTGGCAACACCTCCACTGATGGCACCTACAAACCCTCCTTTCTCACTGATCAGGTCTCTGCTGATTTTGCTTCTAAGGAAAGATTGAAAGAGCTCAATGTGTAGCTCAGCCAGAGGGCAATTAATGTGGGGGAGACCTAAGAGCTCAAAGGTAGCTGGTGGGTCATGATTGTCTCGCCACTGGGTTAAGAACGTGTCTTTTCTGTATGCAGGAACTCAAACACTTGATTCTAGAAGCAGCCGATGGCTTTCTGTTCATTGTGTCTTGTGAGACCGGAAGGGTGGTATATGTCTCGGACTCGGTGACTCCCGTCCTGAACCAGCCGCAGTCCGAATGGTTCAGCAGCACCCTGTATGACCAGGTGCATCCTGATGATGTGGACAAACTGAGGGAGCAGCTCTCCACTTCGGAGAATGCTCTGACAGGTAAAGCAGCCTGCCGTGGAAACTCTGCCGTGCCGATGATTCCCAGAATTTGTAGTGCACCCATTGACCTGGTGTGTGGATGATCCTCCGAGCCTAGAACTAGATCATTAGCATTCCTGATAAGAGGAACAGACCACCCTGACCCTCTAACAAAGATCCTGAGGATGCATCAGAAGATGCATATAGGCTGAATTTCCATTGTTCTCCTTATTCATGTTGCTAAATCTGTTACCAGGAGGGGCACACTACTACATCCCTGTTAAAGCATTGAATCCCTCACTCCATCCTCAAATATGCATGGACATGTGACATACACTACCTTTCTATCTGAGAAGTGGATGGGATGCCAAGGAACTCTTAAACAATATGCCTTGATCTGCTCAAGCCCTTTGAGTGATGAGGCCTTTCCTTTTACCCCTCTAGCATCATGGCTGACCATAATTCTGTCAGCCTCTGGAGCAGGGGACCAGCTTCTGTAGGAAGACGCCGATCAAGAGCCAGTCTTTAGTTTCAGTGTCACGTGGGATTTATCCACTGCTGTGTCCTGTTTTAAAGCTGGTTATGTAGTAGCTGCTGCTTAGAAAAATTAAGTGGTGCCCGGTACGCTGTCTGGTGTATCCTGGTGATACCGAGTGACGATCCCAGAAGTTGTCCTGCAGAGCGGCGTCACTTTGCTTGTCTTTTTTCCCCCTCAGGTCGAATCCTTGATCTAAAGACTGGGACCGTCAAGAAGGAAGGCCAGCAATCCATGAGAATGTGCATGGGCTCAAGGAGATCTTTCATATGTCGAATGAGGTAATACGGGGAATCCGATAGGAGATCTGGTTGCATGAGCCCATGGCTAAACCTGCGAACTGGCTGCTTAACAAATATCAGAGCAGTTAAGCTTTTCTCTGGCTCTTTCAGCCTTCTCAGGTTTGATCAGATGGAAGGTGGCTCTGTAAAACCTGATTTCCTAATGGGGTTCAGCTCTAAAATAGACGCTTAATTTTCCCACCCTGTGTTAAGGGGATTGTACAGCTCTCAGAGATATAACCACAGGCAGTTCAAGAACTCCGGGCTTTGTTCCAGCTCTGCCATTGACTTGCTCTGACCTTGGGCAGGTCACCTAGCCCTCTGCTTCGATAAAGTGGAGCTAGTTACCCCCAAGAGGCGGTAGCGATGTCAGCTTCTCACGACGACCTAGCACTGTCCACACTGAAAATTCAGTTGGTGTAATGGTATTGCTCAGTAGTGTGGATTTTTCACACTCCTGAGTGACATCGTTCTATGATGTAAGTTTGTAGTGTAGACCAGGGCTCAATTCATGTTTATAAGGCATTGCAAAGTGTCTTATTTACAGTCTTTATTAATGGGGTTTAAACTTTTTTCCCTCTTGACTGGTCCAGGTGTGGCAACAGCTCAGTGGATCCAGTCTCCATGAATAGGCTCAGCTTCATGAGGAACCGGTGCAGGTAAACTGCAGTGATAACATTTAAAGATGATATGTGTGCGGCTCGCACCACGTTGAGTAAAAAAGTAAAAAAAACAAACAACAACTTAGAGCGGTGTGGGATGCATGGTACATAAAGCATATGTGAGATGGTATAGCACAGCCTATTTGAGTGCTTAAGTACAGTAACTCCTCACTTAGTCATCCCTTAACATTGTTTTGTTCTTACGTTGCTGATCAATTAGGGAACATGCTAGTTTAAAGTTGTGCAATGCTCCCTTCTAACATCGTTTGGCAGCCACCTGCTTTGTCCACTGCTTGCAGGAAGAGCAGCCCGTTGGAGCTAGCTGGTGGGGGCTTGGAATCAGGGTGGACTGGCAGCCCCCTATCAGCTCCCCTAAGTTCCCTGTGCTGCAGCTGCCCAGCAGGCTATCAATCGCTGGCAGTTCAGCTGTCCCTCCCCGCACTGCCATGTGCTTTTTGCTCCTGCCCTCTCTGCTTGCTGTACGGGGGGAGGAGGGAAGTGGGGGGCTAATGTCAGGGTGTCCCCCTCCCCCCTGCTCTTGCACCCCACTTACCCCATTTCCATAGAACAGGGGGGACACAAGACAGGGCTCAGGACGGAGGGAGCTTCCAGGCAGCAGCTGCATCTCAGCAAGCTGATCTAATTAACAAGGCAGTGTACTTAAGACTGGGGTCAGCTACTTAAAGGGGAAATGCGCATCTCTCTCTCGCTCACACACACAGACACAGTGTGTCTCTGTCTGCTCTTCTGTCTCCCCTCCCTCCATGCCTGCTGCATTGTAGAGTGAGGCTACATTAACAACGAGTTAACCCTTGAGGGCTCAGCCAAATCTTAGTTCATCATTTAGCAGTAAGGCATTCCCTGGGAAATATCCCACCCTCTGACTTCACCACCACCAGCTTCACAATCATCATCGCTGTGTACCAGTATTAATTGTCTGGTGAAAAAAATTTCCCTGGAACCTAACCCCCTCATTTACATTAATTCTTATGAGGAAAGTGGATTCACTTAACATCATTTCGCTTAAAGTCGCATTTTTGAGGAACATAACTACAACGTTAAGTGAGGAGTTACTGTATGTACGCTGTCAATGGAGAGAGACCTCAGCAATTCCACTTTCTACAAGATACTGTTAATATGCGGATTAAAGCTTCAAACCATTATTCTATGCAGTGTATAGATTAAAGCCAGGTTGAGATTCTGTTCCCTTAGGCTTTAATATATTTTATATTTTGAAGACAAGCAGTGTTACTTTTAAAGGGCATTAAGGCAGGCTCAGATGTCTTCAGTCCCTGGAAATTACAGCACATGTAATAGCTCATTGGTGCATGCATCTGACCTTAAGAACATAAGACTGACCATACGGATCAGACCAGTGGTCTGTCTAGCCCAGAGTCCTGTCTTCTGGCAATGGCTGGAGCCAGATGCTCCAGAGAGAATGAATAGGACAGGGCAGATCTTCAGTGATCTATCCCCTGGCATCCAGTCCCAGCTACTGGCAGTCAGAGTCTTAGGCTTGGTCTGCCCTACAGAGTTAAGTCAATATAAGGCATCTTAGGTCGACGTAACTCTGTGTCTGTACTACGACATCACTCCCACCTCTGTAAATCACCCACTACATCAATGTAATACCCTCACCTCCGAAAGAAGCGTAGCGCTTAGGCCAATGCAGTTAGGGCAGTGCAGTGTCTACACACACCACCTTTTGGCAGTCAGCCCCATGTGTGGCTCACAGCTCAGAACCCCCCTCCTCCCTCCCTGCCCTGGGGCTGACAGCCTGAGCTGTTTGGGACACCCAGAGCATGGGATTGAATCCCTAACCATCTTGGCTAGCAGCCATCGATGGATCTAAATTAGGTGTCATTGGGCATGCAGGCGAAGGGACTGCACTCCCTCCCTGTAGACCAGTGGTTCCCAAACTTTACCAACCCGTGAACCCCTTTCACTAGAATGTCAAATCTCGCGAACCCCCTCCTAAACATTGACATTTCCAGGGATTTTCTCCTTTAGCGGAGTATAAATTAGAAAAGTAATGCTCTTGGAAATATAACATTGGTTTTTATGATGTGCTTTATTACACACTATGTATTATTAATTAATCATCATGACAGGTATCTTTATTACATTATGAAAACACTCTTCCAAGATCTCACTTCCGTCGCTTGTATCACTTTGAATAAGCCTGTTATAAGACAAGGCTCCTAGGTTTCATCAAGGGGTATCAGATGTGAAACATCATGCAGGGATTTAGAAAGACAACTCAAATCAAGAATTCTTCCTACACAAGCATTCAGGTCTTAAGCAGTCCAGGCAAACCACACACGTTACAACAAAGCTTAAACTTGTTCTTCATCATAATTTTAAAACAATACTAGCTGCCTGTTTCATTTTAAAAACAGCAAAAAATATCCACCTCCTTTTGTATTTCTTAGGAGTCTTGAAGTTTAAATCTCTGCAGTGGGATAGATATGCTTGCTTTGATCTGCTTAGCTCTTGGAAGTCCAGGGGCTCTGGGCTGCTGGCCCTGTGCTGCCCAGAGTCCCTAGGGACAGCTCTGTCCGCCATTAGGGAATTTTCCCCCGAGAACCCCCTGTAACATTTCGCAAACCCCCAGGGGTTCACGAACCCCAGTTTGGGAACCACTGCTGTAGACCCTTCATTTCAGTTCTTTAAAGAAGCCAAAATAAACATAAAGAATAATGTTAATTGTTTTGTCTTCTCTAGGAGTGGCTTGGGTGCAGTGAAAGATGGGGAGCCCCATTATGTGGTGGTGCACTGCACGGGGTATATAAAAGCCTGGCCCCCAGCGGGTAAGGATTTACGCCAGCTCCTTGAAATATTTGAGTTACCAAGTCTGCTCTTAAGCCAATCTGTGTTGTTAGCACGTTCTCGTGTCACTTCTGTGCATGCACCTTGCTTTCAGACTGCCCATGTCTCTAAGCAGGGATGTTTAGAGACACATTTCAAAATTCATGGAGAACTAAAAAGGGTGCCGAACTCTGCTGAATCAGTTCCTATAGGTCTGAGGGTTTATAGAAGGATGGGATGTTCCTGGTGGTCAGGAGAGCAGGTCTTGCTTTCAGAACACAATCCACTAGAGAATCTGGTGCTAAAACTAGACTCATGTTATCCTTTCCTTTGACTTTCATATAACAGTTTGAGTAAGCTGAAAACTGCACAGGCGTTGAACTTGAACATGTTTTTAGCCTGTCAAACCCTTTTGACTAGGAGAAAGCGATTGGCAACAAAATAACAGCAAGGCATGAAATATTGAAATTAGAGCTTTTTCTCTTGCTGCTTCCTCTGTGGGATTAGGGGCTTCTGGTACGCTTGTCATGCTGTCATTTCTTAAACATTCTCTCGTCTTTTGTCTCAGGTGTCTCATTGCCAGACGATGACCCGGATGCTGGACAGGGGAGCAAATTTTGTCTTGTGGCCATTGGCAGACTACAGGCAAGTAGAAACTGTGTCATTCAGCAGGAATATGGTGATGCTGAGGATTAAGCCACTTTCCTACTTTTTCCACATTCCTTGACCAGTATATTCTCTCCATGCAGCCTATGTTCCTTTCCTTCCAACCATGTCATTTGTGGGTCTAGATAAAGCAAACACAATAAATCTCTGGAGAATAAAACTCTGGCTTGCAAAGCCTACAGAAACTTAACTGGATTTCCCATAAGCCCAGCTCAGCACTCTGAAACCTGCCAGGTGCATTCTGGTGACTGACATGCCAGCAAGTGCACTGAATGCCCCATCTGGCTTCACAATTCCTGCTCTCAATCTCATGCTGGCATCTCAACTCATGGGGGTGTTGCGAACATCACTACCCTTTGGAAATGTGCAAAGGGCTGTATAAATATTTAATTAGCCTTTGAATTGGGTATGGATTTACCTGGGCTCAGATGCAGCTTTATTCCACCTTTCTGACATACCTTAGAGACATTCCTATTTAATATCTGCCACCTGTACCTTTCCAAGCAGCAATGCCTGCTTCATGGTTCAGAGGGAGAAAATTCTGTTCCACCAGGCCAAGCACCTGTTGCAGGGGTCGGCAACCTTTCCGAAGTGGTGTGCCAAGTCTTCATTTATTCACTCTGATTTAAGGTTTTGTGTGCCAGTAATACATTTTTAATGTTTTTAGAAGGTCTCTTTCTATAAGATTTTAATATATAACTAAACTATTGTATGTAAAGTAAATAAGGTTTTAAAAATGTTTAAGAAGCTTCACTTAAAATTAAATTAAAATGCAGAGCCCCCCAGACTGGTAGCCAGGACCCGGGCAGTGTGATTGCCACTGAAAATCAGGTTGCCTACCCCTGACCTATTGTATATGTTGGCTGGGAGGGCACACTTGCACTTCTGAGTGGCTTTCTTTAAACCTGAAACCGAATCTTATAGTGCAAAATCTGTCTTGCTTTTCAGGTCACTAGCTCACCCAACTGCACAGACCTGAACAGCATTTGTCAGCCAACTGAGTTCATCTCCCGACACAGTACCGAAGGCATGTTCACCTTCGTAGATCACCGCTGCGTGGCTACAGTTGGCTACCAACCACAGGTGAGAAACGGTCGGCGCTTCCCAATGTAGAGTGCTGCAATTCAAACCGGCTTCCCCTCCTCCTCGCTCCACATGTCATGGCTTCAGTTGTCTGATAGAACTGAGCTAAAACAAATTCATGTTTAGGTATTGAACCAGCCATCAATTTCAGCTCCTCTAGTTGCTTAGAAAACAGATGAAAGGTGACAAATCTGAGAAACTGTCCCAGATTGAGATGTCAATAGAGGAAGTTTTGGAACAAATTGATAAATTAAACAGTAATAAGTCACCAGGATGAGGTAGTATTCACCCAAGAGTTTTGAAGGAGCTCAAATATGAAATTGCAGAAATAAGTCACCTATCACTTAAATCAGTTTCAGTGCCAAATGACTGGAGGATAGCTAATGTGACACCAATTTTTAAAAAAGGCTGCAGGGGTGATCCTGCCAATTGCAGGCCGGTAAGACTAATTTCAATACCAGGCAAATTGGTTGAAACTATAGTAAAGAACAGAATTATCAGACACCTAGATAAACATGATTTGTTGGGGGAAAAGTCAACACAACTCTTGTAAAGAGAAATCATGCCTCACCAGTGTACTGGAATTCTTTGAGGGTGTTGTCAGAGACGTGGACAACGGTGATCCCGTGGGCATAATGTACGTGGACTTTCAGAAAGTCTTTGACAAGGTCCTTTACCAAAGGCTCTTACGCAAAGTAAGCGGTCATGGGATAAGAGGGAAGGTCCTCTCATGGATCAGTAACTGGTTAAAAGACAGGAAACAAAGGTTAGGAATAAATAGTCAGTTTTCAGAATGGAGAGAGGTAAATAGCGGTGTCCCCCAGGAATCTGTACTGGGACCAGCGGTGTTCAACATGTTCATAAATGATCTGGAAAAATGGGTAAACAGTGAGGTGAGAAAGTTTGCAGATGATACAAATTTACTCAAGATAGTTAAGTCCAAAGCAGACTGTGAAGAGTTACAAAGGATCTTACAAAACTGGTTGACTGGGCAACAAAATGGCAGATGAAATTCAATGTTGATAAATGCAAAATAATGCATATTGGAAAACATAATCCCAACGGTACATACAAAATGGAGTCTAAATTAGCTGTTACCACTCGAGATCTTGGAGTCATTGTGGATAGTTCTCTGAAAACATCCGCTATGTTGGCAGTGGCAGTTTAAAAAAGATGCTAATGTTAGGAACCTTTAGGAAAGGATCGATAATAAGACAGAAAATATCATAATGCTACTATGTAAATCCATGGTATGCCCACACCTTGAATGCTGGGTGCAGTTCTGGTCACCCCGTCTCAAAAATATATATTAGAAACAGAAAAGCTACAGAGAAGGGCAACGAAAATGATGCCAGGGTGTGGAACAGCTTCCATATGAGGAGAGATTAAAAAGACTGGGACTATTCATCTTGGAAAAGAGGCGACTAAAGGGGGATAGGATAGAGGTCTGTAAAATCACAACTGGTGTGGAGAAAGTGAATAAGGAGGTGTTATTTACCCCTTCACATAACACAAGAACTGGGGTCACTCGTTGAAATTAATAGGCAGCAGGTTTAAAGCAAAGGAAGTATTTCTTCACACAACGCAGTCAACCTGTGGAACTCGTTGCCAGGGAATGTTGTGAAGGCCAAAACTATAACTGAATTCAAAAAAAGAATTAGGAGGATAGGTCCATCAATGGTTATTAGCCAAGCTCGTCAAGGATGCAATCCCATGCTCTGGGTGTCCCTAAGCCTCTGACTGCCAGAGTCGGAGACTGGACGACAGGGGATGGATCCCTCAATAATTGTTCTGTTCTGTTCATTCCCTTTGAAGCATTTGGCATTGGCCACTGTCGGAAGACAGGACCCTGGGCTAGATGGAGCATCGGTCTGACCCAGCGTGGCCATTCTGATGATCTTGTGTAATACAGATCAGTAGAGGGAGGTGGATCTGGCATGTATTTAGAGCAAATTTGATTGAAACAAGGTCTTTGACTTCTGAGTTACAGATTAAAGATCAAGGTCAACTGCTGTGTTTTGCAAAAGTGCATCAATTCCTAAAATAGGTGGATGTCCTGATGTTTTTGTCCCAGAGAGTTGTATGTGAGAGTTGTAAACGTTAGTCCAAAGTGGAGCTATTTGAGTAGGCCAAAAGCAGAGAGTCTGCTTATTAAATGGAGACTCTTTTTTTCCTCTTCAAAATTAGGAACTCTTGGGGAAAGACATTGTGGATTTCTGCCACCCGGAAGACCAGCAGCTTTTGCGAGACAGCTTTCAGCAGGTAATATACTTAACCACCTCAGCTGCTTACAACTTGATCTGCATCATGGCTCGTAAACCAATTTTCCTATTGGCCATCTGCTGTGCAATGGAACTAAACTGGTTTAGATTTTTATCAAGGCAGGAACCACACCTCACTGGCCTTAAATTTCTCAGTTACTGAGTAGCATACATTTGAATAGATTATTAAATACAAGAACTTGCTAACATGCAAATTGAAACTGGGTGGGTTTGTGTCTAATTTATTTTTGAATTCCTCCTTTTGCTGCTAGTTGTCTGAGACCAGAGATGTGAGTACAAAGTCTTGACATCAAAGCCATGCTTCAGTGGCTGTGTTCAAACACCAGTTCATCTGCCTTGCCATGCGTAAGGTGTCCGAACTTTAAATGGATGTGGCTTGCTGGCCCTCTTGCTTTTATTATTCTCTCCTCTGAGGGCAGCGCTTGACTTGACAGGGCAGGAAAGACTCCACTACTGATGATTCTGAAAAGCAGCTCCTCATTCGTTTGACCCAATAGTAAGAATCATAAACAGCGGACAATCTTTGGTTGCTGGAGAAATTAATTTTTTTGTTGTTTTTGTGTACTCCATCGCTGCAAAAAGCATTAATTGACGGCGTAAGAAAATGCTACATTCCACTCCCATATCATCATCCGGGGAAGTCAGACCATTGGAGGAATATAAAAAGCGTTTAAAAGAATAGAGTAGTTGTATTGTCTGGGAAGCAAGGTACAATATTGTAGCCTTATGACACAGAATGCCGTAGTCAGCTGCTAGCAGGGTGGGTGTTTGCTTATAAACAACACTGTTCTCAAACGTCTTTTTATCAGGTATTACTGATGGCGTTAAATTTTTCTAGGTGGTGAAGTTAAAAGGCCAGGTTCTGTCAGTCATGTTCCGATTCCGGTCCAAAAACCGTGAATGGCTCTGGATGAGAACCAGCTCCTTTACCTTCCAGAACCCCTACTCAGATGAGATTGAGTACATCATCTGTACCAACACCAACGTTAAGTATGTACATGGCAATGGCTTTCAATCCATGAGCACTTTCAGTGATAGCATGTGCACTTTGCCTGATCTAGTGCGTCCCAGTATGACCAGCTACACAGACAGGATGCTTTATGAGCTCGGGTTCTCCCACCATCACCCCCTCTTCCTCCCTCCCCTCCCCACCCAGCTTCTGTGCTTTCTTGAAAATCAGTAACTACACTGCGCGGTATCCTGACAGTGGTGTAGTGCGTGCTATGAAATGCTTTTAAAATGCATAAAATGGAATTCTTTTGGATGCTCAGTTGGGAGCTTAGGGAGCTGTCAAAATTCAGTTGTTTAACTCCTTAATTTGCTGGTGGTGCATTGACTCTTCAGGCTATATATCTGCATTTGGAGTGTTATTACTAGGACAGTGTATTTTAATGTAGCACTTGGCTTCCGTGGCAGCAGGATGAGGCAGGGATAGGATGGGGACCGGATTTTAAAAGCCACAGTTTGAATGTGAGCTGGAAAATCCTCAGCTGACACTAGAAAGTAAATATTGACTTTGGCATTGTCTGCTTGCTTCAGTAGCTCATCCTAGAGTCAGGAAAGAATCTCCCCTAATTGTGACACCGCAGTATAAATTGTGCTCTCTGTTACGATCTTCATGACCCACCACCCGCTCCCTTCTTGGCCATCTTGGTGGCATGGCAATCCTGTGCCATAGTTGGCTCTCCATCGCGGGTAGTCGAGGGATGCTGCCTCTTCCTAGGGGGAGCACAAGGCTCTTTGTACAGGCCCAGCACTTGCGATCCGGAGAGGGAACGCTCCAGTCTGGCAGGCATGTATCTTGTAATTGCAGAGCTAATATTGGCCTTACAGGACGTCTGCCCAGCTGGACAAGAGGCAAGCCAGGCCATCTATGCTCGTGGACAAAGGGGGCAGCGTTTGAGTTGAATGTTCAGGGTCCCTTCTGGACCTTTCTCAATCACTCTGTACAGTCAGCAGTGCACCTTATCCACCCGCCAGTAGGAGAAACCCATTCTAATCAGACTCCCTTCAAAAGATTCTGAGCAATATTAATCTGGTCCCTCTAGGGGCTTCCCTTTGGTTCTAGACCGCCATGGTGTTAGCACAGGGTAAGGATCCAAGAGTCTGTATTCTAATCAGGCCTCTGAAGTGCACTTAGCTTTTCCTGGCATTAGAGGCATCTCTTTGATCGTATTCTCTCCTCCTCTTATTCAGTCCACGTAAATCCATTCCCATTTCCATACTCCAGCTTCCAAATATACCACGCACGTTCAGACCAGAAAAGCACAGCTGTGCATCAGATAGCATATGCTGCACTCCAGCTGCGTGGTGCTTCGCTATGTGCACTGTGCCTAGTTTTATTTTTCACAGACCCAAGTACTCTCTGCTGGGCAGAAGCAACAGCATTTAAAACACATGTTGAGATGTATCAGATTTTTCTACCTTATGGGAAAGCTTGTTAAAGTTGAGTTACGTTCCCCTATACAGGTTTCACGACTAGACCGAAACAGAGCCCAGAGGATTCTTTCAGGGTTTATATTAGGCTTAACAGTCGCCCCTTACTCAGGGCATCCCGCTCAATCCGTGATTTATTTACTGACTCAAATGGTAAGTCATGTATATTTTAGGCCTGACAACCTTGGGAGTGCTGATTATTTGAGATGTGTCTAAGACTGGTGAGACTTCCAGCATACACAAATGCAATAGCAGCTCTTCTCGGGGGGGAGGGGCTAGTGCCCTCTGGATCCCAGCTGCATATCCCATTAGATGGCTGATCCCAAGGCCGTTGACGTTTGAGAATTGTTCCATTGACTTCATCGGGCTTTTGCAAAGACGAGGCTCTCGGACCCACGACTGAACCAAAAAAGGCAAATTTTAAAGGGCAGCAACTGACATTTGCACTGTTCCTTTTCTCTCTCCCTTTTTTAAACGACATTAAGGAACTCAAGCCAGGAGTCTCGGCCTGCTGTGTCTAACTCAATGCAGCGGCCGCAGCAGGGACAGAACGTCAGCCTTCCCCTGGACATGGGGACAGCTCGGCTGGCGTCAAGGTGAGAGGATTCTACTGGGCCTTTTACTTTGGTCATCTCCCGTGGTTTGAGCACTGGCCTGCTAAACCCAGGGTTGTGAGTTCAATCCTTGAGGGGGCCATTTAGGGATCTGGGGCAAAAAAATCTGTCAGGGGACAGTACTTGGTCCTGCTAGTGAAGGCAGGGGACTGGACTCGATGACCTTTCAAGGTTGTTCCAGTTCTAGGAGATTGGCATATCTCCATTTTATTTATTTTCCCCTACCTGGCCACCTTGTTTTTATAGGCTTCTCAATTCTCTCTTCTCACCCCTACTTTGCTCTTTGCCAGAGGAGCAGACACTCTAGGGTTAAATGTCTGAGTCAAGAGCTCCAAGATATTTATTACAGCAATCAGTTGACCTAGTTAAGTAGCAGGGCTAAGGCCGAACTGGTAATTAATTTTTAAATGAGCGGAAAAGAATAGCTGATCTGCTGGAGTCCAGTGGGCCATGCAGGAGATTGATTGCTTACAAGAGAGTTGAATGGTTGATGCCGTGAGCCTCTGTCGCAGAAACTTCCTTTTGCAGGGTGGAGACTTAATCTGGTCATGCGGGAAAATATTGGGTTTTTTGATGGGTGTTGAGCGTAGGCAGAATCTCCAGTAGCACTGTAGCAGTCCTGCTTGCTTTTGTAGAGACACTCAAATTCCTGGCTGCCGGCAGGTCAGGGCTCGGTTGTTATTAGCAGACCCAGTTCTTATTACATTCGCGTTCTATTTTAGGCAGCAGCAGCCACAACAGACTGAGCTGGAAGTGGTCCCAGGAAGAGAGAGTCTGTCTGGTTACGACCACTCGCAGGTAAATCAGCAGGGCTCTTGATGGTCGTCTTTGTTCTGTGTGTTGTGATCTGTCCCTGACGGTAGATGAAAACTGGCCCATATAGCAGTAACTTGAGCCCACCGCATGGGAGTCTGAGTTGCTAGGTTTCACTGGAGCCCATGTTGCGACTTTCTGAGAGGACCGAGTTTGGCCTGCTACCTGCCCTGCATGAGTAGTGCCCTCATCTCTCCATCAGGTGTGCGGGGCAGGGCCAAGCTGCCTCCAGAATTCTGAGCACACTGGTGCTCAGTCCCTTCGCTTGGAATGCCCATGTACCCCTAAGAACTGCCTCAGTGCACCCCCATTCTTGGGCTGTCCATACACTCAGCACCATCAGTCTGGAACAATCCAAGTGGACATTGAGACTGTGCTAAAGCACCTTGCAGACCAAGGTGTATGTAAAAAGCCAGGGAACAAATGCCCTCTGCTCTTTATCATAGGCAGTAGGTTCCTAAGTGGCTTCCTCTGTAACCTCAGAGGCATCTGTTTTGCCTACTGGTTGCTAATGCTTGTATCTCCCTACTGTGATCCAGGTTGCTGTCCAGCCTGTGACTGCTGCTGGCCCAGAATGCAGCAAACCCCCGGAAAAACCAGAGGCTCTGTTTAGTCAGGAGAGGGACCCGCGGTTCAATGAAATCTACTCCAGTATCAATACAGGTAGGGATTGTGATGTGCAGAGATTGCTGAGTTAGCCTGGACGTTCAGTTGGCTCTGTTCCTCGGTCTTAGTCCTGGCTTGGTATCGTCACTTGTTCTCTTTCAATGAATCTAGTGCTAGAGACAGGTACTGAAGCGGCAGTGGAGAGGGCAGTCCCTTCCTTTGCAGAACAGGAATGTCTCAGGCATCCCACTCACCCACCAGTCTGCCTCTAACCGTTTCCCCCTGATTGCTGCCTCCCCAGCAGTGCCTTCCTGACTGCAGTCAGCATCTTGGCAACGCTTCGGGAGGGCAGGGGCAGTCTTTTGTCCTACGCCTTGGACCAAGTGTCCCAGGTCTGGGATCTCCTCATAACCCCTTCTGCCAATCCCTAGAGAGCAGATTTGTTTTCCGTGACTCAGAACAGACAACAGTGAACGTCCTAAGCCCCCAAAAGATCTCAAGGCAAAGCTTATTAGAAAATTGAGAGGAAATCAAATTAAATAAGCTGTTAAGGAACCATCTGCGGTCTGAGTCTGGGTAATGTCTGTAACAAGACTGTCCCTTATCTAGCCAAGCTGTTTAAGCTAAAGAATCAAACTTGACATGGAGAGCTCAGGTGTTTAGCTCCCTGGCTAACAGCCTTTGTCTTGGCCTCCCTCCATCAGCATTGCCTTGTCTCGGGCTCTAACCTGTTTGCCTTTCTTTCACAGATCAGAGCAAAGCCATTCCTGCCAGCACAGTGCCAGCCAATCAGCCGCTCTTCCCCCAGGGAAACACGTACACTCCTGCGCGGCCCGCCGAAAGTTTCAGGTGAAGTTGGCGCGCTGAGCTGGGGTTGGGTTGCTGTGAATTGTATCTTTCTCTTTATGCTCTGTCCGTCCAGGCTTAGTTTTCTGGAGGGGCAACAGAAGAAATGAAGGGTGACAGTGCTTTGTGGTGTCTGGCCGCTGCTGAAAGATAATTGGACTGTAATAACCATCCAGAATGAACAGACTCTGTTGCCCTAAAGAGGACTCTCCAGTGCACCAGAATTGACTGTTTATTGCAAGTGCTGGATCATATCACAATGGAACATGCCTGCAGTTCTTAAAATGCAAGTTTAAACGAAACCCCTAGGAAATATTTGCATGGGCCAGGGTGTCCCTAGTACTCAGACACCATTGTCTTTTCGTTCATTGAAGCCATTTGGTTTTGCATGTTTGCTTATATTAATTGCCTGCCAGACAGTGGCTAGACACTGGTAGAAATATTACTACAAATGGACAGACAGCATAGGCAGAGGTGCATGCTCCGTCACATTATCTCCAAATTAGGCTAGCATCCCAGCCCAGCACGCGCTCTTGTTTTGTAGTTGAGGTATATAAATTGTGTGGGCACTGTAGATTATCTCCAGATGCATAGTACCTCTCTGCCTATGCTTGTAATGCCTCCTAAGGCACGTCTAGTGGTAATCGTTAAATCTGAGCTAACTCTTTAAAGCATGTTCTCTTCTATTCTAGGAGCAATAGCATGGTACCCCCTGTCAACATCATCCAGCAGCCTGCTTCAGCAGGCCAGATTTTAGCACAGATTTCTCGCCACTCCAATACCACTCCAGTCACTGCAACCAACTGGGTGTCGGCGACACGACCGTCGTTCACGGCACAGGTAACATTTCTCAGAATGCCCAGGGAGCCTTTTCCCAAGGGATACAGGTTTGCAACAAACACACACCTCGCTGTCATGAGAATTGCTCTTTTGTTAGCAGCATGTAATATGAAAGTGCTCCAACAGGGTTGACTTCTGAAGAGCAGAGTGATGGAGAAATTTCCCTGGAGTAGGTTGTGTTGGATGCATTCAATAACTCCAGTTTGACAACAGTCACCATCTCTTAATAGCTGAAATAGCAGCTGCTTGTGTGAATTGGTCCAGATCCATTACTAAGGAAACAAGTGTTTGACCTCCACCCTGAAAACAGTTGATCTATCATTGCGCCAAACTGGGGCCCCTCTGACACAATCAGCAATAAGAGTAGAGCTTGTCTGGGCAGGAGACAGAACTTCCTCAGGGGCCGGTCCCAGACAGGAATGAACTCCCTCAGGAACGAAGGCCCACCCTAAACCTCCCCTTCTTCCACTCCAAGGGCAAGGTGCATTTCTCTGACCTGGCCTTTCCTGTTAGATAAATGCATAGCGAAAAGAAACCCCCATTAAACCAAGGCACTTCACTGTACATCCTTCTCCGTCTGGGGAGAGAACAAATATGTGACAGATGTGTAGTCGTGTTGCTTAATGCACTGCTGGAAGGCGCTCCGGTACTACAGGGAGTTTCTCCAGGTGCAGGGCTGGGGCAGATTGGCAGGGAGAAGCTAGCAATGCACATGTTGTACCTTCTTTGTAGATAGGGAACGTCAGTCCCCAGATATGGGTCAGTCCAGCACCCTGCGCCGTTTTCAGATTAGGAGCAGAATAAATACAGCGTTTACTTCTCTCTCGTTGCTGTTCTAGCAAGTGGCTTCCCAGACCGCAAAGACTCGGTCCCCTTCATTTGGAATGGGGAGTTTCCAAGGCACCCCTTCCTCTTTCAGCCCAATGTCAACACCTGGTTCCACAGCTTCCCCGGGCAGGGCTGCGTATCCACCCCTCTCCAACCGCAGCACTGGCTTTGGTAAGTGTCGTTCGCGTCGCACAGGGAATATAGGTAGGATCTTGCTGTGGGAGTGGGACCAGGATAAAAATCTCCTTTAAAAAGAGGCTTATTTGGATTTGTGCTTCAGCATAGGGGTAGGGCCAAATTTGGGCCAGGTGCGGGCAGATGCATCTCCCCGTATCCTTGTTTTTTGTAAAAATGTCATGGATGCTCTACTAGTGTTACTTCTAAACCTGAATTCCTGCCTCTCCTCTCCCCCAGCTGTCCTTATTGAACAAGGGGTGACTCAAACCAAAGAGACTCCATACAGCTGCAGCATATGGGGGAGGAGGGGAGAAGGGACTCCTAAAAGTTCACAGATTGGTTAGAGTTGGAAGGCACCTCTCGAATCCCATTGTCCTGACCTTGCCAGAAATTCAGTCCAGAGCTGGTTGGACAATATCAGTGATTGATCCTCCATATTGCAGGATCAGATTACCCTTGCTGCTAAGTAGCTGGACACTGGAAGGCCTCTCTGCGTTATTGGCATACTAAGTTGTCCGCCTGAAGCAATACCATTGACCAGCCAGTGCGTGCGTTTACTGGCCCTTTAAAGGCTCTTGGGTAGAGACACTTGTGTGGACACAACTCGCTGACCTTGTCACTCTGTTGAACAGCCACTGAAACTGGTCAGACCCCAGCCCAGTTCCAGACACGGACAGCGGAAGGAGTTGGCATGTGGCCTCAGTGGCCAGGACAACACCACGGGCGGAGCTCTGGGGAGCAGCACGTCCAGCAGCAGCCGAGTCAGCCTGAGGTCTTCCCAGTAAGATGGCATTTTCGTACCCCATTGAGGGAGGGCTGTAGATCCTGTGGGAATGCATGGGCTTGGTTTACAAAAGCGCAGGAAGTTGGCTAGAGTGCAAGCCAGCGTGCTGTGAAAGCCATAATAATCCCAAGTGGGGTTGGATCGCCAGGGAGGAACTGGTCAAGGGATCTGGAGCTGTTCACTTCTATTAAGTAGCTGGTTTGAATCTGGCTGAGTTTGGGATCCCAGCGGGGCCTGTCTTGTCCACTTCGCCAAGCACCGCCAGAACTGGCTTGAATCATCCATCTCGGAGGTACAAACGTGGCCGCAGACTGACCTCCCCTCTGAGGCGTTTTGTCCATAACTAGGCCAAGGCCTCCTGGCGAGGCGCTGTGCAGAGCTTGTGCGGCTGCCGCTGGGCCTGTTCTGTGGGGAGAGGGAACAGTTGGGTTTTCAAACCAAAATACAGCCCCGTAATGACTGTTCCGCAAGATTCCTCTGCATCATGCACGCCACAGGGTGCCCACTTCAGCCCCCTGGGTGCCCACGGGCGTGTAGCTACAGTTAGGCACTGATCGTGTGAGAAATACAGCTTGTATCTAGACTAGGAAAGGCAGTTGGAATGTGTCTGCAGGAATCTTTAGACTGTAAGCTCTTTGGGGAAGGGAGTATCTGTTCTGTTTTTGTACAGCGCCTAGCACAATGGGGCCTTAGTCCACGACGGGGGCTCCAGGTCCTACATGTGACTGCAGGACAGATACAAAACTTATTTTGTTCTTCCAGGACATGCTTTCAATGCTGGGAGACCAGGGAACCAACTACAACAATGAAGAATTCCCAGACTTGAATATGTTCCCTGCCTTTTCAGAATAAAAAAAAACAACGAACCCCCCTCACCAATTTTATATAATTATCTGTGTAAAGGAAAAAGCACCTCAGTTTCTTTTCTCAGACTCCTGAACTTTCTAAACGCTTCCTACTTTCTGGAGGTGGAAACTTCTAACCAAGAATCCAGAATGGACAGCTTGTCCCAAAGGAGGAGGCGGGGTCTCTGCAGTGCGGCCAGCCCTGCGTGGAAGATGCATGGGATTGTTCAGCAGGCGGCTTCAGGACTCCTGAAGCATTGGAGAGTGCAGGAGGGAAACTCCCACAGACTGCGAGATGCGTGCAAGAGGCTTACTCTGTGCACTGGGTTGGGAGGAGAGACTCCTGGCTCCTTCAGCAAGCACCTCCCAAAGCTCACGAGGTGCTTTTTAAAAACGTCAGTCTTCTATACTGTGACTTTTTAAAGACTTATTGTAAGTGCTTAAATGTTGGAACCTTTTCCCAAATGTTGCCCTAGGATCGAGTTATAAAGGGTTAACACATGGTGGGGATTACAAATCCTTCTTGGCTTACCCAGCCTTTCTCATTGGGACTGCAGGTCACCTCAGCAAGGAAGCTTTTGTGTCATCTCTCTGGAGAGGAAAGAGTAGGCTTATTACTGGCTCCCTGGCTTGTGATCGGGGTGTGTTTGGTGAGAAGCTTCCGTGTTCATGGGAGCTTAGATTTGGAAGAACGTGTTTGTTTGAAATCCCATCTCTCTTCTATAAACAGTGCAATTAATATGGGTATTTTAGTTAGCATGACCTATAAACTTTTGGGGATTTTTCATTCACTTAAAGATGGGAAAATAATGAGCCATAAAGTGTTAAATAATCATATGTAGCTTTGCTTTCTAGATGCACCAGTCCACAACTGATGGCTTCAGTGCTGCCATAAACCAGTGTTAAACGGGTTTTCAGTGAGTGTATCTATTAAGAATAACATGGCACTTTTAGTGCAACTTTACCATTTTTATCTCCTTTCCCACAACCTCCATTTCTGAGTTGTTGGCCCAGCTCCTGTTGGAAACAGACTCTTCTGCCTCTCTAGCTTCTGGGTTAGGGATCTGGTAAATAGCCAAAAGTTGTGTTCTTCACTCAGCTATCAGAGTGGCAATCTCCAGTCTGACATTCACTGATCCCTTAAAGAGCTGCTTACTGCCAGGTGCTGATCTGTTGCCAAAATACAAAATGGAGGAGAGCAAGACAGGTATTTAGCTTAAAGATTCAAGTCTTGTGTTTGAATTTTCTGGCACCTTCCCTGGAAAAACTTGTGGCAAACTTCACGCTCCCTCCTGGCCCTGTTTTTTAAAAAGTGATGGTGAATCCAGTACCCAAGGCAAGAGTTTGCTGCTTGGATTCAGTAGGTGGATCGGTCTGTTGTTGGGTTCAACACTTGGAAACCAACTCTCCAACGCTGTGGTGGAAAAACAGAATCTTTTCTGAAAAAGGAAATCTGTTTTTCTTCAGGATTAAGTCTGTTGGAAGCTGGTCTCGTTCCTTTAAAGCATGCACGCTGCTCCATGTTCAGTGAGATTAAGGATGCTGACGTCCTGGAATCCCCTGAGGTGACCATCCTTCAGCCAGTAAGCTCAGAGCTGGACAAATAATGGAATTTTCACTGGTTGGCAATTTTGCAAAAGTAAAGAAGAAATTTGGCTGGGTCAGATTTACCAATTCATTTTGATTGTGAGCATTTTCAAGCTTCTGAGATTTTTTTTTTTTTTTTTAATCAAAGGAAATTTTGAAACAAAATTCTTTCAAACAAATGTTTCAACCTTTTTAAATAAAAAGAAATGAGACATTGAATTTTTTTATAAACAAAATGGAGAACTGAACTCAAATTCCAAGTGTTTCATTGGTGCAGGATCTACATTTTTCAGAGTTTTGTGCAAAAATTTTTGCCTAGCTCTAATGGCAAGATTGTCGAAAGGAAGGGTGTGATCTTTGGACTAGTAGATCTTGGGGCAAGTAGGGGTGGAGCAGTGTTGAGGGGTAACCTTTGCCAGCTCACGTATACCCTCCAAAGAGCAGTTTTTCTAGACTCGTAGGGCAGGTAACCTCTATCTGTGGAAGTATTGGAGGAAAACACATTTGTGTGAATAACTATTGTCTCATCTCACTTTACATTTCAGTATTTTCTGTGCCCTGTCTGAGATGATACTGACACTAGGATTAGAAGAACCAAACCTATACTGTATTCTCATGCTTTCGTTGTTAAAACGAGTGTTCAGACACTAGTGACCTTGGTCAAATCTTCGAAAACTCAAGTCCCGTTTCAAAAGTGATTCAAACGATCGCTTTTAAAAATGGGACTTAAGCTCCTAAATCACTTGAGCTTGTGAAAATTGTACCCATATACTTAATCTGCTCTCTGCTGGATGGATTATAAGGGGGTTGAGCTAAGATAACAGCAATAACTGCATTTGGCTCTTCTCTTCAGCTCCGGCAGTTCACCATGTTCCAAATAACTTTATCACTAGCTCTTTGGCTGTTGAGCCATGGGGTTTTCTCAGGCTTAGAGCAAATCTGTTTTGTAAAGTTGTAATGTGTTAACTATCCCAGGTATTTGTACTCAGTATGGCAGGGTCTGCTTGTGAGTTAACTTGTATTAACAGGATGGCAGAAGCATGCGAGTGAGAATGACTAGAACTGTGTCTGACGTCTCCCGAATGGTAAAGCTCTATTCACTTTACCAGTCTCATAAAGGAGAAAGCAGCTCTAACCTTGAAAATCGGAACGAACCTGTTGTGACAAACGCTCTGAAACTATATGGCCATAAGGAAAAAACCTGTTTCTACAGAAACCATGTACTGTATGCACACTATTGTAACACGATGTTGAAGAGAAACTCAACCTTTTTTCATTCTACCGCTCAAATCTTTCCTGGGGCTTGGGGCGGATGGGTGGGGGGAGACCACTTAAGGTCAGTTGCGTGGCTTTGTTTTTGCATCGTTTTCTGCAGTCAGTTCTCTCCAGTGGTGCTCTGAATTTCTCATCTCTATGGCAGAGAGCAGGGCACATGCATAGCCAGATGAGCTCCTGCTAGCTGGGTAATGACTTTCTCCACCATCACATTCATAACTCCTGGGTGGCCATGTTTGTTTCTTTCTTAGCTGGGCTGCTACCAGCAAGGGGGAGAACTTGGCTCTTATGCCGAGATGACGGCCCTTGCCCAGGGAAACTTGCCATCATGATAGCTGGAGCTCCATCAGCCCTGACCTGGGGGCACCATTTTCCCCAAGAGGTAGCGTTGCCCCTCCTCTCGTTGCTCAGTTGTGGGCCCTTTTCTGTGACTTGGCGCTGTTGTGTGGGACAAGAGTCCCAGAACCTACCCTGGGTTCCTAGCTCACAGCACCTTAATGCAGTGGGATTCAGGCAGCTCCCTCGCCATCCACTAGACCGGAGGTTCCCAAACTTTCTTACTGCCTACCCTCTTCCAGTTCTACCAGCTGCCTGTAAACCCCTACCCTTCTCAGCACTGATACTTTGTTCTTAACGCTATCTGTCTTGAGCCCTTTGTCCATATTTCACTGTTACATACAGATATAGTTATAGTGCCATGTATACAACTGAAAAAAAAACCCCTAAGTTCCGAGCTCAGTTAGATTGGACAGTTGCTGAGCAACTGAACCCACACTGTACCGGGATTGGAGGTGAAGGCTCCGTACATCAGCGTCTCTGTGTTCTCATTGGTACATCTTGAAGTTAAATTAACTACCGTATTTTATATAACGAATTCCCATAGAGTTTTAAAGCTTCCTCTGAGTAGCCTGGTATGAAAATGCAATAAATAAAATCCACCGTTACACAATTTCTCCCACGTACCCCCAGAGATGTCGTACATACTCTCAGGGGTACGTGTAACACACTTGGGGAACCCCTGCACCTGACAAACGGTGGTGGTGGGCTTAGTTAGGTGCTCCAATACTGCAGTATTGGCGTCCATATAAGTACTTTGTAGTCTGTAAACCCGAGATTGAAAGGACCCAGTAGGGAGGATTCAGCAGCTCTCGTGGGCCATGACCGGTGGGAAGCCCATCTCCTCTTAGCACTCAGACTTCATGGGGTTTTACCCTGCATTCCTTGGATTTATATCCGTGCAGGGATGAGGCTTTAAGAGCCTGATCCTGTGAAATCTTACATCCCATGGGAGTGGCCGGTTGTGCTCACCCTCCTGTGGAATGACACCTCAGCCCTACACCTGTAGTACACCCCATGTGCCTGCAGATTACACAGCGACCTAACTGAAGTGTCACCTGGCAGCCCAGCTTAGAAACCAAAAAATAGCTCTGTTTTTGCCATGCAGGTGACAAGGGCTTGCGTGAAATTATCGTTGGTTCTTTTCCTTCCCTGCTCTGGATGCAAAGGAGGCGCAAAGTCTTGTTAAAACAAAAACTACGGTAGCCTAACTGAAAAAAGGTTGACTTTCATTCGAGTCCTGTTTTTGATAATCAAATATTTTTAATTGTGAGTATTTTATTGTACAGTTTGGTTGGGGAGGGGCAGGGGAAGGGAGATGCTAAACGTTCGTTCTTTTTTTAATGTTCTGTACTGAAGGCTTTGTGTTGTGACAGAGGTTGCAAATAATTATATGTAGCAGAGATTTTACAAGAAGATATTTTTTTCCTTTTTAAAAGTGCAGTCTGTCTCTTTCCTGATGGGTGTCTTTTTACAAGCGTTCCACTGGCCTGACTAAACCCATTCGGCTTGCAGGACCTCCAACGAGGACCTCCAACGAGGACCCCCCGACGAGCCTCCAACCTGACTTTTTTCTTTTCTTCCCTGTCTCTGTTGTGTGGGGAGATCTCCCCACAGGACTAGCAGCACGGTTCCCTTGGGTGGCCTAACGGGGAGAGATTTTGAAAGGCTCAAATGGGGCGGTTTCATGCCCAGCTCCTGTTGAAAGCGAACCGGAGTTGGTGCCACATTCCTCTACGTTGGAATTGTTGGAGAGACCTAAGGGGGAAATTTTTCAAAAGTGCCTCAGGCTCCTGAGTGCCTAAGTCTGTTTAGGAAAAAAAGGGACTTTAGGCTCCTAAGTCATTTAGATGCTCTTGAAAAATTCACCCTAAATCCCTACCGCTGTGTTCTTGCTCAGGAGATTCAACTCCCCAGTGTGTTAAAGCCCTCCAGATCCCAGTGGGATTGGTTTGGGGAGCAGAATAGCCCCCCCCACACACACACAGTGGCTATTTAAACAAGTGCTGCTTTTGCATGTGCCAGTCTCATAGTATGTTTCTACACATCTCATCAGGCACCTTGAGGGTGTGACCTGTGCCCTGTTCCGGAGATGTTCAGAAATGATCTGACCAGTGTGTTTGGTCTGAGGAGATCAGTACTTGCACTGTTCCCCGCTGCCCAGAAATTTGATAGTCCGTAATCTCTGGCTTCAATCAACAGTTGAACATCTCAGTTCTTTTTCAAATGTGCACCCCCCTCTTCTTCTCCCGGCCATCATAGCTTGAATCAAAGCCAGGCTTTTTATCAATGACCAAGTTCATTCCAATCCAATCCGCTGGGGCGGATTAAGAAGCAGAGCGGGCCCATTATTCAAGCGTAGGCAGGGCTGTTGCAGGTAACCTATCGTTGGGGCCATAACTAACACAGAGCTGAACTCTCTCGTCATGTTGATCCACCCCACCAGCATCTCCTGACCTCCCTAGTGAAGCTAAGAACAACTTCATGGGTGGAAGAGGAAGTTTTCTGCATAACAGATGGTGTAACATTGCTCTGCTTGACCAACTTGGCCTCATCCAATACAATCCAGAAAGATAATTTGGGGTGTTGGAGGGATTCCTTTAAAAAAAAAAAAATCTGATTGTGGTTAAAGGCATGTCCTTCGTGTGCTCAGCAGCTGGCTTGACCTCCCTATGGTGCTAATGTTATCTCCATTTCGTGGGAGTTAGAAGGTTCCTTTTAGGCTGTTCTAGCAGCGTAGTAAGGAAGAAGGGGTCATGTCCAAAGTCTAAGAGCCCTGCCTTCCCAGCCAGCCAAAGAGTGGGGGGGAAAGGTTGTTCAAGTGTCAAAGCCTTGAGCACATGGCCCGCCTAGACCTGGAAAGAAGAGTCGAGCGTGGGAAGGAACAGGGAAATTGCTGCTCGGACGTCAAACCCTCCTCCCAGCAGACCAACTATCCTGCGCCCCGTTCCTTGTGTGGGTGGACAGAGGTAGTTGTGTCCTGCTATGTGCAGGAATGAAGAAGGGCCCAGGTGCAGGGAGAGACCTGCCTGGGAAAAGCTGCTCAGCCTGCTGGCTCGGTAACGTAGCTAAGCAGCACAGCTCTCGCTTGGCAAGTGGACGGATGTGTTGCTTTCAGAAGCTCACGCAGCCGCGCTGCATTAACATGTTCTACAGAACTTTTTAGGAGCTGCTCCAGTTTTTCGCTGTTCCTAGCAACTGAAATTGTGGTGACTGGACAGCTTGGGGGTTTGCTGCTGAGCATGAAACCAGGAGCCTTTCACCTCCAGGCAAGATGGATCCAACACCTGTTCAGCCTCCGTCTGCGGCTCCTGGCCCATGCTCTGCTGGTCAGCTGGCCATCACAAATGGCGCCTCTTCTCCCCATCTTACTCAGAGAAGCCATGGAGACTGAACTCCATGCTGACCTGTGGAGGGTGCAGCCTTTGCTTTGGGAGAGGGACGCTTACAAAGCCACCTTGTATACAACTTCTGGAACCCAGCTCGTCCTGAAACTCGCTGCACTGCTCTGAGCCTCTTCCTGAAATGCCCCTTCAGCAGAAATCTACTCTGCGGAGGAGCCTGCTGAATGCTCCCAATTGGTATAAGCACAGGGCACTCTGAGGAAATAGCCCTAGAAACCTGTTACCCTGACACAGGAATAGCACTGAGAAGTCAACACAAATGAAACACGTGAAACACAAATGGCTCTCCTGGGAGCTGAGTGCACACAATGCTCTATCCATAGTATCACCGGGTTAGAAGGACCACAAGGGTCATCTAGTCTAACCCCCTGCCAAGATGCAGGATTTGTTGTGTCTAAACCGTCCAAGACAGATGGCTCTAGCCTCCTTTTGAAAACCTCCAGTGAAGGAGCTTCCATGACCTCCCTCGGCATCTCTTCCATTTTCCTGCTGTTCTTACATTTAGGAAGTTTTTCCTGAGATTTAATATAAATCTGCCATGCTGTAGTTTGTACCCGTTGCCTCATGTCCTGTGCTCTGTGGCAAAAGAGAACAACTTTTCTCCATCTTTTTTTATGGCAGCCTTTCAATTATCTGAAGACTGCTATCACGTCCCCCTCTTAATCCTTTTCCAAACTAAACATACCCAGTCCCTTCAGCCTTTGCTCGTATGGCGCTTGCGTTCCTTCCTTTGGATCATCTTTGTCGCTTGCCTCTGGATCCTTTCCAGTTTCTCTGCATCCTTTCTGTACATTGGTGACCAAAATTGGACACAGTACTCCAGCTGAGGCCTAGCCAGTGCCGAGTAGAACGGTACTATCACCTTCCGTGACTTGCATGTGATGCCTTTTGCTGTTGCAAAAGAAGCAAATGCAATTGCAATTGTTAATGCAACCTGCAACTGCATTTGCTTCTGCCACAGCATCGCATTGCTAACTCCCGTTGAGGATGTGATCCACCACTACTCCCAGATCCTTCTCAGCAGTGCTGCTGCTAAGCCAGTTATCCCCCATTCTGTGTTTGCGCATTTGGTTTTTCTTCCCTAAGTGAAGCACCTGACATTTGCCTTTGCTGAATTTCACTTTGTTGTCTATAACTGCCCAGTTCTCCAATTTATCAAGATCCCTTTGCATTTTAGCTCTATCCTCCAAAATATTGGCAACCTCCCCTAGCTTTGGGTCATCTGCAGATTTGATCAGTATGCTCTCTACTCCTTCATCCAGGGCATTAATAAACATGTTAAACCCCAGAATGGATCCCTGTGGAAGCCCACTTGAGACCTTCCTCCAATCTGACCTCATTCCATTAACTCTGTTAACTATCTTGTGGCAGGGGCAAGATTTCCTCCCAGCGCTTGGCTTGGCAACTTGAAATCCACACAAGCTGAATGACTTCTCTTGTAGCTCCTTCTCAGGGGGTTTGAGGTCTGCGTTTCTGGGTGCCCAACCTGAGACACCCGCCTACCCCAGGCTCCTGTTGGCTTCAGTTGGAGGAGTTGGTGCCAAGCGCCCTCTGACAATCCAAGCCCGGGGTCTCAAATGGGATATCCAAAAATCAGAAGCCCCTTTTGAAAATGTCCCAAAGGTGCAGTGTAAGGATAGTTCCTCCCCATCCCAACTTGGCCTAAATAAACATACTATAAATACCTGACCCCAACATGTAGGAAGGGTGGGCTAGTGGATAGACCAGCGGACTGGGGTGCAGGAGTGGTATGTTCAGTCCCTGGCCTTGGCCACAGCCTCCCTGTGGGACCTGGGGCAGATCCCTTAATCTGTTCTGTACCTTCATTCCCTGGCTGTAGGAGTTAGTATTCCTCTCCCTTCCAGGGCTGGTTGTGAGGGTAAAAATCGATGAATGTTTGAAGCTCAGTGGTTTGAGCATTGGCCTGCTAAACCCAGGGTTGTGAGTTCAATCCTTGAGGGGGCCATTTGGGGATCTGGGGCAAAAATTGGGGATTGGTCCTGCTTTGAGCAGGGGGTTGGACTAGATGACCTCCTAAGGTCCCTTCCAACCCTGAGATTCTATGATTCTATGACAGCGCTGCCAAGGGCTGTAGAATTATTCGAGCCCCATTGCGCTAGCCCCTGTACAGACCTGGAGTAAGAGATGGCTCCTACCCCAGGGTCTACAATAGACAAGACAAAGGAAGGATCCGTCTCCTCCTTGCACGGGTGGGGACCTGAAGCCCAGAGACGCGCTCAAGGTCGCACCGTGAATCTGTAGCGGAGCCGGGAATCGAACCCGACTGCAGAGCGTTAATCACAAGCCCGACCTTGCCGTACCACCCAGCACAGTCCGCGTTTCCCCATCTCTGGTAAAGTGCTCGGGGATTTGCGGCTGCCAAGTGCCATTTCTGGCCAATGCTTATGACTGTGTGTGTAAACGAGGAGTGGGGTGGGGGCCAGCCCATCCTTCCCGTCTTGTTCTCGCAGGCAGCAGGCCTGATGGCTGCAGCATGGCATCTGGCCATGCCATTAAGCCCGTCCAGCGCGGCTGTAGGCGGAGTGCCCTGAAGGAAGATGCCTTTCATAAGAGGAGAGGGGTTGCCAAGCTGGAAAGCATGTGTCTGGCGAGCTGATGATTCCCCAGCCCCTTTCATCTCCTGTTCTCAGCAGTGTTTGAAGTGGTTTGAAAGCCAGAGTCAGAAATAAAAGGGGAGCAGGAAGGATCTGGAGCCTGGGTTCTCATTCTTTCCCTTTGAAGTCTCCTCCTCTCTGATGTGAGGTGGCAGCTTCGTTCTGCTGCAGCCTAGAGAAGACACCACCATCACGTCTCTCCTGCCTCCTATAGCTTCCTTCCCCCTTAGCTGCCCTGCTCTGCTGTCTCAAAGGTTTAAATCCTGCTCAATTCTTGAGCGGTGGTGTGATCCAGTGGGTGCGGTGCTGGCACTCAGGAAGCCTGGCTTCTATTCCTCTGAGCTGCTGGCTGACCTTGGGAAAGTCACTTCCCCTCTGTGCCTCAGTTTCCCCTCCCATCTTGTAAACTGCGGGGCAGGGAGAGTTTCTCACTGTTTTGTCCAGGGCCTACAGCAATGGGGCGCTGATGCCCTACTGTAATACCAAATGATCACTGTCCTCTCATCTGGGTCAGCTGTTGTGTATCCACCAACCCATCCAAACAATTCCCAGGCCCTGATGTCACTGCCAGATGTTACCAATTGTAGGTGGCACCTCTCCCAGCCACCGACGCAGCCGACATCCGGCTCGTGATCGTCGCAAGCGTTTTTAAAGGGCCTGTAGCCTGAGGATCCAGCTGCTGCGATGGGGGGGGGAAGAAATGGACCGAGCGGTTGCAGCAGCTTGCTGAATTGAGTAACAAGCTATTACGATTGACGAAGCCCCTGGGGATACGAAGTGACCAACTTTTCCACGGACGATGGGGGACGGTGGCAATTTGGGCTTATTGAAAAAGGCGAAGCGTGAAATTCTTTATGCAGAACGGTGAGCTCTTTCCTGCTGCAGCGCTTGGATGGCTTGGTAAAGGCGCACACCTCTCAGGCTCTTTGCAGATGGGGAAACTGAGTCACACAGGGGCCAAGACTTGGCTACAGTCACCCAGTGAGGCAGCAGCGCCTGTGCTGTTGCAGGCCTCCTGCTCAGCCTCCCACTCAATTCCTATTCCCTCCCCAGCTTGGGAATAGAATCCAGGAGTCCTGACTCGATGCCTGTAGCCGCTAGGCCATGCTTCCTTTTCAGTGGTGCAGGAGTTGGATAAACCAACAGACCTCAAAGGGGTCTTGCCACCCAGCTTCAGAAACCAAATCTACCCACTCTCAGCTCTTTCCAGCTGTGGCCACTGATCAAAGCGAGGTCCTCCCTCCCCGCTCTCTAGTGGGTGGTGCTCCCAGTACCCTGGTTCATTCACCGCACGGCCATTGTTCTGCTGCAGCAAACGGGCAGCTGTCCAGGCGATCTCACACGAAACCACCTACTTCAGGGTTTAAGCCGATTTCTAGTTAGCAGAGATCTAAGGACGGGAGCAGATTATCCCCCGTCTGTCCACGGTGGGGTTCTCTAACACCTTCCTCTGTGCTGGCCACCTCCAGAGACACAGCGCTGGGCTAGATGGGCCCCGGGTCTGATCCAGTCTGGCAATTCCTCCTCCAACGTACGCTTTGCTCCCGGCTGACGATAGCGTGCTTGGAACCCACGGCTGGGCTCTGCCTGCTGCGTGAGCCGGAGTGCACTCCAGCTCCCACTAGGTTAGCGCTGTCGCCCCCTGCAGGAGTGATACAGAACTGGCCTCTCCGCTTCCAGCGCCGTCCCTGTGTGGGAGACGGGTGGCGGCTGCCGAGGGAGCTGAGAGGCCTACTCCTGTGTAGCCCAGCCCCCGCCCAGGTGGAATGGAAGCCCAGGCTGAAGGGGGGGATTGGAGCTATTCACAGATGCTGGAAATGGTGCAGAAATAATTGTACTGTCCGCATTAAGCGCTGGGCAGCCCGTTAGTAACAGGCGTGAGCTCACGTCCTAAGCTGCTGGTTCCTGGAGCATTATTTCACCCCCCTCCTCAGTGCATCCATCCGGGCCGGATGCTCCCCAGGCTGCGCTGTGCTTGGGTCAGCACCTCAGCAGAGTAGTGCGGGCGGCTGGAGCTGGGGCCCAGGAGGGATATTATTTATCGACCGGCAGCACCCGCCACGTCCGGGCGCTGCCCAGACACCGTCCCTGCCCCAAAGAGCTCCCAGGGTGAATAGACAGAGTTGGGGAAAGGAAGGATTGTTCTCCCCGTATTACAGAGGGGAAAACTCAAGGCTCAGAGATGAAGTGACATGACCAGGGTCATGAAGCACAGCCAGGGCTGAATCCAGACCTCCAGAGTTCTAGGCCAGAGCTCTCACCGCAATCCCTTTCCTCCTTGGTATGATGCCAGCTTCCACTGCCACTAGCTGTCTCGGGGTAGAGTTGCTGGCAGGAATCCTGTGTGGTCGGCTGACATCCGTGCCTTGGCCCAGGACTGGGCATCATTGTCGGGGGGCTGTCAGCAGTGTCTTTCTGCAGCCCTGTTATCAGGATTCCCGTAAGTCAGGATTTCTTCCTGGCTGGCTGCTCCCTCCCCTCCTGCTCCTTTAATTGTTTGCAGAATCCTTAGAGCTGGGTCTGGATGTGATTAAGCTGGGAACTTTGTGATCGTGAGTTATTTCTGGATTCTGTTTATGTCCTTTCTGAAATATCACATCCTCCCTGATGTGGTAAGAACTCCACAGGCAGGAGTTAGGGGGCGAAAAAGGAGGGGAAGGGGACGCAGACAGAGACACCCATCCTCCGCTCCAGAGAGTCTAAGTCTAAAATCCATTCCCATTGTGTGTGTGTGTGTGGGGGGGGCGTTAATCAGTCACAGCCCTGACAATAAAATACAGGACTCCTGACTCCCGGTCCCCTGCTCTGTCCACTAGACCTCAGTCCCCCTCCCAGAGCTGGGAATGGAACCCAGGAGTCCTGGCTCCTGGTGTTTCCCTGCTCTAACCACTGAGCCACATTCTTATGAAAAACAGGGGGAAATTTAGCACCTCCTGGGTCACCTTCTGGAATGAATGCTACAGAGTAGAGACGCCCTGCAATCCAGCCTGGCTCAGAACTGACCTCTAGTGACCTCGGTACATACTGCAGCTTTTTCTTTTGTCATTTTCAGCGTCTGTGCCTTTATTGCACTGGTATTAATGAATTCATTATTTGTAATACTGCAGAACTTTGGAGCCTCAGTCACAGACCAGGACTCCACCGGTGCAAGGCGCTGTACAAACACAGCATAAAAACCCGGTCCCTGCCCCAAAGAACTTGCCACCGAAGTACAGAGCAAGAGACGACGGATGGATACAGACGGACAAAACCACCGAGACACTATTGCTCAACATGAGGGGCTGCGTAACCCTTGTCAAGATGTTTTGGTCTGGGACATGGCCAAGGAGTGTTTTGAAGAGGCGTTGGAAAGAGGATCATGAGGTCGGTTTGTGGATGTTTAGAGAAGGGGGAGCCAGCGGTGGGATGTGAGGGGCTGGATGATGCGGTCAGAGTGATGGGCTAGGAAAACCATCTTTGCCAAACATCAGGCCAAAGAGACGGATGTTGCTGCAATCGAGGAGCGAGATGCCAGCCCGGACAAGCGTTTTAGCTGCGTGGGTGACTAGGAAAGGCTGTAGCTTGGAGCGGTTGCGTGGAGAGAAGCAGCAAGGGTTAAAGGCAGCCAGGATCTAAGGACCCTGAGAGAGGTCTGAGTCAAATGCCCCCCCAGGTTGTTGGCCTGAGTGACTAACAGAATGCTGGCGTTGTCCACAGTGACTGAGAAAGGAGGTAGCGGGCAGGGGTGGGGAAGGGATTAAGAGCTCTGTTTTAGCCATGTTGAGCTGGAGCTGGGGCTAGACATCCCCGAGGAGACGTCAGAGGGACTGGCCGCACTTTTTGGGGGGGCAGAGAGTGAGATCTGAGCATGCCCAGCAGAGAAGAGAAGGAGCCCAAGGGCAGAGCCTTGTGGAACCCCCGCAGAAAGCTGGGGTGGGGGAGGATCCTCCACAGGAGACGAGAAAGGAGCGATTGGAGAAACAGGAGGAAAGCCAGGAGAGCAGAGTCACCGAAGCCGAGGGAAGGGAGAGTTCCAGAAGACGAGCGCATGGTCGATGGTGCGATGAGAACAGAGAAGCGGTGGCTTTTGCACGTTCCGCATCGCACATTAGTATTCTACGGGCCATGGTGCAGCCGGCAATCCTGGGTGGCTCGGAAGTGACCTCCAGGGGTGTGAGGGGAGATGGGATGGGGTCACTGGGGCAAACGCAGGGGTTAGAGGAGGTGAGCAGAGGAGAAACTTCTGTAGCTGTGACTGGAGAAGCAGGCAAGAGTTGGGGAGGGGGGAAGGGAAGGGCACCTGGTGTTTTGTTGTTTTTCTCTTGTAAGATCGGTGCAGGGGGGGAAGTGGAGGCAGGCGGGGGAGGTTTGAGGAATGAGTCAAAGGTGGCTGCTGGTGTCGTTGTGGGACTCAGTTCAGTTGGAGAAGTAGGAAGTGGTTTATTTAGGAAGGAGGAGAGAAGGGGACTGGGTAGTGGAGGAAATCAGCCTGCAGCTTGGAGCAGGTCCCCTGCTCAGCAGCTCACCTTGCTCGTCACGATTGTTTTGATTCCTTCCGTCCCAAGCCTCTGGCTGGGGGTTTACGGCGCTCTGCCTCCCTGATGTGCCGGTCCCATCTGCTGTCTCCCCACATGTATTGACTGAATGTGTCACGCTCCCTCCTGGCCCCGAGGCCCAGCCAGCTCCCCTCTGATTCCTCTTCCTGCTGCGGACTGGAGGGGGCGCTGTGCTTGCCACGAGCAAGAGCTGCACCGTTACTGAATGCGCACGTGCACTGGCTACCCAGACTTTTCAGCTCTCCCTGCTGGTGCATTGAGCTGGAAGTGGAGCGTGCGGGGGAGACCGGGCAACCTGCCACAGAGAGTAGCATCCTCCCCTCCTTGAGGCCCAGGAACCGCTCAAGTGCAAGGGGGCCTAAGCCATGCATGCGCCTTGCATGGTCTGGAGCTGTTTGCTTCTCTACACAGCTTCACTCGTTGAGCATGAAGCAATGATCTTGGGGACTTAGCTAGATGACCGCAGCACCTCGACGCCCCGGCTGAGATCGGGGCCTCATGGTGCCAGGCAATGCCAGACGCCTCGAGAGAGAGTCCCTGCCCCCAAGAGCTCACAGTCCAAATAGACCCGCCAGATCATCACCCAGGGGGAATTGAGATGAAGTGACTTGACCAAGGTCACGCAGCAGGTGCGTGGTGGAGCTGGGAATAGAACCCAGAGCCTTAACTCCACATTTGTTTAACCTTTAACCCCTGCAGCTATTCTGTTGCACCAAAGGGGTTTGTTGCTTTGGGAGTCAGGTTCAGGGAGAGATGGGCAGCTCCCAGCACTGTAGGTAGAGAGGAAGGGGCGCAGAGCTCCCAGGGTCGGGTCCAGTGTCAGAGGTGGGGGGAGGGGCGCAGAGCTCCCGGGATCGGGCCTGGTGTTGGGGGGGGGGTGGGGGGTGGGGTGCCGAGCTCCCAGGATTGGGCCTGGTGTCGGGGGCGGGGGGGAGGGGTGCAGAGCTCCAAGGATCAGGCCCAGTGTCAGAGGTGGGGGGAGGGGTGCAGAGCTCCAAGGATCAGGCCCAGTGTCAGAGGTGGGGGGAGGGGTGCAGAGCTTCCAGGATCAGGCCCAGTGTCAGAGGTGGGGGGAGGGGCACAGAGCTCCCACGATTGGGCCCGGTGTCAGAGGTGGGGGGAGGGGTGCAGAGCTCCCAGGGTCGGGTCCAGTGTCAGAGGTGGGGGGAGGGGCACAGAGTTCCCAGGATTGGGCCTGGTGGGGGGTGGAGAGGGGTGCAGAGCTCCCAGGATCGGGCCTGGTGTCCGGAGGGGGGTGGGGCGCAGAACTCCCAGGATCGGGCCCAGTGTGAGAGGTGGGTGGAGGGGCGCAGAGCTTCCAGGATCGGGTCTAGTGTCAGAGGTGGGGGGAGGGGCATAGAGCTCCCAGGATCGGGCCCGGTGTTGGTAGGCGGGAGAAGCTGCAGCACAATTCGGCCTGTGAGCCGGCTCCTGGGCCCAGACTGTGGAGAGCGGGAGGCAGAGCCAAGGGAGAGAATCAGCCGGCCTCTCACTTGCCCATCCAACGTCAGTGGCTCGTGGGGGTGAACGAGAGGAACCCCTGGGGAGGGAGACCGGAAGCAGCAGCTGAAAGCCAGGCCCTGAAGAGGCGTGAATGAGGCAGAGCCTCGTGACTGGCCTGGGGCTGAGCCAGCTCAAACGCCTGGCACCAGGAATGCAGCTATTCAGCTGAGTCCCTGACACTGGTGAGCCTCTGTCGGGGCACGTTACGGAGGGAGGGAGGGAGAGCAGGAGCTTCCGGAACAAACCCCAGCTCCTTGTGTGGCTTCAGGTTCCTTCCATGCCTCTGTGCCTCAGTTTCCCCATGTGTAAGGTGGGCACCATAGCGAGCAGCCTCTGGTGCGGATGATGAGGCCTGGCTGGGCCACCCTGGGGCTTGGTCCCAACCCCCACCATTGGCCCATCAACTGCGCTGCAGATGCCCAGATCCGCTATTTCCCCCTGTACTACCTACCCTGGTTTTAAATAGGGATTAAGCGGCGCCGGTGCGAATTGTGGCTTATCGGCCCATTGCCGGCCGTTTGCCTGCTGCATCTCCACCCCCGCTGGGAGCCCCCAGCGAAGCAAAGCCTAAAGCAAATCCCCCAAAGTCGTCCCCCCCCTCCCCCCCGAGGCAGCCCAAAATCCTGCACGCTGACCCCCCCCCCCCCCCCCCGTTTTGCTGGCAAAGGCCAGATGGTGTTGTGAGTGTCAGGGCTCAGGCCCTGCCACCCTAGGAGGGGTTGGTATAATGGGCAGTGCAGCAGCACCCTCCGTTTGGCTTCTGGGGGCCGTCTTTGGTCTGGCCCGGAGCTGGATAAACAGCTCCTGCTCCCGAAAGAGTCAGGCCCCCGTGACTCGCTCACAAGCGGCTAGCTCACCCGCGACGACTCTCTAGGGAGTCGTGCGCGTCGGGGCCGTGGCCCTTGGCAGAGATGACGCCGTGTTTGCGGTGGCCCCTCTACTCTGGCTGATTCATGCTGCTTCCATGCAGCTCTTTCCTAGCCTGTGTGCACGAGTGCCAGGAATGTTCCTCCTGGCAGCTAGAAGCAAAACAGCCCCATCCAGCGACGACGGGAGAGGAGAGCCGGTCACGGGACGGGAGAGCCGGTCACGGGATCTGCCATCACATGAGTCTCTGCTCTCCATGGGAATAGCTGTGACGTACCAGCTGGGGATCAGAGAAAGTGATCCTCCTCCTCCTCCTCCCTCCCACACAGGCTTTAATAACACACCTAAAGACCCCTGCTGAGATCAGTGCCGGGAGCTGCCCAGACGCAGCAAGAGACAGGCCCTGCCCCACGGAGCTCCCCGTGTCAAAAGACCAGCCAGAAGCTGGATTAGCCTCCCCATTTTAGACGCTCAGTCTCCAAGGCCAGAGGAGCCCATTAGATCACCTACCCTGATCTCCTGTACAACCCCGGCTCCCCCATTTCCCATGTCATGCGCCGGCTAATTTGTGTGTGACAAAACCATCACTCTGGTGGGGTGCTGAGGGCCAGAGAGAGGGCGTGACTTGCCTCCCACCTCCTTTCCCCCCGCCCTCCATTTTAACTTCTTTCCACGCAGGCCCCGTATCAAAGCGAGCCCCTGTCCGCCAGAGAAGGGCTGAATGCAGCTCTTTCCTGCCCCGATGAATGTCGCCTCGCCACTGGCCAGACTGGTTTGCTAGAGAGGGACGAGACGTGATCCCAGAGCCACTTAGTCTGGGGAACAAGCCTAAGGCCTGTCCCGGGTTTGCATCCCTGAGGGGATGGCACATTCAGCTGTCCCTAGTTAAACGGGCCGGGGGATATTAACGGGTCTTCATACTTTGTTCTTTTCCCTCCCTGGGCCATAAGAGCCACTATCTCTTTAGTGACAGGTTTCAGAGAAGCAGCTGTGTTAGTCTGTATCCGTTAAAAGAACAAGGAGGACTTGTGGCACCTTAAAGACTAACACATTTATTTCAACATAAGCTTTCGTGGACTATAGCCTACGAAAGTTTATGCTGAAATAAATGTGTTTAGTCTCTAAGGTGCCACAAGTCCTCCTGTTCTTTTAACTCTCTCTTTTACACTTTCTAAAATGTCCGTATTGGGAAGCGAGGGATTCTGTGTCAGAACTGGGAATTGAACCCAGGCGTCCGGAGGCCCACCCCAAGGCTGCCGTAGAGGTGAAAGGTGCAGGCAAGGCCGTGCCCCACCGAGCCCCGACCTCAGGACTCGGGTTTCACTCTGTGAGCCAGGCTCTTGGTTTCATTTACCTTTATGTGTTTTGATTTCATTGCTACTTTCAAAATTCACCTTTCCTTGTCAGTGGCAGCAGCAAGACTTTGTCTTGCGCGTTCTTGGAAAAACGTGCCTTCCCCACTGTGCGGACCTGTGGTGTAGTAACACGTGGACTGCTCTTGGCGCAGAAAAGCTTTCGCCCCAAGAACGTACACACGAGAAGTGCCCAAAAGAAGACAGGTGCTCATAAATTTGGGTTCCCTGTTTAGTACTCAGAGGAGGGCTCCCCAGCCGGCAAGCCAGAATCTTGAGCCAAATTCTCTATTAACTTGATCCCGAATAAGTACTGAGTAACGGAACTGTGCAACTTTGCCTTATGAAAGTTTTTTTTTTTTTTTTTTTTTTTTTAAATAACCTATACAAAGCTCTGTGCACTCCCAACCTGCAATAATGGTGTAGCTGGGGCTGCAATACACGGCTGGGGGGCTGTATGCTGCTACCAGGAGAGGGCATCTCTTCTGGGTGTGAGGAGTCATGAGGGAGAGGATCAGACAGGACCTCTGTCCATGAACAGCCTCCCCAAGGCAGAGGTGGACAAACTATGGCCCGCGGGCCACATCCGGCCCGGAAGGCTAGCCCCCATCCCCTCCCCTGCTGTTCCCTCCTCCCCTGCAGCCTCGCCGCGCCGCCGGCGCAATGCTCTGGGTGGCGGGGCTGCAGAGCCCGGCTTGACCCGGTGCTCTGCGCTGCGCGGTGGCGGCAGCGTGGCCCGGCTCCAGCCGCGCCACCAGCCATCTGTACTCCAAGCAGTGCGGTAAGGGGGCAGGGAGCAGGGCGGGTTGGAGAGAGGGCAGGGGAGTTTGGGGTGGTGGGCAGGGGTTCCGGGGGCGGTCAGGGGACAGGGAGCGTGGTGTGTGTGTGTGGATGGGGCAGGTGTTCTGGGGGGGGCCGTCAGGGAATGGGGCGGTTGGATGGGGCAGGAGTCCCGGGGTGGGGGTGGGGCAGATAGGAGGTGGGGGACGGGCCACGACCCCCTCCCCTAACTGGCCCTCCATACAATTTCCGAATCCCGATGCGGCTCTCAGGCCAAAAAGTTTGCCCGCCCCTGCACTAAGGGGAGTGTTGGGTGCAGAGAGGAGAATAGAACTAAGGGAGTTGTGCAATATGTTTTCTTGTAATATGCTTGAGTAGCAAAAAGAAGGAGGAGTACTTGTGGCACCTTAGAGACTAACAAATTTATTTGGGCATAAGCTTTTGTGGGCTAAAATCCACTTAATCAGATGCATGGAGTGGAAAATACAGTAGGAAGATGTATATACATATACAGAGAACATGAAAAGATAGGGTTTGCCATACCAACTCTAATGAGACAAATCAATTAAAGTGGGCTATTATCAGCAGGAGAAAAAAACACCTAGTGATAATCAGGATGGCCCATTTCAAACAGTTGACAAGGTGTGAGTAACAGTAGGGGGAAAATTAGCATGGGGAAATAGTTTTTAGTATGTGTAATGACCCATCCACTCCCAGTCTTTATTCAAGCCTAATTTGATGGTGTCCCGTTTGCAAATTAATTCCAGTTCTGCAGTTTCTCGTTGGAGTCTGTTTTTGAAGTTTTTTTGTTTAAGAATTGCCACTTTTAGGTCTGTAATTGAGTGTCCAGGGAAGTTGAGGTGTTCTCTGGTTTTTGAATGTTATAATTCTTGACGTCTGATTTGTGTCCATTTATTCTTTTGCGTAGAAACTGGTTTGGCCAATGTACATGGCAGAGGGGCATTGCTGGCACATGATGGCATATATCGCATTGGTAGATGTGCAGGTGAACGAGCCCCTGATGGTGTGGCTGATGTGATTAGGTCCTGTGATGGTGTCCTTTGAATAGATATGTGAACAGAGTTGGCAACAGGGTTTGTTGCAAGGATAGGTTCCTGGGTTACTGTTGTGTGGTGTGTAGTTGCTGGTGAGTATTTGCTTCAGGTTGGGCGGGGGCTGTCTGTAAGCGAGGACTGGTCTGTCTCCCAAGGTCTGTGAGAGTGAGGGATCGTCTTTCAGGATAGGTTGCAGATCCTTTATGATCCGCTGGAGAGGTTTTAGTTGGGGGCTGAAGGTGACGGCTAGTGGCGTTCTGTTACTTTCTTTGTTGGGCCTGTCCTGTAGTAAGTGACTTCTGGGTACTCTTCTGGCTCTGTCAATCTGTTTCTTCACTTCAGCAGGTGGGTATTGTAGTTTTCAGAACGCTTGATAGAGATCTTGTAGGTGTTTGTCTCTGTCTGAGGGATCGGAGCAAATGTGGTTGTATCTTAGAGCTTGGCTGTAGACAATGGATCATGTGATGTGGTCTGGATGAAAGCTGGAGGCCAGTAGCGTAGCCGGGGGGGAGCAGGGGGAGCGGCCGCTCCCCCTGTGAGGAGAAGCGGCGCTAAGGCGCCGCCCGAGCCCGGCTACGGGAGGCGCTTTAAAAGGCCGGCGGCTCCTGCCGCTGCGGGGAGCCGCCGGCCCTTTAAAGCCCCCCCCCCGCCCCCCCCCCCCGCGCGCAGCAGGGCTCGGGCGGGGATTTAAAAGGCCCAGGGGCTCGCAGCAGCTGGAGCCCTGGGCCCTTTAAAACACCGCCGGGGTGCGTACAGGGGGAGCGGGGAGGCGCCTTTTTATTGCGCCGCTCCCCCTGTGCTCTAAACCTGGCTCCGCCGCTGCTGGAGGCATGTAGGTAAGTACAGTGGTCAGTAGGGTGGTGGTTATGTGACCTTTGCTTATTAGCACGGTAGTGCCCAGGAAGTGGATCTCTTGTGTGGACTGTTCCAGGCTGCGGTTGATGGTGGGATGGAAATTGTTGAAATCCTGGTGGAATTCCTCAAGGGCTTCTTTTCCATGGGTCCAGATGATGAAGGTGTCATCAATGTAGCGCAAGTGGAGTAAGGGCGTTAGGGGAAGAGAGCTGAGGAAGCGTTGTTCTAAGTCAGCCATACGAATGTTGGCATATTGTGGGCTGTTCAGCCACTAGATGTCTCCATCTGCAGCACAGAGCTCCAGGCACGTTGTAAGTCCCTGGCAAACCAGGGAGATAAAGTTGGAACGCAAGCTGTGCGGAAGCTTGTTTGCTTGTGTGCATGGTTGTGTTCCTTTAAACAATGCCTCCTGTTGAGAGGGACTGAAGGTCCGTATCTCAGGGCAGGCAGAGGAAAACTGGTGTGTGTGTGTGTGTGTGTGTGGGGGGGAATTTAAACAAAATACCCTGCTTCCTAGCATGTTCCTGTGAAGAGTCCCAGCAGACCCTGTGTTAACTGGAATAGCTAATGCAGGGCTCTTGTTGTCTTGTCTCCAAAACATGCCCCGGTCACCTGGAACTATGTCACGGCTCTGTTGTTACAGTGTAAGTCCTTTGGGCGGCAGGGTCCTAGATCTCCCTGTGTCAGTGCCGCATCTAGCTTAATTGAGGTCTCTGAGCACTAGCTGCACTAGGAATAAATAATAATGTCACCAAATTTGTGGCCCGGTGTGTAAGAACTGGGCTCTGATTGCAGGCATGGAAGGGGAGAGACAGACAGACCTGGGGTAATAAGCCACTTGCTTTCTCCTTTGATCAGTAGTGCCAAGCACAGTGCCCTCTGGTGGGCTGAAGGAGGCAGCTGTTTTCAACGCTGTTTCTCCCTGCCTGTTTTTTGTCTTTTAATAGCCAAAGCTGCTTCCTTGTTGCAAGTCACCTGCTTTCCTCCATGCCTTGCCAAGGGAAGGGCTGCTTCATGAACTGCTGATCCTGCAGTACTACGTGTGCATCAGGCCAGAAAGCACCTTTACCCAGAGAGCGGGACGGGAGTCAACCTTTCCGGTCTGCTGAGTGTCGTCCTCTGTCCTGAGCCACTGCTACAAGCAGGGAAAGGAAACCTTTGTCTGCTGGTGAGCACGTTCCCATACTTCAGGGGCTTTGCTCCTCTATTCTGATGTCCTGGCGGGGGGGGTCACTGGTTTTAATCATTTGTATTATTAAAGCACCTTGTTACGACCAGGACTCTGTAGGTGCTGGACAAACACAGAACAAAGACAGTCCCTGCCCCAAAGAGCCTCCAATCTAAATAGGGAATCTGCTCCTCAAGGGGTGGGGTTCTTCTATAGGTCAGGGCAGCCAGTGTTGCTCTGGAAATGGAAAAATGAGGCTTGACTGCAGTTAGCTGAGCGGTGATTGTAACCCCCCGCAACCACAAAGATTGGTTGAGATGCAGTTAAGTGCAATTCAAAAGGATGCTCCCAATTAAATGCATCCTTCCCCCCTCCCCACCAAAGCATTAAAAACTGGAAATCCACCAATTTAACCTTCTAATCCCCAACTCCGGCACACAGGCCATTTTGCAGTGATCAGCATCCAAACATTTGCAGTGATCAGCATCCAAATAACCTTAACTCTGCCCTGGGATTTGTGTTTGGCCTTTAGAGCCCAATCCAACTTCTTGTCTTTCCTTGGACTTCAGTGGGATTTGGACTGGTCCCCTCCTTGGTTTAACATTCCAAGGGTATGTCTGCACTGGACTGCAGTAGGAGGTATGATTGCTGCTTGGGTTGGCATCCCCACCTAGTTCTCATCTAGCTAGCATGGCTGAAGATAGTGGTGAAGATCTGATGACACCGAAGGATGGTGTATTAAAACCGTGTCAAAAATTGTAGGCGGTCACTTGAGATTTCAGGGTTTTTCCAGCCGCTATGGGCAGGTTACCGGGCTCAGTGGGGAAATGTGCAGTCTGGGTCTAGCAACAGTCAATCCACGCCTGCGTTCGCGTCTGCTTTTTGGGGGGCTGTGTGTTCTCGTTCTGAATTCTAAGCAAGAAAGTCGTGTTATGTTGCAACCTTCCAGCGAGAGGAATTATGTTTTTTTTTTTTTAATCTAACTTCCCTGTGTATGCTGCGAATATACGCCTGGGTACGTACTCGCGTTGCTGGCCCACACCAGGCTCCATGCCGGCCTGGTCTTTGCTGCTACCGTTAGCCACGCTAGCTATATTAAAGCTAGCCCTGGTGGGCCTACCTGAGCGGCAGTCCCCCGCTGGTTGCTGGGCTGACCTACACTCAATTATCCAAGTGGAGGGTATGCATTTATTATGTGCTCTGTACCATCAGATCTGATGGCTGGTAAGACCCACCTAGTCTCTGTCTTTACCAGGCTCTGGTTTTGTGGCTTGTTGAGTCTGTCTGTACAGCAGCGTGGTCTCTAACGGTATTTTGTCTAATTGAGGGTGACATGGAATTATTTTGCTCTCTGGAAAAAGACAGCTGTTCCCTCCTGCTTATTCATAGATCAGTAGACGGTAAGGCCAGCAGGGGCTGTGTTAGATCATCTTCTCTGACCTCCTGTATAGCACAAGCCAGAGAACTTCACCCAGTTACAGCTGGATAGAGCCCAATAGCCTGTGTCTGGCTAATACGTCCCTTCCAGAAAGGCAGGGGAGAAGATGAGGCGTGGGGAAGCAATTTAATCACCCTGCTGGTAAAAGTTGGTGCCTGATTCCTAATCTGAATTTGGGTGGCTTTAACCGCTGGCCGTTGGGTTTGTTCTGCCTTTCTACACTAGAAGTTGTCGTAACACTCAGGACAGAGCTGGGCTTCTCATCCAGACGGGGCCCCCTCCCAGCCCTGGGTGACCCTCCCATCCAGCACTATGGAAGTGGAGCCCCCGACACCTTGTTGTCACCCCCCCCCAGGTTAAACCCCTGTATTGTAGAGCAGCCTAATAGAACTAGGTAAGATGGCGCAATTCTCCGTCGCTTATGCGGACATTTACAGCAGTGCAAAACCGAGGTCAAATGTCGCCACCTTAATACGGCCGCGTTTTTTGCATTGGTCGAAATGCTTCCACAAGCTGTGGAGCAATGAAAGATCGGGCCCATCTGAGAAGACAGGCCAGAGGCAGTGCGACCTAGTGGACCTAGAAGGGCACTGGGCTGCGACTCAAAAGACCTGGGTTCAATAACCCGGCTCTGCCACCGACCTGCTGGGCGACCTTGGGCGAGTCGTGTCCCGCCTCTGTGCCTCAGTTTCCCCATTTGCACAACGGGGCTAATGATACCGACCTCCACTGTGAAGCCCTTTGAGACCTACGGATGAAAAGCGCTCGATCAGATTAGCCGGAGCGATGACATTGGGGTCACCTTGAGCGGCTCGTGTCTGTATGGAACGCCGTACCCTTGTATGAATAAGGGGAAGGTTTTCTGACCAGTTCGAAGGGGAAGCCACGGGACGCGTGGATAACAGTCATTCAGGCTGGGATGATGCGCAAAGCAGCTGATGAGCAGGTTGCCAGGTTCCTGTTAAATTTAATCCAGTCCTTGGGGCAGCTTTGAAATTCCCAGGCACTGATTTTCTAGCTAATGCATTTACAGGAAGCTCTTTGGGGGAAGGACTGTCTATTTCTTCTACGTGCAGTGCTTAGCGCCCCGGGGGCCTGCTCCATGACTGGGGTTCCTAGGTGTTACTGTAGAAGAGTGGAACACATTTGCTGGATCCCTCTGGTCCCTTCCCTTGCTACAGCCAGCCCAAACGGCATCAGCTGTTGTGTTGTGCAGGGAGACCAAGAATTCAGAGGCCTATGGGGCAAATCGCACTTGGCCCTGAAGCCGATCTCCCTCCTGCTCCCCTGCGGCTGTGACAGCTTCAACCCCGCTCCGCGGCAAGCTACGCATCTGAGTCGATTGTTGATCAACCTCATGGCTGGCCTTGGGGATTGAACCTGGACCCTCCCTAGCTAAGCACATGAGTCTCCAGGGGTTCTCCGGACAAATTCTTTGGTGGCCTCGGAGTGCGGCCACCACCTCTTGCTGGTGGCTGCTCTCACACTAAAATACTTGATTAGCTTTAGGAAAAACAAATAAATGAGGCGCATCCACCCGTCCAACTCATTGTAACGTATTTATTGCGAGCTAGTGAGTCTGTTGTGAAAAGGGATATGAGCCAACATACAAGTATCACTTTTCACAGCAGACATACTCGGCCCCAGCAAGCCTGGGGACATATTAAGCCCTGGTTGGGGGGTCGGGGGAGGCAGCGGGGGGCTGGAGCCTGAAGCCCCATGGACAGAGCCTGCCGCCCCCACTCCCAAAGCTGAAGCCTGAGCCCCATCGCCCCTGGGAAGGTGGGGAACTGACCGGCTGCCTGTTCCTCCAGCTTTGTGCTCCAGCGGTCTCCAGATGGGGGCAGGGCCCAACCCCTGCTGGCGGCCCCAGCAACCGACACCAAGGGGGTGCATTGCTGCCCTCCCCGCTCCCACAGTCCCAGCCCAGGAGCCTGTGGCCGCGAGAAAAGTCCCCGGTGGCCACATCTGAGACACGCTGCCTGGGCCTGGAGCAGCCTTAGCGGATCAGGCACCGAGGGGGACGTGTAGGTGTCACGCTCCTCCACGGCTGCAATTCGTGGGTTCAATTCCCGGTCCCGCGGCTGGGCTGGGTGGATATGTGGCCGGGGGGAGAGGTGTGTGTGTGTGTGTCTTAAGCAGTAGCCGCTCCTGCTCTCTTAGCTCTGGAGGTCGCTGGGTCAATCCCCCGGTGCCTCCGCTAAGAGGTGGCATCACGCAAGTAGCGTGCTGACCGGGGGGGGCAAGGCCAAGCCGTGTGTTGACTGAAGCGACTCCTGCAGCTAGTTACGGGGTTAAGTTGCCCAGGGGCCGAGCGCCCGCAGCTCCGATCAGCTGCAGCTGGAACGAGGGGTGCTCGGGGCTGAAGATCAGACACTTCTGGGACTAACCCTGCAAGGGCTGACCTGCCCCAAAGCCAGAGGAAACGGTGGGTGCTCAAGGCCTCCTTGGCTAGGACCCCCTATGGGTTGCTGATGGATTCGGGAGGGGCCGGTACCTGGGACTCTAATGGAAGCCCTTAAAAGCCAAGGGTCTTTTGGGCTTCCCAGGCGATGTTAAGCGCCCTCCCAATCTGGGACAGGGCGGGGATCGTGCACCCTGTGATGGGGTGTGCGCTCAGGAAATCTGTGTCCTACTGGGGCTTTGGGGGAGGGATAGACACAGCCCCCCCACTCCAAGTTCTCCCCTGCACCCGCTTTGCCCAGGTGCAAACGACTTCCCAGGGGCAAGCCAAGACCTGGGCCTGTGAAGCCTGGGGTGGAGGGGAGGGATAGCTCAGTGGTTTGAGCATTGACCTGCTAAACCCAGGGTTGTGAGTTCAATCCTTGAGGAGGCCATTTGGGGATCTGGGGCAAAAATTGGGGATTGGTCCTGCTTTGAGCAGGGGGTTGGACTAGATGACCTCCTAAGGTCCCTTCCAACCCTGATATTCTATGAAGCGCGGAGGTGACTAAGTTCTGCAGGCAGCTGCAGGTCATGTGAAACCGAACACCCAGCCAGCACCGCTCCCTGCAAGGCCCCCCGCCAAAGCCAGGCCCATATGCAAATCTGAGTAAACCATGCATGAAACTGACAGCCCATATTTTCCAGCCGCCTGCCCGACTTCCTCAATCCAGCCAGCATAAAAAGAACTAGCAGGCGAGCAGGGCTGCAGCATCCCGGCTCTCATCTCTGCTCGGCGTCTCTTCGGGGCACGGAGAAGAGGTTGCTAACTTTGGTATCCGAAAGCAGCCATGACTTACAGGTGAGCCCCACTTTCCTCCTTAGCAGCAAAGGGGGCTCTGATAGCTCTCCAGACATAGCCCGCCAGGGCTGCTGGGTTTGCTCACTCCACAGCTGGAGCGAGCGCCCCATGCCTGTGGGGTACGATGCAGAAAGATCTCCCTGCCTGTGCCCTGTGGCACAGATGACAGAGTTTTGCCTGGGGGGCAGAAGAGGTTTCATAGCCGCAGGCAGTAGCTTTCGCTGCTCTCAGAATAGGTTCTTTGTTCGCTTTCGTTTCCTTCTCCCCCAAGCATCAGGACCAGCCAGCAGAGGCCTGGGGCAGTTTCAGAAGTTTGCTGCTGCGGCCGAACTTCCCCCAGGCCCAGCGGGAGCGGAAGCAGTTTGGAATCCCGGGTCGCTAGCCCGGCTTGCAAACTGAACGGGGAGTCTGGCTTGTTGTTCGTTTTATGGGAGCGCTTGGAGACCTTCCTGGAGAGCCAGGGCTTCCATGGGGCAGGTCCTGTGCGTACTTGGAGTGAGAAACAGCCCCCGCCCTCGAGGGCGTCCACTCAGAATTGACCAGGCAGACAAAAGGTGAGAGAGGGGAAACTGAGGCACGGAGCGGGAGAAGTGACTTCCCCTAGGGTCACGCCAGAGATGGAACCCAGGTGCTCCGTGCCCAGTCCTGGGCTCAAGTCATTACACCGCCCTAGTGGTCACTGATTTCTGAAGAGGGGTTTAGCAAGCTGAGCCCAGCATGGGGAAAGTGGGTGCTGGCTGTCCGTTCGTCCCTGGTCACTTGCACGCTGGGTGCCGGGCAGGGCTGGAGGGCGGACGCGGGCAGAGGGAACCGAGGTGAGCGTGGCAGAGCGGTGATAACGCTGTGGGAGCTCGGGGCTTGATTCTGGGAGCTGCCGAGGGCAGGAGCAACCGTCGGGGGACCTGCAGTCTACACCCAGCTCCGGGCCCCTGGGACACCTCCCTTCCCCACGCTGCCCTGCGTTTCCTAGGCTGGGAAATGGAGATAGCAGGCTTAAGGGGAGGCAGGGCAGCCCCGTGGTTAGAGCAACTGGACCAGCAGCCAGGACACCTGGGTTCTGTTCCCAGCAAGGCCGCTGACTTGCTGCAAGACCTCGGGCCAGTCCGGGCCTCATTCTGTGCCTCAGTTTCCCCATCTGTGAGGTGGCGATAACGTTACCCGCCTGTGGGAAAAGCCTTGAACCGGGGAGCCGTGGTGGGTTTTATCCCGGGCCGGCCTACGCCAGGCGGCGCTGCTGTGGAGCCGAGTTAACGAGCCCAGCCGGCTTGCCCTGCATTCCTCCAAAATCTCCCAGGCGTCCGCCAAAAGGCCCTAATGGGAAACAGCTGGTGTGGCTCATGTGACGGCTGCTTGCGCATCCGACGGGGGAGTCCAGGGGCTGCTGGGATCCGGCTGGTGAAAGAAGAGCCTGGCTCATGCTGAGTTTTTCATCGACCGGCCCCATGTAAAACCCTCCCCCTGCCCTGGCTTTGCGTTTGTGGTCAGGGAGCGGAGTGCTCCATGTTGCCAGAATTCAGGAGCAAGGTCCTGGCTCTAGTCACGGAGCAGGCGCGGTGCGGGATGGGGCAGGGCCGGAGCCCATCCCCCTCCCCATAGCAACTCTAGGCCCCAGCGACCGCAGGGGTACCACACAGGAGGCAATCGCTTGAGCTGCAGCTGGGTTAGAACAGGGTGCGAACGCTGGCCGGTGTAATGACACCCCCATCCCTGCGGGTCATCAGTGGGGTTTGAACCCAAACTTGCAGCACAGACTTCCACCGCTTGAGCTAAAAGGGCAGCTCTGGCAGCTGTAGTAGGCTGTTATCCTCCATGCGGACTGGCCACTAGAGGGGGACCTGGCCCACATTTTGCCATGGGTTGTGCATGCAGGGTGTGCAACCTATACAGTGCCAGGGGGATCTGTACTGACCCAGTGTGGTTGGCGGTCGTCCGGGGCTGGGTGGCGTCTCGTCTCGCTTTAACCTGTCCAGTGCTGCCCTCCTACAGTGCCCTGCTCATGGCTTTCCCCTCCGCCCTAGCAGGATGTGGTGGATCAGCCTCCTAGCTCTGCTGCTCCCGGCAGTGAAGGCCAGCGTGTACCCAGAGGAGGCGCTGGATTCCCAGTGGGAGCTATGGAAGAAAACCTACCGCAAAGAGTACAACGGCAAGGTACCCGGGGGGGGGGGGGGGGGGGCGTCTGGCAGCTCCATACGGGTCAGGACACTTGGGGGGGGCAGTGGGCTTCAGCATAGCTGAGGAGCTGAACGCTTGGCAGGCCGGGCCCCAAAAGCAGCAGCCGTCCTGGCGCGCACAGAGAGCCAGAGCCAGAGCTGAGGTCTGTCTCCTCTGCTAAAGACCGTGGGGCTGGTTGGCCTTCATGTGGTTGCCGCTTGCGCCGCCGCTGAGACCTGCCACGTCAGGGGGACCGGTCGCACGTTCCACCCACTCTGGCCCAGCGTAAATGGGTGCGGAGAGGCAGCCCCCTGCTTTCCTGCAGCCGGAGCGCTGAGGTTGATTGAGAACGGGGCAGCTGGTTTTCGAGTGGCCGATCGAGTGCCTAGCCCTGGCAATGAGATTCCACTTCCCCGGAGGGGCAAGGAGTGGAGGGGTTAGTGTTCTGGGCAGAGGGGGTCTTGTGGGGCTAGAAGTTCAGTGGCAGGGGGGTTATGGGAGACCCCCGAACGAGGGTAGGAGCTAGCAATGGGGAAAGGCTGAGTGGCTGCATGACCCTGGGGGAGCGTAGGACTAGCATTTAAGGCTAGAGTGGACCCTTATGAGCCTCTAAGCCTGACCTCCTGCATAAGAGTCCCGAGTTCTCCCCTGCATGAGGCACGTTCAGGATTTGAACCTTGGCCCCCCCGGCACAGAAGGCGAGGGCCGGCCGCGGCACCTCCCAGCCACTCGTTACTGCTTTGGCCAGCCTGGGGAATTCTAATGACGCTTGAAAGCAATCGCGCGCCGCCAGGATGCTGCATGGATGTTGACTGGCTCTTACGGACCGGGATAGAGGCGGGCACGTCTAGTGGGTGGAGCAGGGGTACAGGTAGGGGAACGAAGCCAAGGGTCGGCACCAGAGTCAACGGCCAGTTCCCAGAGCCAGGGATGAAGCCAGAGGGAGAACCAGCAATGGAAGCAGAGGGTCAGAGCCAAGGGTCATGCCGGAGTCAGGCGCAGAAGTCTGAGGCCAGGGTCTGAACCAGGACTGGTCACTGAGGACTGGGGACGAGCAGGGCCGGCGCTTGCAGTAGGCGACCCTTGGCGGGCGCCTAGGGCACCAGGATTTGGGGGGCGGCTGCCTCCCGGCTCCACGCTCAGCGGCTGAGTGTGGAGCCAGGAGGCAAGGGGCAGCTCGCCGCGGCTGCCTCCTACTTCCCGGCTCCGCGCTCGGCTCAGCAGCTGAGCGTGGAGCCGGCAGGCTGGAGGTGGCTTGCTGCGGGTGGGGGGGGAGGCTGCCGCGGCCCGCAGATCGGGGGCTCGCTGCCACGGGGGCGTGGGGAGCCGGCTGCCGTGGCTGGCGGGCGGGGAGCTGCCGCAGCCCGCAGGGGTGGGGGTGGGGTGGGGGGGGGAGCTGGCTGCTGCGGGCGGGGGAGCTGGCTGCCCTGGGGGGTGGGGGAGGGAGGCTCGCAGGGCTGGTGTAAGGAAGTTTTGCCTAGGGCGCAAAACTTCCTTGCACTGGCCCTGGGGATGAGCATGGTGGGAACAGGAGCAGCGAAGGCAGGGGTGACATGAAGCAGGAGCAGAGCAGGAACTAGGAACAGGACTGGGTGCGGGGGCCAGGCACAAGCGGGTTCCAACGCAGCCACAACAGGAAACCACCTGGTTCCTCAGACAAACTTTCTATTCCTCCTGGTTTATATAGCCTAGCTGGACGATCCTCCAATCTGAGCTCCTGTGGGCGGTGCCTTGGCTGGGGCTATAGCCCTGGTAGCTTCTCAGCCAGTAGCCACTAGGTGGAGGCCAGGACGTGGCAGGTGTCTGGGGACTCCGAGGCCTGGGTTCAAGACCCAGGACATCACCTTGCTCATCCCAGGGCAATATGGGAGGCCCTATTCCCGTACTCTCGATCGCTGCGGTGCACTGGGACAGTGATAACTCTTGCCCCCACCACCTGGGCTCCAGACCCTGCTGTAGCTCCCAGTGCCAGTGCCGGCGGGAGTCCAAGCAGGGCCCGGCCCTTGGTGTCCAATAGCCCGGGGTGTTTCCATTCCTGAATCCTCCTTGCCTCGCAGATGGACGAGCTCTCGCGGCGGTTGATCTGGGAGAAGAACCTCAAGTACATCAACATCCACAACCTGGAGTTCTCTCTGGGCACCCACACCTACGAGCTGGCCATGAACCACCTGGGGGACATGGTAGGTGGATGATGTGCCAGGGTATTTCTGGATCCTTTGTGAATTATCCCCTGGCGCTGCAGCAATGTTACCCTCTGTCCCACGATCACACCGGGGTGTTAGGCTTAGGGTGACCAGGAGTCTGGTTTTCGACCGGAACGCCTGGTTGAAAAGGGACCCTGGTGGCTCCAGTCAGCACCCATGACTGGGCTGTTAAAAGTCCGGTCGGTGGTGCTGCAGGATCTAAGGCAGACTAGTCCCTACCTGCCCTGGCACCGTGCCGCGTCCCAGAGGCGGCCAGCAGGTCCAGCTCCCCTGGGTGCCCTATCCCAGAGCCCACCCCCCCAGTCGGAGCCCTCACCCCCTCCCACACCCCAACCCCCTGCCCCAGCCCAGTGAAAGCGAGTGAAGTGCTGCTGCGGTACATATGCTAACAAGGTGGGGAAGAAGATCTCACCAAGCCTCTGAGCGTGGGGCTTTGCTCCTGTCCCCGTCTGTCCGTTCGCCGAGTCTGGCCGCCGCACCCTAGTGGCGCGACCTGCTTCCACGGCTCTACGCTTGGACCCCTGCGTCTGTGCCGCACCAGCTTAAACGCTCTGTTCGTGGCTGGGCAAGAGAGGGGAATTCTCTCTTGGTGGAAGCTCGTTTTCCTCGCCAGCCAGCCCGGCAGGTTTAGCCAGGCTAAAGTTCTCCTCTACCGGGCAATTCCCCAGGCAGTGCCTTTGGGTCACTGCCCCTCCCGCCCTGGGCCACGCGCGGCAGCTCTGCCCCAACGGTGACTACGACGCTGTCCGCCAGCACCCGGCTTTGCCAAACGTCCACCTCTCCCTCCCTAGACCAGCGAGGAGGTGGTGCAGAAGATAACGGGGCTGAAGGTCCCTCTATCCCGCGGGCCCAGCAATGACACGGCCTACGTTCCCGACTGGGAGGAGAGGGTGCCGGACTCGGTGGACTGGAGGAAGAAGGGCTACGTGACGCCCGTGAAGAACCAGGTAAGCGATGCTGTTCCCCAAGGTCGGCGCTTCCTTTTCCACCCCGGTTGAACCGTACGGCTGCCCTGCACCGCACTTCGCTTGTTGGCCAGGACTTTTCAGGGCCAGCTCAGAAAGCCAGTGGCTGGAGCCTGGGCTGGTTTCCACGGAGGTGGAGTGGCTACAGATTTACGCCAGGGTGACCGAGATCTGACTCCTGTGAGATCCTTACATTTCAGTGTGGGGGGATAACCACAAACGCTGGCTGCTTTCTGCTCTCCCTCTCCGCTCCTCCTGCCCCTCGGGCTAGGAGCGGCCTCTCGTTTCTGACCATCTCCCCTCTCCTGTGCGTCAGGGCCAGTGCGGTTCCTGTTGGGCTTTCAGCTCCGTCGGGGCCCTGGAGGGGCAGCTGAAGCGGCAGACGGGGAAGATGCTGTCCCTCAGCCCCCAGAACCTGGTCGACTGCGTGACCAACAACGACGGCTGCGGGGGCGGCTACATGACCAACGCCTTCGAGTACGTGAAGGAGAACAGGGGCATCGACTCGGAGGACTCTTACCCCTACATCGGCCAGGTCAGTGCCTATCAACTTGGCGGCGGAGATGAGAGCAGCTGGGGGGCAGAGGGGGGGATTATGGTGATGCCCCAGCCCATGCGTGAGGTCTGCTCCCCAGGACACCGAGGGCAATGCAGCCGCTAACACCTTGGAGTAGAATTTTGCAAGGCTGGGTGAGAGGGACTCGCACCTCCTTGCCCAGAGGATGGCAGAGAGCGGAGCTGGCTTGATCCAGACCAGATAAGGGGCAGTCACTAGATGGCGATTGTAGTGACCATTGATTTCCTGCTGCCGACCTGTGCCAGCCCTGCCCCTGACGAGACGCCTCCCGCTCCCCGCCCACTTGTGCAGCTGCCCGTTGGCAGCTGCTCTGCGTCTCCTGCAGATGCCTGACGCAGGGAGCTGGGCCATGATACAAGAGCTCCTGAGACGGGGCAGGGCTCCTCACCAGACCTGGGCGGAACTTCCAGGACATCTAATTTACTCCAGGAAAAACGCAGTTTTGGTCGAGGTGAAACGAGCCCCGATTTTGACGTGAATCGTTTCGGCCAGTCGCCAAGCGGCGCTAGAAGAAGCGCTGGTGATGGCGGTGCTGTTGCCCCCCTTTGTAACTTCTAGCCCTGCCAGGGCACTCCCCTGGCAGGCAGGACCCCCCGTTTCCAGGCCCTGCTCCCCTGAACAGACCCAGCCCCGACTGAGTTGAAAAAATCAGTTATTCGCCCAGCTCGAGTTACAGCTGAGGCTCCGCCCTGGCGACTAATTCCCCCGCGGCCCAGCTGTTCCCTCCCCCCCCCCCCCCCCGGCTCTCAACCTGTCACTGCTAACCTGCCGTTCCTCTGCAGCCAACGCCCAGGCTGCTGCTTCCTCCCAAGCAGCCCCGCTCCGGTCACACTACCCCTTTCTGTGCTGGAGAGATTGTGGGAGCTCTCTGCGGGCTGGATGTTGCAGTTAGGGTTCACACAGTGCCCAGGAAGGAGCCAGCAGCTTCGTTACAGAGCTAGCGGCTTTCTCCGGTGCATCCAGACTGCCGTGTACTGACCCAGGCCCAGTGCCCCAGCAGGGCAGTTCTCACGTAAACCCCGGGATGGGTTCTGCGGGTGTCCTTGTCTCCCCGGGACAGTTGTTCCAAACTCTAGACCAGGATAATGGAGGAGGATGTTTTCCTGGGGTATCAGGGGCATAAAGCAACCCCCACTTCCCCCAGGTATTTTGATCTTGCCTGGCTCTAATCACAAGAGCAGGCTGGGAAAGTCTATTTATTTATTTATTTTGGATGAAACTGAAAAAGGTTTTGTTTTCCCACAAAGTTTTCTGAGTTTTTATTGGAAACCAAAATTTTACCTTTTTTTTGTTTGTTTTTTGTTTTGCAACTGGACACTGGAAAAACGTCAGCCGGTCAGTCAAAACTGTTGGTTACTCTCAAACCAGCCAGACCTTTTCAGTTTTGATCGCCGAAAACGGGCGGGAGGGGTGGGGGGAGTTTTTTTTCTATAAAACTTAGAAAAAAAACACCAAATCCCCTGGAAATTTCCGACTCGACAAAGCAGCCAGATTCCGTCCCCCCAAAACCTCCTTTGACAGTGAAATTGCAACCTGCTCTAGTGGTGACATCACCGGCCGCGCGCTCTGCCCCCTGCAGGATGAAAGCTGCATGTACAACCCGACCGGAAAAGCCGCCAAGTGTCGCGGGTTCAAGGAAATCCCAGAAGGGAATGAGAAGGCCTTGAAGAGAGCCGTGGCCAGGGTGGGGCCTGTCTCTGTGGGCATTGATGCCAGCCTGTCCTCCTTCCAATTCTACAGCAGAGGTAGGAAGAGTGGAACCTCATGAGCCCCAGGTGATGACGAGAGACGCATGGGCATTGCCCATAGGGTGGGGCCTACTCCACCATGGGTTTTGCTGGGGGGAAGGGGTCTCAGGTACGTTGGGCATCGAGGGGAGGGTAAGACCCCACTCTTCGCATTTCATCCCACTCAGTAATCATCGCATCTTCCACCGTGTGCTGTGCACACGCCCCGGAAATGCAGCCACCTCTGGGGTGGAAGGCAGCCGCTGGGCAGACAGATGAGGAGGAGAAATTTTGACCAAGGGCACCCCTTGATCTAATGCAAAGGGCCAGCAGATCTTTAATGCACAGGCAGAGCAGACAGGAGCTGGGTTCTGGGATAGCTGGTCCCACACAGTGAGTTGTGTGTAGCCTTCTACACTAATGATGCCAGAGCTGTCCTGGACAGGGTGTGTGTGTGTTTGAATGCTTGCATAGCCAACCTGCCTGCGGGGTGAGGATCCTGCTTTACAATGGGTTGACTCGTAACAACCAACGACACCTAGCATTGATTGTAAAACTTTGCATGGACAGCTGATGAAATTTAAAAGGCGGCCCAATTTGAAACTGATTAAAAGGCCAGAAGGGACCATGGAGATGATCTAACCGGGGTAGTCAACAGGCGGACTGAGGGCCAAATCTGGACTGCCGGATATTTTTGAATGGACCCCCAAATCTTTTTATTTACTTATTATTATTATTATTATTATTTTGTTTTCTATGGAATCTGGACCTCTGACTATACCTTGATCAAGGCATTTGGACCTTGACAAAAAAAATTGATTGCCTCTGATAGTCTGACCTCCTGTATAACACAAGCCATAGGACTTCCCTGAATTAATCCCGTTGGGTTGTTTTACTAAGAGAGGCCGTCGTGTTCAACCTTGACTGTAAAATTGCTTATGAGGGGGAATCCACCATGCACCTCAGTAAATTGTTTCCATGGTTAATTACCCTCACTGTTAACAACTCGCACTTCATTTCCAGTCTTTTTCACACCGAGTGTAATTGAGCTGTGGAACTCCTTGCCACAGGAAGGCGTTGAGGCCAAGAACTTAACAAGATCCAAAAAGAGATTAGACCTTTATGTAGATAACACGCAGAGCCAGAGTTGTCGCCATTAAAGCTCACCATCTTTTAAAGGGATATTAAACCTCGTGCTTCAGGATTTAATAATAATAACAGGCACTAGATAAGAGCTAGGGATTATCGGTAGATCTCAAAGCGCTTTGCAAAGGAGGTCAGTATCATTATCCCTATTGTACAGATGGGGAAACTGAGGCACAGAGAGGGGGATGTGTTTAAGCCTAGCTCTAGCTGTTAGAGACCAGGATGAGATCTAACATGGCAGGCAGATTATCCCACATCTGCCTACTGTGGGGTTCTTACGCTTTCTTCAGACGCACTATCAGAGACGAGATTCTGGGCTAGCTGGGCCATGGGGCTGGTCCAGTCTGGCAATTCCTATGTCCCAAAGTGCTGTTATACCCGCGAGTGACTCCCGCCCTCTGTCTCCCCCCCCCCCCCCCCCTCCAGGTGTGTATTACGATGAAAGCTGCAACTCTGAGAACATCAACCACGCGGTGCTGGCTGTGGGATACGGCACACAGAAGGGCAGCAAGCACTGGATCGTCAAGAACAGGTAATGCAATGCCAGCCAAAGCCTTCTAAGGGCACCTGCCTCCGAATGAGGAAAGGGGGCACTGGGCCAGGGTGATCTTGCAGAGCTGGGGGAAGGGCCAATGAATCCCGGCAGAGCTTTTCACTCCCTCTCCTTTCTCTCCGCAGCTGGGGAGAAGAGTGGGGCAACAAGGGTTATATCCTGATGGCCAGGAACATGAACAACGCCTGCGGCATCGCCAACCTGGCCAGCTTCCCCAAGATGTGAGCCCGCCGCCCCGAGCACCGTTCCAAAGACGCGGCTGGATTCCTGAGCTGGCATCGTGGAGTATCAGCATCTCTGACTCAGCGTCCGCGGCTGTCTCCTCCTCGGCTTCTGTACTAGCCTTCCGTGCTTGCCATTTTTTATACTCTGCCCTTCTCCTCTTTTGATTCGCAGTCAGACGCGGGATCGTCCCTGTTCTAGGAGCCCCCCCCCCCTCCAAACCAAACAGAAAACGTAGGCATCTCCCTCCCCCTGGGATGCGTGGGCGAAAGAATCGGTGTCTGCAGACAATAGACGCCATTGTGGGGATTAGAACTCTCGCCCAGCAACTCCGGAGGAGCAGGTCTCTAGACTCTACCCATATGAGCTGGTGAACTATAGCCACCGTGTCCCCTAAATCCTGGATCAGCTCCGTGGACCCAGCGTCCCTCATTCGTATGTTACCGCCTGTGAGATGCACGCCCTGCTGCTCAGTTCTGTCCTGCCCCCACCCTCCTACTGTAGGGACAGACAGACATACAGCTGAGAGGGATCGCGCAACCCAGATTCTGAAACCTTGGGATGCAGCAGCAAACGGGGGAGGTTGCCTGGATTCCACCTCCTGGCGGGGTTCTGCAGGTGGCTTCATGTTCCCCCGTCCTGTCTGTCCTTCGTTCCACTGGAGACGTTACCTCGCTGGGGTTGGACGGGGAGGATGCTTTGCCTGTGTTTTGGCACATATGGCAACAGCTGTGCCCACGCCGTATCCCATGCACACTTGCAGCCCTGCTCCAGTGGGCCAGGTTCTGGCGAGACTGACATGATTTTATTTTTAAATAAACCCAGTTGGGAATAACCCGTCCCTGGCTTGGTGGTTTGCTCTGTATCGCGGTTGCTCTGAATTGTCACTGCGGCACTGATTCAAGGTTGCCAATAGCATCTACAAATACAGACCTCCCGGTTTGGTGTCAGGCTGGGCAGCGTGAGGTGACACCCTGGCCCTGTTCGCTGCTTGCCTGTCCTCTTAAGCCTCAGCCATGATTCCCTTGGGCCTTCCGTTGGAGGAGCTCAACGCTCTTTGAAAGCATTACAAATACATGGCAGCCCCCGCCGCCCAATGAGGTGGCTAACACAGCCGGTCAAAAACTTTGCGTCCAAACTGTAGGTGGAAAATTGGATGTTTGACCAAATGAAATATTTTGCAGTCTCTGCCTGCTTCCCGCAGAAAGCTTTCATGTTTTTCATCTAACAAAAACAAAGGTTTTTACAAAGAGGAGGGTGAACGATTGTTCTCGTTAACCTCTGCGGATAGGGCAAGAAGTAATGGGCTTAAATTGCAACAAGGGAGGTTCAGGTTGGACATTAGGAAAAATTTCCTAACTGTCAGGATTGTTAGGCACTGGAACAAATTACCTAGGAAGGCTGTGGAAGCTCTGTCACTTGAGATTTTTAAGAGCAGGTTACACAAACGCCTGTCAGGGATGGTCTTAGATAATACTTAGGCCTTGTGTCACGGAGTGTGGGGGAATCAGCGCCTGCACCCCTCTTCCTGGGATTCACTGAGAGTCTCAGCCAGCCAGTAGAACAGAAGGTTTATTAGAGACGCCAGGAACACAGTCCAAACAGAGCTTGTAAGTACAAACAGGACCCCTCAGTCGGGCCCTTCTGGGGGGGCAGGGAACTTAGACCCCAGCCCGGGGCTCCCTGCATTTCACTCCACAACTCCAAACGGGGGGCAGGGAGGCCAGACTCGGTCTGCACCTCCCCTCTCCTCCCCAGCCAGCTTCCAACTCTCCAGCTCCTCCTTTTCCTTTGTCTCCTTCCTGGGCCAGGAGGTCACCTGATCACTTTGTTCTAACACCTTCAGCTCCCACCTTTGCAGACAAGGGGCCTAGGCTATTAGTTGCCAGGAGACAGGGTGTCAGCCATTCTCTGTCATCACACTGGCCCTCTCCAGTTCTGCAACAATCACCCCTTATTCCCACCACCTAGAGACTTAACACATGCATCGGGGAAACTGAGGCATAGAAACATTAAGAACAGTCCCATTCCGTCACACCTTGCAAGTTGGAAGTTGGAGTGCATTAAATCAGCCCCAGGTGCCCTAACTCCTGAGGTGTCCACACGGGCAAGGTACGTAGAGAGCCCGGACTGTGCGGCTGGTGCGCCCCTGGTAATCCACCTCCACGAGACGCATAGAGCTCGCTGCGCCCCGGGTGGAGCACCGTGGTGCCAGTGTGGATGCCCTGGTCTATTAATGTGCTCTGATTGGCCTCTAGGAAGCATCCCACAATGCCTGTTCTAGCCACTCTGGTAATCACTTTGAACTCTACTGCCCTGCCCTCAGGTGACCAGCTGTCAGACCCGCCCTTTCAATTCTCTGGGAATTTTGAAAGTCCCCTTCCTGTTTGCTCAGCTAGGTGTGGGTCGACTTTCCCACTTCAAACTGGTGAGCGACCGATCGGCAGCTGTCTGGAGTTGCCAGCTTCCAGATTGCAATCGCCACCCGCTTCTCCACCGGCAGGGCAGCTCTCAATCTCGTGTCCTTGCGCCGCAGGGTGGGGGCGAGCTCCTCACACGGTCCCATGCAAGTGGCCTTTCTCATCCGAAAGTTCTGCAGCCACTGCTCGTCGTCCCAGACTTGCATGACGATGTGACCCCACCACTCAGTGCTTGTTTCCCGATCCCAAAAGCGGCGTTCCACGGTGGTCAGCATTGCTTGTGGCATTCACAGACATCTCGTGTCGTATGCGTTATGCAAGTCGACATCCTCGCGGACTCCTCACTGTGATTTTGTAGCTTCAGGAGTAATTCAACTGCAATTTGTGATGTGCTGGCGAGACCCATCAACATATTCCTCAGCAGTTTGAGATCCATTCCCACAGACCGAAAGGGAAGACAGAGCGTGCAGTACAAAATAAATAAATAAAATATATGGAGATATGCCTAGCTCATGGAACTGGAAGGACCTTGAAAGGTCATCGAGTCCACTCCCCTGCCTTCACTAGCAGGACCAAGTACTGTCACCTGACAGATTTTTGCCCCAGATCCCTAAATGGCTCCCTCAAGGATTGAACTCGCAACCCTGGGTTTAGCAGGCCAATGCTCAAACCACTGAGCTATCCCTCCCCCCAACCGTTGAAAGATGGTGCCAAATGTGGACAGAAGCACAGGGATTGCTGGGATGCAAAGCGATGCATTATGGGGCATTGGGACAGGACCCAGGATACCCTGCGACCCCCTTCCCCTTCCCACAAGCCTCAGCTCCAGAATGGGAAGAGGTGCTCTGTGGGATAGTTGTCCATAATGCACCGCTCCGAATGCCGCAAATGTGGCCACGCCACTGCGCTTGCAGCTGACGGTGTGAACACACGGCAGTGCTTTCCCTGCTGGTGTCTCCGAGGACTGGTTTAACTCCCGGCGCTCAACATCTGCAAGTGTAGCCATGCCCTTAGTTCTGCCATGAGTGCAGGGGACTGGACTAGATGACCTCTCGAGGTCCCTTCCAATCCTACACTTCTATAGTTCTATAATGCTGTGACTGTGTGATGGGTTTCTCCCCACCTCCGGGGTGCCACCTGATGTACTGGGGTACCACTGAGTCTGCCTATTCCACCAGCTCCCTTACACTATCCTGCTGAGCCAGGCCCTCAGGCCTCCTCCAGCACACACACCGGTAGGGACACACCCAGCTGCAGAAAGACACACACACTGAAATCAGCGCTGCATGGGAAGACTCCGCTAGGGAATTGCCCAGCACTCAGGTGCACGCCTCCTCTGGCGTGTAAATCCAAAATGGTACGGTCTTGTGCTGCACAGAGAACTACACAGCGCAAGCTCATTGAAATTCGCCCCCTCCCTCAATGTGGAGGACGATGTGCACAGATTTTTGCTCCCCAGTTATGAATTCCACAAACTGTTTTTAGAGAAAACACACACGTTTATTAACTACAAAAGAGAGATTGTAAGTGATTATAAGGGGTAGCAATCAGATCAAAGCAGATGACCTAGCCAATGAAACAAACATACAAGCTAAGCTTATTATACTAAAGAAACTGGTTATAACCAGCAATTTCTCACCCTAAATGTTGTTAGGCAGATTGCAGAGGTTCTTGAAGGCAAACTGCTCTTGCTTGCAGCTTGAAACTCCAGGCCAGACACCCTCTCACCTGGTTCAGTCCTTTCCCCCTCTTTGTCTTTCTTTCTTAGATGTTTTCAGCAGTCATCCTGGGCGGGGATTCAGTGAAGAATGAACACTGATTAAGTCACTCCCCTGCATTAAATAGGTTTTACATAGGGTGGGAATCCTTTGTTTTCCAGTGTGGTTCCACCCCCACCCCTCCCCGCACACATTCAGTGGAAAAATACTGGTATTCTACCATGGATGATGTGATCACATGACCCTGAAGCCATAACTCAAAGTCTATTTGCAGTATCCACGGGAAGGCTTTCCAGGAAGGTGGGAGATCAGCATCTTGAAAGACCTATTGTCTTTCCTAATGGCCCATCCAGACTGATTGCATTCTGTCTGGTGGGCGTTCCCCGGGTGTAAACCCCCTTGTAATTGATGCATACTCAATATTCCTAACTTCAGATACAGAAAGGCTACATGCCTGCAAATAGGATAAGCATATTCAGCAAATGATAACCTTTCCAATGATATCTCACATGCCTTATCTTGTACAAAATGTATCATAGTTATGCTATAATATTATAACTATTTCTAGGAAGAATTTGGGGTGTACGTCACAGGCTGCAGGAGCCCAGCTGGCAAGAGGAAGTGATGATCAGGCCTGGTAAGCTGAGCCTGGCATGTATTATGCTCGGTTCCTCTTTCTGGTTGGGCGGGGAACAGCTGTGTTTATTTTTGCACTTTGTGTGAAATGAGGTGGAGTGTAGATGGGTGTGGGGAGGGAGAGAAGTTTTGGCAGAAGCAGAGAGAGCTGCCCAGTCCACCGGCTCCGAACAGAGCTCAGGCGCTGGGTGCCCAGCGGTCTGTTGTCGCTGTTCGCTGGTTTGACTGTAACCTGCATTTCCTGCTAAGCAAAGCATGGCTCAGCCCCTGCTGCTTATTTTGTGCTGCCCACGTTCCCAGGATCGCCAACTCCAAGCATTTAAAAATCACGACTAGCCCCGCCCCCAGATAATGGTGGGCTTAAAAGTCTTTATTTTATTTTTTTTAAATACCACACATTTTGGGCTCTTTTAAAACTTGCTTCCCTGTTTTTGAATCGTTAAGGGGCCATGCCTGCAAGCTTTTCTCTGCCACCACAAAGGGCTGGAAACTGGTTCTTTTTGGTTTGTTAAATGAAAGCTGGGTGTCTCGGGGGATCCCAGGACTCCAGAAGCTGGGGCTTAAAAGCAAATATCGCGAGACCTGTGATAAAAACCGTGAGACCTGGTGCCACTGCGTCGGCCCACGGCATGAGGCTGTAACGAGGTCACGGGCTGAAGCGGATGCTGCCATGTCTTGATGCAAAGACTCGTCCTTTGGGGCAAACTCCAGGAGAGGCAGCTTGATCTCTTCCCAAGCGCGGTATGGAAGCCACAGGTCCTAGTGAAATACTTACATTTCATAGCTACAGCAACATCATGGATGAAACTGGAATTCCGTGTCTGCAAAACCCCAGCCGCCACATCTGTCTCCAGGTCCTACTTCCTCTTAGGGCTTGTCTACGCTACCGCTTACGTTGATGTAAGTTACGTTGCTCAGGGGTCTGAAAGAAACACCCCCCTGAAAGCGGTGTCTACACCACGGGAGATGCTCTCCGGCCGACAGCTTCTACCTCTCGTTGAGGGGGAGTAATTATGTCGACGAGAGAGCGCTGTCCCGTCGACTGAGTGCCAATTTAGTGCGGTAGTGAAGACAAGCCCTTAGAGACCTGCAGGCCCAGCAGAGGGTGCTACATCACACGATATATTTGCAAACCCAGAGCCCATTTTTTCAGCTCCTGAAACTTCAGCAGAACTTTCACGGGAGACCTTCTTACCTCATTTCCAGCTGTATTAGAACAGGGTGAGCTTTATGTCATGGTTGAGGGCTAGCTGCACCTCAGACCCCTCCTCTGGCCTCTCTGAGTGCGTCTTACTCGGACCCTGACTTTTTTGGGGGTGGAATCCTGCAGTTTTTCCACTCTTAGACCAGGTCCTGTGCTGCAGAACTTACCCCAGCAAGTCCAACTGAGGTCGGATCCGAGTGGTTCTTCCCGGTGGGAGCTGCCATGTAAATAACCAGGCAGCCTTCCAGAAACGAAGTGTTGGTTAATGTTCACAATAGGAACAAAGCAGAGCGTAAGAGAACAGGATTTAAATCCAGCAAAAGGCCTCCACGTGTGTCTCTTGCCAGTTGCTTTCCCTTGGAAGAAACCTGTAACAGAGTGACTTGCCCGTGGGCTGGAGAGCCTCCAGCAAAGCCAGCCCTGATTATAAGAGGAGAAGCACCTGAGTGGAACCAGGTGATGCCAATATAAAAGGCTGCGGGAGCAGCCAGGCAGGCAGGCTTCTGCTCAACAGAATAAGCTCTTCTTGGATGGCAGGAGCTTAGGAAGTGGGTATGAACTATGGGGCTACTGTGATGGACCTTGCATTCGGGATACTGGGTGAGTTGCAGGGCTGGATTAACTCTCCTGTGGGCCCTGGGCTATTAGATTTTGTGGGGGCCCTGTATTCAAGTCTTTTTCCTGGGAGGGAGTTTGGTGCAGGAGGGGGCTAGGACAGGGGATTGGGGTGCAGGAGGGGGTGCGGGGTTTGGGAGGGAGTTTGGTGCAGGAGGGAGCTGGGACAGGGGATTGGGATGCAGGAGGGGGTGCGGGGTTTGGGAGGGAGTTTGGGTGCAGGAGGGAGCTGGGACAGGGGATTGGGGTGCAGGAGGGGGTGCGGGGTCTGGGAGGGAGTTTGGTGCAGGAGGGGGCTAGGACAGGGGATTGGGGTGCAGGGTCTGGGAGGGAGTTTGGTGCAGGAGGGGGCTAGGACAGGGGATTGGGGTGCAGGAGGGGGTGCGGGGTCTGGGAGGGAGTTTGGTGCAGGAGGGAGCTGGGACAGGGGATTGGGGTGCAGGAGGGGGTGCGGGGTTTGGGAGGGAGTTTGGGTGCAGGAGGGAGCTGGGACAGGGGATTGGGGTGCAGGGTCTGGGAGGGAGTTTGGTGCAGGAGGGGGCTAGGACAGGGGATTGGGGTGCAGGAGGGGGTGCGGGGTTTGGGAGGGAGTTTGGTGCAGGAGGGAGCTGGGACAGGGGATTGGGGTGCAGGAGGGGGTGTGGGGTTTGGGAGGGAGTTTGGGTGCAGGAGGGAGCTGGGACAGGGGATTGGGGTGCAGGGTCTGGGAGGGAGTTTGGGTGCAGGAGGGGGATTCTGATCTGGGACAGGGGCAGGGGATTGGGGGGTGGGAGGGGGTGCGAGGTGCAGGCTCCGTCCGGGAGGCACTTACCACAGGTGGCTCCTGGCCGGCAGCGCAGGGGGGCTCAGGCTGCCTGCATGCTGTAGGCCCACACCGCTCCTGCAAGCGGCCGGCTGCTGGCACATCTCTGTGGCCCCTGGGGGACAGCGTGTCTCTGTGCGCTGCCTGCGCCCGCAAGTGCTGCCCCCATAGCTCCCATTGGGAACTGGCCAATAGGAGATGTGGGGACGGGGCAGGGGGCAGCGCATGGAGCCGCCTCTCCCTCCCACCCCCGCCAGGGCCCGCAGAGACGTGCCAGCAGCCGGCCGCTTCCAGGAGCGGCATGGGGCCACGGCATGCAGGCAGCCTGCCTGAGTGAGGGACTTTTAGCAGCCCGGAGTTGCAGATCGCTGCCTGTGATTTATTTTGGCCGGGCCCGCCTTGAGCCGGGGCCCTGGGCTGCAGCCCCTAAAGCCCCTGCCTTAATCCGGCCCTGCTCCTAAGACCCCCCGAAGGGAGGGAGTGGAGGGAGGGCCCTGCAGAAACGGCTGTGGCCATAAGGGGGCGCCTGGGCAAATGGACACCTTAGAAGACCCTATACTGCTCCAACTTCCCAGTCACCCCGAACTCTCTGGGGTTGCACTCCCACGCTCCTTGAGACTCCTTTGAAATTGAGCCAAAGTTCATGTGTTGTGTGTTTTCTGAGCCTGGTTACACTGAGTCAGGGTGGCAACATTAGTGTCAGGTGTTTGCTGTTATCTGGGCTACAGTCTGCCTGTCTTTTCTGATCAGCTGGTTACTGTATCAGTGTCGGCCAGTGCCTACGGTAAACGTTCCAGTGACCGGGTCACAGGCAGTGTTCATGAAGTACTGCAGAGCCGTTCCAAACGCCAATCCCAAAAGTTTAAAAAAACCCAAACCCAGACCCAGATGCCCCCGCCCCTACAAATCATGAGATTTAATAATAGTTATGTTTTGTTGGGTCTGTCTTGATTTTTTTTTTTAACCCCACCTCACCCCATCTTGTGTGTGGGGGGGTGTGAGAGAGAATTAATGTCACCAGCAGGTGAATTCTGGCCTCACTGGAGAAGTTCTCACTGCACAGAACTTCCCGCTTCTCCCCAAACCTGTGTTCTAATTAATTCTGTCCCTCCCCTGCAGTCTGCACATCTAGCCCCCCAACCCCCCCTTATCTGTTTTGCCCTCTCATCCCCCTGCATTTGCCCCTTGCCTGTCACTGCACCTCCTGCAGGTCTAGGATTCTTCACTGCCCCCCCCCCCCCCCCCCACTGCCAGCCCTTCTCAGGCCTGCATTGGGGTGGGGTCTCCTTTCCCCCATCCTAAGGGTGTGTGTGGGAGCTCCAGGGTTCATCATTCCCTCGTCCCAGGACTGGTGTTGCAAGGGATGGAGCAGGGATCAGACTGATTCACGGGAGGGGAGTGGGGAGGAGATGTCTGCATTGCTGGGCTCATTCTGCTCCATCTCCTCATCCCCTCTCCAAAAACTCCGCAGAGGTGGGGTGAGAACTCTGCCCACCTCTTGCAGCAGCGTTGATTGGCTGCCCTTCCGCTGGAGGTGGAGCAGTGGGGAAAGGCAGCCAATCAGAAGGAGGGGGTCTCACTCTCTTCCCCCTAAGCAGGGCTGAAATTCACAAGAGCGTTGGAGTTTCTTGTGTCATCCTGAGACTGACTCCAGCTGAAATCCTGTGACTGGTGATGGAAATCGTGAGAGTCGGCACCAATGAATTTCTGCATCAAGCCCATAACTTCTGGTTGAGCCAGAGCATCCAGTCTGGATTTAAAGACCACAGGTGCTAGAGAATCTGCCACATCCCGAATTGAGATGTCCCAGCAGTTAATTCCTCTGGCTGCTAAAAAATTGTGCCTTATTTCTAGGCTTGGCAGAACTAGATTTTTATTTTAATTAGGATGGATGCTATCAACATTCATTTTTAATCATTCTTTTTCTATTTTTACCAATGTTAGTTTTTCACAGCTGTGCAAAATTAAGGGGTGTAAGCATTTATTTTTTTATGGATTTACATTTTCCCAGTTGCAAGACACGATGGGAGGCTCAGACAGAAATTATTTAATGACAGTCGATGTTGAGATTCAGGAAGTTGAAGGTTTATAATTAACACACTAATTGTCAACGTCCCATGTCAAAATATATAACGTAAATCTTCAATCAAATTGTGGTTCGCAAGCAGCATTTTTTCTTACTTTTCCTGTCTGTAAATATTATGGGTGGAAATATTTTTTTAATCTGTTTGTGCGTGAACCGTGAAATCGGAGTTTACCAGAATTCACCAATAAACATCTAATCATAGAATCGTAGAAGTGTAGGACTGGAAGGGACCTCAAGAATCCAGAGTTGCTCAACGACTGGGCTGTGGACCTTGAGATTTCCCTGACACAGTTTAAGAAGGCAGCAAGCTGGACCCTGGTATCAAAGAGGCTGAGAAACACTGATTCTAGTCCCGTCCCCTGCACTCAAGGCAGGACATGCCTACTTTTTTCCAGGCCTAATTTATCTAGCTTCAGCTTCCAGCCATTGGATCTGGCTGTGCTTTTTGCTACTCGATTAATGAGCGATCTGCTACCAGAATTCTTCTCCCCATGTAGGTACTTGTAGGTCGTGGTCAAGCCGTGACCTCTTAATCTTCTGTCATAAATGAAGGGAAGGGGGAGAGGGTCTGATGCAGTGCTATAAAATCCTCTTACCAGTAAAGGGTTAAGAAATACAGGTAGCCAGACTGACACCTGACCTGGCTGGCATCTGACCAATAAGGGGACAAGATACTTTCAAATCTTAGGAGGGGGGAAGGCTTTGTGTGTGTCTCTTTGTCTGAGTCAGAGTGATCTTGGAAGACAGAAGGAACCTGCAGAAAATCAAACCTCCCTTTTCTGAAGTAAGTTTAGATAGCATAGCGCATAGATTTCTGTTTAATTTCGGCTTGGTGTATTCCCTGTGTTAGAAGGGGCAAAGGGGGGGGGCGTTATTCATGGTTTTCTGTAACGTTAAGGTTTTGTCCAGAGGGGGAAATCTCTCTGAGTTTGGAAATATAGTGCCCTGTGAAATAGTTACCATCCTGATTTTACAGAGATGATTTTACCTTCTTTATTTTTAATAAAATCCTTCTTTTAAGAAGTTGACTGTTTTCTATGGTGTTAAAACCCAGGGGGTGGGTTTTTAGATCACTGTGTAACCAATTGGTTGGGAGATTGTTCTCAAGCTTCCCCAGGAAAGGGGGTGTACGGCTTGAGGGGGTATTTTGGGGGGGAAGGAAGTTCAAGTGATTCCTTTCCTGGATTCCTGTTAGATACTTGATGGTGGCAGCGAGAAGCATTTCTCAGGGTGCAGGGAATTTTGTACCTTGGGGGATTTAACCTAAGCTGGTAAAAATAAGCTTAGGGGCTCTGAATGCGGGTCCCCACGTCTTTACCCTAGAGTTTAGAGTGGGGAGGGAACCCTGACATGGTGGCAGAGCGGTGGGATATATTGAACCAGAGATTTTTTTTGAACCAGACACAAGGAGTTTAGAATTTTTTTTTTCTTCTCTCTGACTCTTCCCTGTAGCTGCTGGAAGTGGGGGGGGGGGGGGGGGGGTTAAGCTGCTAGGAGCTAGAGTATCTACATATGAAAGCAGGTAGTTAACCCCTACAGGGAATACCCAAGCAAGTTTTTTTTTCTTTTCAAACTCTATCAGGTTAACAGATTAAAAACAGAAAGGCTAAGATGACTGCCAGTGAAGCAGCTATTAAACTTGAGAGAGCCCGGCTACAAGCTGATGAGGAGGAGAAGAAACATGCAAGACTGCTACAACTTAAACAGATGGAGATGAAAGAGAGAGGAAGCAGGCTGAGGAGGAGAGAGACAGAGAGAGGAAGCAGGCTGAGGAGGAGAGAGACAGAGAGAGGAAGCAGGCTGAGGAGGAGAGAGACAGAGAGAGGAAGCATGCTATGGAGGAGAAAGAAAGAGAGAGGAAGCATGCTGAGGAGGAAAAAGAAAAAGAGGAAGTATGCTATGGAGGAGAAAGAAAGAGAGAGGAAGTATGCTGAGGAGGAGAGGAAGCATGCTATGGAGGAGAAAGACAGAGAGAGAAAGCATGCTGAGGAGGAGAAAGACAGAGAGAGGAAGTATGCCTTGGAGATGGAGAAGACCAGGGCGGAGCAGAATCTACCGGATAACACTAATAATCCTTCCCCAACAACCCACAAATGGGAGTGACTATGTCCACCGTATGATGAATCCCGTGATATTGCGGAATATTTTCTCACCTTTGAGAGACTATGCAATCTCCATACCATTCCTGATGCTCACAAAATGACCATATTGGTAGCAAAGTTGACTGGAAGTGCTCTGGACATATTCAATGACATGCCTATTGATGAGGCTTCTGACTATGAGAAATTCAAGGATTTGGTTTTAAAACAATTTCAAGTTACACCTGAAACTTACCGAGTAAAATTTCGAACCCTTATCCGAGGGCCTGGACTAAGTAATGTAGCTTATGTAAATCGGATAAAGGAGCTCTTAAAAAAATGGGTCAAGGGAAGGAATGTTACTAGCTTTGAAGGAGTGTGTGATTTGATGGCTCAGGAACAATTCCTGAATATGTCCAAGGATGATATAAGACAGTGTTTATGGGATAAGAAAATGGACTCAGCAGACAGCCTTGCTGCTTATGCTGATCAATACGAACAGTCCCAGATCAGCAGAGGGGCAAGGAAATTTGGCACACAAGGGGTGCAGGAAGCAGAGAGGAACAACCCTGGTCATAGTTTGGGGAGATACCAGAAAGGAAAACCCGAGACCACACCCCCTCACCAGGAGCAGCCCAAGGCCCCACAAGGAAAAACCCAGACCCCTTATTGCCCCACCACCCCATTCTCCAGCAACCCACCTCTCCCCAGTGACCAGTCAGCTGGGCGATGTTTCAAATGTAACGAATTGGGGCATGTGAAGGCCAACTGCCCCAAGAACCCCAACAGAATACAGTTCATTGCACCGGGGTCACACCAAAGGTCCTCAGGCCCAGATGCCTCCCAGATACCCTTGGAGCGAAGGGAAATGGTGAGTGTGGGCGGAAAGAAGATTACAGCATGGAGGGACACTGGAGCACAAGTGTCGGCTATCCACAAATCCTTAGTGGACCCCAGCTTAATCAACCCAGAGGCGCAAGTGACGATTCAACCCTTCAAGTCCAACTCTTTTGATTTACCTACAGCCATGTTGCCTGTCCAGTACAAGGGCTGGTCAGGAAATTGGACTTTTGCAGTCTATGATGATTATCCCATTCCCATGTTGGTGGGGGAAGACTTGACCAATTGTGTGAAGCTAGCCAAGAGGGTGGGAATGGTCACCCGCAGCCAGGCTAAGCAAGCTGTCACACCTAGCTCTGTTCCTGGGACTTCCACCGGAACCCCATCTGTACTACCAGAGACCCAGATAGAGGTGGTGGAACCGGACACCCTGCCAACGACTGCAACAGCCGTCGTAGATCCAATCACAGAAACCCAACCCAAGCCAGTCTCGGAACCGGAACTGCCAAAGCAACCAGCACCAGAACCATTGCCAGCACTGAGTCCAGCGCTTGCAACCCCATCTACCGTGCCAACACCCGAGGGCACCACCGAGCCTGCAATGGCAGCAGCAGCCGATAACTCAATACAAGAGGCTCAGCCAGAGCCTGAATTACCACATTGTGCACCAGCGGAGAGCGGTTCACAGTCAACGGAAACAACCCCATCACCTACATCGCTTCCAGAGGGACCCAGCCCAGGTCCACAACCCAGTGAGGAACTGATGTCTCCAGCATCTAGGGAACAGTTCCAAGCCGAGCAGGAAGCAGATGAAAGCCCACAGAGAGCTTGGACAGTGGGACGGAGCACCCCACTGCCTCTCAGCTCTTCTAATCGATCCCGGTTTGTTATAGAAAAAGGACTTCTATATAAGGAGACTCTTATAGGAAGTTCAAGTGATTCCTTTCCTGGATTCTTGTTAGATACTTGATGGTGGCAGCGAGAAACATTTCTCAGGGTGCAGGGAATTTTGTACCTTGGGGGATTTAACCTAAGCTGGTAAAAATAAGCTTAGGGGCTCTGAATGCGGGTCCCCACGTCTTTACCCTAGAGTTTAGAGTGGGGAGGGAACCCTGACACCTTCTCTTGGATAAACTGACTAGATAGAGCTTCTTAAGTCTCAAGGCATATTTTCTGGTTCTTATTCAGCTGGAGTAGAGAAGAGGGGAGCCCACTGTTATGATCTGACAAGGTGCTACAGCAGGTCAGAAAAATGGTTTGTGTAGTTAGAGAAAACAATGATTTTTCATTAATTTTTTTTCAGAACACTTAGAAATGTTTTGATTTTTCTGAATGAAAAAACTTATTTAAAAATTTTTTTTATTTCCAATCCCCACTAGCTGTCCTTTTTGCCTATTGCAACTGAATAAGCGGGATGGGGGAGGTGAAAAACATTCCAAACTGAAAAGAGTTTGGTTTCTGTTCTTTCTGGTGAGGAAAAAGCAAAACAAAAAAGAAAATTCCGCCACATGGTGAGAAACAAGCTCCTGCCCCACAAAGGATAAAGGGGAAACTGAGGCACAAAGAAGGGCTGGCAGTTGTCCAGCAGGTCATTGGTAGAACCAGGAATAGAAGCCAGGTGTCCTGATTTGCCGGGGTTGGCGCTTTCAAAGCAGGGAGATTAAGGTTCAGTCTTATAGATTCATAGATTCTAGGGCTGGAAGGGACCTCGAGAGGTCATGGAGTCCAGCCCCCTGCCCTCATGGCAGGACCAAATACTGTCTAGACCATCCCTGATAGACATTTATCTAACCTACTCTTAAATATCTCCAGAGATGGAGATTCCACAACCTCCCTGGGCAGTTTATTCCAGTGTTTAACAACCCTGACAGTTAGGAACTTTTTCCTAATGTCCAACCTAAACCTCCCTTGCTGCAGTTTAAGCCCATTGCTTCTTGTTCTTAGAGGCTAAGATGAACAAGTTTTCTCCCTCCTCCTTATGACACCCTTTTAGATACCTGAAGACTGCTATCATGTGTCCTCTCAGTCTTCTCTTTTCCAAACTAAACAAACCCAATTCCTTCAGCCTTCCTTCATAGGTCATGTTCTCTAGACCCTTAATCATTCTTGTTGCTCTTCTCTGGACCCTTTCCAATTTCTCCACATCTTTCTTGAAATGCGGTGCCCAGAACTGGACACAATACTCCAGTTGAGGCCTAACCAGCGCAGAGTAGAGCGGAAGAATGACTTCTCGTGTCTTTCTTCAGGTGCTCACAACACACCTGTTAATGCAGCCCAGAATCATGTTTGCTTTTTTTGCAACAGCATCACACTGTTGACTCATATTTAGCTTGTGGTCCACTATAACCCCTAGATCCCTTTCTGCCCTACTCCTTCCTAGACAGTCTCCTCCCATTCTGTATGTGTGAAACTGATTGTTCCTACCTAAGTGGAGCACTTTGCATTTGTCCTTATGAAACTTCATCCTGTTTATCTCTGACCATTTCTCCAATTTGTCCAGATAATTTTGAATTATGACCCTATCCTCCAAAGCAGTTGCAATCCCTCCCAGTTTGGTATCATCTGCAAACTTAATAAGCGTACTTTCTATGCCAATATCCAAGTCGTTGATGAAGATATTGAACAGAGCCGGTCCCAAAACAGACCCTTGCGGAACCCCACTTGTTATGCCTTTCCAGCAGGATTGGGAACCATTAATAACTACTCTCTGAGTACGGTTATCCAGCCAGTTGTGCACCCACCTTATAGTAGCCCCATCTAAGTTGTATTTCCCTAGTTTATTGATAAGAATATCATGCGAGATCGTATCACATGCCTTACTAAAGTCTAGGTATACCACATCCACCGCTTCTCCCTTATCCACAAGACTCGTTATCCTATCAAAGAAAGCTATCAGATTGGTTTGCCATGATTTTTTCTTTACAAATCCATGCTGGCTATTCCCTATCACCTTACCACCTTCCAAGTGTTTGCAGATGATTTCCTTAATTACTTGCCCCATTATTTTCCCTGGCAAAGAAGTTAAACTAACTGGTCTGTAGTTTCCTGGGTTGTTTTTATTTCCCTTTTTATAGATGGGCACTATATTTGCCCTTTTCCAGTCTTCTGGAATATCTCCTGTCTCCCATGATTTACTAAAGATAATAGCTAGAGGCTCAGATACATAGAATCATAGAATCTCAGGGTTGGAAGGGACCTCAGGAGGTCATCTAGTCCAACCCCCTGCTCAAAGCAGGACCAACCCCAACTAGATCATCCCAGCCAGGGCTTTGTCAAGCCTGACCTTAAAAACCTCTAAGGAAGGAGATTCCACCACCCTACTAGTGAAAAAGTTTTTCCTAATATCCAACCTAAACCTCCCCCTCTGCAACTTGAGACCATTACTCCTTGTTCTGTCATCTTCTACCACTGAGAACAGTCTAGATCCATCCTCTTTGGAACCCCCTTTTAGGTAGTTGAAAGCAGCTATCAAATCCCCCCTCACTCTTCTCTTCTGCAGGCTAAACAATCCCAGTTCCCTCAGCCTCTCCTCATAAGTCATGTGCTCCAGCCCCCTAATGTGCTCCATGTGGTCCAGCCCCATACCTCCTCTATTAGCTCCTTGAGTATTCTAGGATGTATTTCATCAGGTCCTGGTGACTTGCAGGCATCTAACTTATCTAAGTGATTTTTAACTTGTTCTTTTTTTATTTTATCTTCTAAACCTTCCCCCTTCCTATTAGCATTCACTATGTTAGGCATTCCCTCAGACTGAAAGGGGAAACTGAGGCACAAAGAAGGGCTGGGAGTTGTCCAGCAGGTCATTGGTAGAACCAGAAATAGAAGCCAGGTGTCCTGATTTGCCGGGGTTGGCGCTTTCAAAACACGGAGATTAAGGTTCAGTCTTTGTTCCTATGTTCTCCTGGAGGGCTGTTGGGTTGGTTACCCCATCAGACAGGGCAAAATTCTCCATGGCAGCGCTCAGCTTGGATTCTCTCTCAACGTTTTTGATGTTAAAAAAAAGCCAATTTATGTTTTTTTAAAAAGAAAGTTTCAGACAAAAAGTTCCAACTAGTTCCCTTAGCCAAAAGGTTTCCCGCTGCCCCCACCTTCACGGAGCAGCGCGTCGCTCTGCAAAGGGGCCGGGTGCTGGAGCTCCAGGGAGAGAGAACTAGGTGTTTTGTCACGCAGTTTGGGTCATGTTTGGTTACTTGGGGCATGAGTCCGCGCGCTTTGTTTTGCAGAGGAGCCGGTTTAGGTTCCAGCTTCTTCTTGTTGATGTTTTGAAACCAAGAGTCCTCAGAATTTCAGCTCATTTCTACTCTGTTTCCCAGCTGGTCTTGTGCAATTCGGGGAAGTGGCTAGCAACTTCTGCCTTTGGTGTTTAGGTAGCACCTCAAGGGTGCCTGGCGCTTATCGGACAAAATTAACAGGGCCTCCCCATCGAGGAGCGTTCAGCCTAAGATCTTGTCCAGATTGGGGATTGGACCCTGTTATAGCCCTCAGGGCCAAGGCAGCTAGACAGCTGCAAACCCATATTGTAGCCAGGCAAAGCTGTCGTTTGCAATGGTGCAACTGTAACATCGACAGACCCTGGTCGTCAGCGGGCGGGATCGAACCTGGGACCTCTGGAGCTTAGTTCATGATCCAAAAGCCAACTGGCTGTTAGCTAAGGCTGTAATTAAGAGGGTATTTAGTAACAGAAATGGTCAACAGTGGCAGATTTGTCTTCAGATTCAGCAGCTTTGGCATGGTGCACATGGTTTTTTTTGTTATGACTAAAATGTTATAAAATGCCCTATAGACAAACCGTCCACATGTATAACCAACATTCTGGGATGGACACATGAGGAGCAAGAATGTGACCAGAGGAGAGGTCCCAGCTCTTTGTGATTTTGTGCAAAAAGACAATCTGGTGAAGAATTGCTGAAAGGGGTGATCTTTTTTTTTTTGAACTCTTATTTTCTTTTCTCTGTATCAATTCGTTTTCCATCAAATTGCTATGAAAAAACTTCAGATCATGCCCATTCTATGCTTTGTTTTTTGCCATCTCAATGGGATATTTTAGAAAAGTTTCAAACTCCTATTAAGCTGAATGTAATGATGCAGGCCTGACCCTGGGTGGAGCTGGGCAAAAAACGGGTTTTCGGTCCAGTGGGAAATTCCAACATTTTGAAATGTTGTTATCCCAAATTGGGACAAAAAGTTGAAATAGCTAAATTTGGTGTGGTAAGAAATATTGTGCTTTGGCAAGCTCAAAATGACTGTGTTGCATTGTTGTTCTAGCTGTGTCGGCCCAGGATAAGCAATGTTGAGTTTTGATATGATGTTGTATTTATATTTAGACATGAGAAAGTCAAACCAAAATGTTTTGAAACTCTTCCATTGAAAATTTCATAGAAATTGTCACGGGTCCCGCAAAATGTTTCGATTTCAACCAAACTTTTCCGATGGAAAATTGTTCCACAGAGAATTTTCCAACCGGCTCCAACCACATGGCAGCTATCGCTACACCATCCTAATGCAGCAAACAGTGGAGGAGCGGGGTGGGAAGATGACACCTTGCTCTGATGCAGCTGGTCATTGGGGCCATTGGCGCTGACTCCGTGGGTGCTCCAGGGCTCAAACACCCACTGAAAAAAACGGGGTGCTTAGCCGGATGAATCTTTTGTGGGCCCCGGCGCCTGGGCTGTGGCCCCACCCTCTGCTCCACCTGTGCTCTGCCCTGAGGCCCCACCCCTGCTTGGCCTCTTCCCCCTGAGATCCCACTGGGTGTCTATCCCTTGAGACCCCGTCCCCACTCGGCCTCTTCCCCCGAAAGGCCCTCCCGCTGCTCAAACACTGGGGAAGGGGCAGAGAGGAGCATCCACTGGCAAAAACAAGTCAGTGCCTGTAGTTGAGGTTTGGGTTCTCATTAACATATTCAAAGTGCCAATATCCATATGCAAATGTGAACCTGGAGGGCATTTCTGCTCAGCTCTGTGCACCCAAGAAATTGCCCGGGTGCCTCTGAAAATCCCACTCAATGCTGGGTGCTCAGACGGTTGAAAATCAATCAGAAACTGGGTTAGAGACATACGTGCCGACTCCATGGGTGCTCCGGGGCTGGAGCACCCATGGGGAAAAATTGGTGGGTGTTGAGCACCCACTGGCAGCTCCCCGCCTCGGCCTCGGCCGCCCGCCAGCCCCTGCGCCTCGGGCTCCCCAGGCGCCGCCGCCCGCCAGCCCCTGCACCTCGGCCTCGGGCTCCCCAGGCGCCGCCGCCCGCCAGCCCCGCGCCTCAGCCTCCGCCTCCCGAGGCGCCGCCGCCCGCTGGCCCCTGCGCCTCGGCCTCCCCAGGCGCCGCCGCCCGCCAGCCCCGGGCCTCAGCCTCCGCCTCCCGAGGCGCCGCCGCCCGCCAGCCCCCGCGCCTCGGCCTCCGCCTCCCGAGGCGCCACCGCCAACCTGCTTTTCCTTGCTCACAGGCTTGCCGTGCGCCAGCTGTTTGGCACGCGGCAAGCCTGGGAGGGCAAAGGAGCAAAGGTTCAGTCTTTGCTCCTATGTTCTCCTGGAGGGCTGTTGGGTTGGTTACCCCATTTGCCAGGGCGAAATTCTCCACAGCAGCGCTCAGCTCGGATTCTGTCTCAACGTTTTTGATGTAAAAAAAAGCCAATTTGTGTTTTTTTAAAAAGAAAGTTCCAGACAAAAAGTTCCAACTAGTTCCCTTAGCCAAAAAGTTTCCCGCTGCCCCCACCTTCACGGAGCAGCGCGTCGCTCTGCAAAGGGGCCGGGTGCTGGAGCTCCAGGGAGAGAGAACTAGGTGTTTTGTCACGCAGTTTGGGTCATGTTTGGTTACTTGGGGCATGAGTCCGCGCGCTTTGTTTTGCAGAGGAGCCGGTTTAGGTTCCAGCTTCTTCTCGTTGACGTTTTGAAACCAAGAGTCCTCAGAATTTCAGCTCATTTCTACTCTGTTTCCCAGCTGGTCTTGTGCAATTCGGGGAAGTGGCTAGCAACTTCTGCCTTTGGTGTTTAGGTAGCACCTCAAGGGTGCCTGGCGCTTATCGGACAAAATTAACAGGGCCTCCCCATCGAGCAGCGTTCAGCCTAAGATCTTGTCCAGATTGGGGATTGGACCCTGTTATAGCCCTCAGGGCCAAGGTAGCTAGACAGCTGCAAACCCATATTGTAGCCAGGCAAAGCTGTCGTTTGCAATGGTGCAACTGTAACATCGACAGACCCTGGTCGTCAGCGGGCGGGATCGAACCTGGGACCTCTGGAGCTTAGTTCATGATCCAAAAGCCAACTGGCTGTTAGCTAAGGCTGTAATTAAGAGGGTATTTAGTAACAGAAATGGTCAAAAGTGGCAGATTTGTCTTCAGATTCAGCAGCTTTGGCATGGTGCACATGTTTTTTTTTGTTATTACTAAAATGTTATAAAATGCCCTATAGAGAAACCCTCCAGATGTATAACCAACTGTCACGAAGTGTGGGGGAGTCAGCACCTGCACCCCTCTTCCCCGGATTCACTGGGAGTCTCAGCCAGCCAGTAGAATAGAAGGTTTATTAGAGATGCCAGGAACACAGTCCAAACAGAGCTTGCAAGTACAACCAGGATCCCTCAGTCAGGCCCTTTTGGGGGGCAGGGAGCTTAGATCCCAGCCTGGGGCTCCCTGCATTTCACCCCACGGCTCCAAACGGGGGGGGGAGGGGGGCAGGGAGGCCAGACTCGGTCTGCACCTCCCCCCTCTTCCCCAGCCGACTTCCAACTGAAACTTTCCAGCCCCTCCTCCCCCTTTGTCTCCTTCCCAGGCCAGCAGGTCACCTGATCCTTTTGTTCTAACACCTTCAGCTCGCACCTTTGCAGAGAAGGGGCCCAGACCATCAGTTGCCAGGAGACAGGGTGTCGGCCATTCTCTGTCATCACACTGGCCCTCTAGGGCTCTGCAATTACACCCATTTATTCCACCGAGGCACATGCCTCGGGGAAACTGAGGCATAGAAACATTAAGAACAGTCCCATTCCGTCACACCAACATTCTGGGATGGACACATGAGGAGCAAGAATGTGACCAGAGGAGAGGTCCCAGCTCTTTGTGATTTTGTGCAAAAAGACAATCTGGTGAAAAATTGCTGAAAGGGGTGATTTTTTTTTTTTAACTCTTTCTTATTTTCTTTTCTCTGTATCAATTCGTTTTCCATCAAACTGCTATGAAAAAACTTCAGATCATGCCCATTCTATGCTTTGGTTTTTTGCCGTCTCAATGGGATATTTTAGAAAAGTTTCAAACTCCTATTAAGCTGAATGTAATGATGCAGGCCTGGCTCTGGGTGGAGCTGGGCAAAAAACGGGTTTTCGGTCCAATGGGAAATTCCAACATTTTGAAATGTTGTTATCCCAAATTGGGACAAAAAGTTGATATGATGTTGTATTTATATTTAGACATGAGAAAGTCAAACCAAAATGTTTTGAAACTCTTCCATTGAAAATTTCATAGAAATTGTCACAGGTCCCGCAAAATGTTTCGATTTCAACCAAACTTTTCCAATGGAAAATTGTTCCACAGAGAATTTTCCAGCTGACTCTAATCACATGGCAGCTATCGCTACACCATCCTAATGCAGCAAACAGTGGAGGAGCGGGGTGGGAAGATGACACCCTGCTCTGATGCAGCTGGTCATTGGGGCCATTGGCGCTGACTCCGTGGGTGCTCCAGGGCTCAAACACCCACTGAAAAAAACAGGGGGTGCTTAGCCGGATGAATCTTTTGTGGCTCCCTGTGCCCGGGCTGTGGCCCCACCCTCTGCTCCACCTGTGCTCTGCCCTGAGGCCCCACCCCTGCTTGGCCTCTTCCCTCTGAGATCCCACTGGGCGTCTATCCCTTGAGACCCCGCCCCCACTCGGCCTCTTCCCCCGAAAGGCCCTCCCGCTGCTCAAACGGGAGGGAGGAGGCGGAGAGGAGCATCCACTGGCAAAAACAAAAGTCAGTGCCTGTAGTTGGGGTTTGGGGTCTCATTAACATATTCAAAGTGCCAATATCCATATGCTAATGTGAACCTGGCTGCTAATAGGGAGTTTTGAGAGGGATTTCTCCAGGCAAAGCAGGAGCAAATAAATACAGGACCCTTTGGGTAAGTGACTGTCTGTAGTGTGTGTTTGGGGGTACTTGCTGTGTGTCTGTTTGTTCGTTTGTTTGAAGGACCGTGCGCTTCTAAACCAGGCTTGAAACCTAGAAACCTCTGTTCAGTGCCTGAGCCTTAATCAGGGAGGCCAGGGCTTTATAAAGCAGCGAGCAAGCGACCAGGGCTGCTAACAGGGAGTTTTGAGAGGGAGTTGGGAAGGGGGCAAGGTGCTCTTGCCATTCTTTAACACCTTTAACCCAAACTATAACCAGAACTTCTTGATTTAAACAAATACCTTACTGTTAACCTAGGTAGCTGTAAAAGAGAATGCAGGCAGAAGCCCAGCAGCAGAGCGGGGGCTATCCAGTTTATTGCACTCAATGTAGTATGTATGATTACCTGCCCTGTGGGCAGGTGGCGTTTGTGTGCATTCGGTGCAAGGAGCTCCTGGCCCTCAGAGACCGCGTACGGGCTTTGGAGACCAGGGTGGTGGAACTGGAGGAGCTAAGGGAGGCAGAGAGTTATGTTGATGAGGCTTTCAGGGACACTGTAGACTTGTCCCACCTCCAGTCAGACAGCCCCTGCACTGTTGAGGAGGATGAAAGCCCCAGGGAAGGAGAGCAGGCAACGGGAGCAGAGGGAAACCTTCCCATAGTTGGGACCCTCCTTCCAGGTAGTGTTGAGGTATCCTCTTGCACTGAGGTCACCTCTCCGGGGGAGGGAACTCCAATCAGTAGAAAGAGGCAGGTGTTAGTAATGGGAGATTCGATCATTAGAAACATAGATAGCTGGGTTTGTGATGACCGGGAGAACCATATGGTGACTTGCCTGCCTGGTGCAAAGGTTGCGGATCTCTCAAGGCATCTAGATAGACTTATGATTAGTGCTGGGGAGGAGCCGGTGGTCGTGGTACATGTAGGTACCAATGACGCGGGGAAGGGTAGGAGAGATATCCTGGAGGCCAAATTTAGGCTGCTAGGAAAGAGACTGAAAACCTCTATGGTGGCATTCTCAGAAATGTTTCCAGTTCCACGCGCAGGCCCAGGTAAGCAGACAGAGCTTCAGAGTCTTAATGCGTGGATGAGACAATGGTGTAGAGAGGAGGGGTTTAGATTTATTAGGAACTGGGGAAACTTTGGGGATGGAGGGAGCCTATACAGGAAGGATGGGCTCCACCTAAACCAAAGTGGAACCAGACTGCTGGCACTTAACATTAAAAAGGTTGTAGAGCAGTTTTTAAACTAAGAGATGGGGGAAAGCCGATTGCTGCAGAGAAGCACATGCATCGGACCGAGACTTCTCTTACAGGAGGGTCTACTGATAGAGATTCTCTAGGTTGTAGTCAGGAGGAGAGGGTGGAAAAGGATAAAGGAGGGGCCAGATCAGATGAGAAACTTTCACATAAAAAAGAATCTCACATCTGAAAAAGGCAGACAATTAAACAGTGACCAATATGCCAGAAGTCTAAATAATAAAATGGGTGAACTAGAGTGCCTCGTGTTAAAGGAGGATATTGACATAATAGGCATCACAGAAACCTGGTGGAGTGAGGACAATCAATGGGACACAATCATTCCGGGGTATAAAATATATCGGAAGGACAGAACAGGTCGTGTGTGTGTGGGGGGGGGGGGGGGGGGGCGGGGGGGTGGCACTATATGTGAAAGAAAATGTAGAATCAAATGAAGTAAAAATCTTAAATGAATCCACATGTTCCATAGAATCTCTATGGATAGTAATTCCATGCTCTAATAAGAACATAACAATAGGGATCTATTATCGACCACCTGATCAGGACAGTGATAGTGATGATGAAATGCTAAGGGAGATTAGAGAGGCTATCAAATAAAGAACTCAATAATAGTGGGAGATTTCAATTATCCCCATATTGACTGGGTACATGTCACCTCAGGACGTAATGCGGAGTCAAAATTCCTCGATACTTTAAATGACTGCTTCTTGGAGCAGCTGGTACAGGAACCCACAAGGGGAGAGTCAACACTTGATTTAGTACTGAGTGAAGCGCAGGATCAGGTCCAAGAGGTAACTATAACAGGACCGCTTGGAAATAGTGACCATAATATAATAACATTTTAACATTCCTGTGGTGCTAAGAACACATCAACAGCCCAACACAGTGGCATTTAATTTAAAAAAGGGCAACTATGCAAAAATGAGGGGGTTAGTTAAGCAGAAATTAAAAGGTAAAGTGACTAAAGTGAAATCCCTGCAAGCTGCATGGACACTCTTCAAAGACACCATAATAGAGGCCCAACTTAAATGTATACCCCAAATTAAAAAACAAAGTCCAAGAACTAAAAAAGAGCCACCGTGGCTTAACAACCATGTCGAAGAAGCAGTGAGAGATAAAAAGGCATCTTTTAAAAAGTGGAAGTCAAATCCTAGTGAGGTAACTAGAGAGGAGCATAAACACTGCCAAATTATGTGTAAAAATGTAATAAGAAAAGCCAAAATGGAGTCTGAAGAACAGCTAGCCAAAAACTCAAAAGCTAATAACAAAACATTTTTAAATACGTCAGAAGCAGGAAGCCTCCTAGACAACCAGTGGGGCCCCTGGACGATAGAGATACAAAAGGAGCACTTAAAGATGATAAAGTCATTGCGGAGAAACTAAACAAATTCTTTGCTTCGGTCTTCACGGCTGAGGACGTTGGGGAGATTCCCCAATCTGAGCTGACTTTTGTAGGTAACAAATCTGAGGAATTGTCACAGATTGAAGTGTTAGTAGAGGAGGTTTTGGAACTAATTGATAAACTTAACTGTAACAAGTCACCGGGACCAGATGGCATTCACCCAAGAGTTCTGAAAGAACTCAAATGTGAAATTGCGGAACTATTAACCAGGGTTTGTAACCTGTCCTTTAAATTGGCTTCTGTACCCAATGACTGGAAGATAGCTAATGTAACGCCAATATTTAAAAAGGGCTCTAGAGGTGATCCCGGCAATTACAGACCGGTAAGTCTAACGTCCATACCGGGCAAATTAGTTGAAAAAATAGTAAAGAATAAAATTGTCAGGCACCTAGAAGAACATAAATTGTTGGGCAAAAGTCAACATGGTTTCTGTAAAGGGAAATCATGCCTTACTAATCTATTAGAGTTCTTTGAAGGGGTCAACAAACATGTGGACAAGGGCGATCCAGTAGACATAGTGTACTTAGATTTCCAGAAAGCCTTTGACAAAGTCCCTCACCAAAGGCTCTTGTGTAAATTAAGTTGCCATGGGATAAGAGGGAAGATCCTTTCATGGATTGAGAACTGGTTAAAAAACAGGGAACAAAGGGTAGGAATAAATGGTAAATTTTCACAATGGAGAGGGGTAACTAGTGGTGTTCCCCAAAGGTCAGTCCTAGGACCAATCCTATTCAACTTATTCATAAATGATTTGGAAGAAGGGGTAAACAGTGAGGTGGCAAAGTTTGCAGATGATACTAAGCTGCTCAAGATAGTTAAGACCAAAGCAGACTGTGAAGAACTACAAAAAGATCTCGCAAAACTAAATGATTGGGCAATAAAATGGCAAATGAAATTTAATGTGGATAAATGTAAAGTAATGCACATTGGAAAAAATAACCCCAACTATACATACAATATGATGGGGGCTAATTTAGCTACAACTAATCAGGAAAAAGATCTTGGCGTCATTGTGGATAGTTCTCTAAAGATGTCCATGCAGTGTGCAGCGGCAGTCAAAAAAGCAAACTGGATGTTAGGAATCATTAAAAAAGGGATAGAGAATAAGACTGAGAATATCTTACTGCCCCTATACAAATCCATAGTGCGCCCACATCTTGAATTGGGCGCATAATTGTTGTGGTCTCATCTCAAAAAGGATATACTGGCATTAGAAAAGGTTCAGAGAAGGGCAACTAAAATGATTAGGGGTCTGGAACGGGTCCCATATGAGGAGAGATTAAAGAGGTTAGGACTTTTTAGTTTGGAAAAGAGGAGACTAAGGGGGGCTATGATAGAGATATATAAAATTATGAGTGGTGTGGAGGAAGTGAATAAGGAAAAGTTATTTACTTGTTCCCATAATAGAAGAACTAGGGGCCATCCAATGAAATCAGTGGGCAGCAGGTTTAAAACAAATAAAAGGAAGTTCTTCTTCACACAGCGCAAAGTCAACCTGTGGAACTCCTTGCCTGAGGAGGCTGTGAAGGCTAGGACTATAACAGGGTTTAAAAGAGAACTGGATAAATTCATGGAGGTTAAGTCCATTAATGGCTATTAGCCAGAATGGGAAAGAAATGGTGTCCTTAGCCTCTGTTTGTCAGAGGGGGGTGATGGATGGCAGGAGAGAGATCACTTGATCATTACCTGTTGGGTCCACTCACTCCGGGTCACCTGGCATTGGCCACTGTCGGTGGACAGGATACTGGGCTGGATGGACCTTTGGTCTGACCCAGTACGGCCTTTCTTATGTTCTTATGCTTCTTGACACTTTGCTCATGGCAGAGAGAGTGGAGAAATCTCAGCAAGTCAGTGTTGGATCTTTTGCACCATCACTGAGTGGAGGAAATTGAGACACTTGACTTAACCATGCAGATATTATCTTTCACCAGTGGGTTCTTTTTTTTTTTTTCTTTTCTAGCTGAGCAGAATGAAGCTGTTGGTTTGTATCTTCTTGGCCTCTCTCGCTGCTGCTGCTGCTACTGCACATCTACACACAGACCCGACGCTGGATAACCACTGGGAGCTCTGGAAGAAAACCTATGGCAAGCAATACAGCCACAAGGTGGGGGCTGTCCCGCTGTGGGGTCAAGGTGGGGGAGGGGGATTTCCATCACCATCTCTCCTCAGATCAGCAGGTATCTTAGCATGCCAGCCCTATGCCAGCTCTCACTGAGAACGCTGCCTCCTGCTCTTCTCCTGGAGATGGCAAAGATCTCTCTGCTTTCAGAAGTGCATTCAGTTTTAATCAACAGTGGGCCCTGTATGTACTCTCCACCTTGCCTGAACCATCCCCGGGGGTTAGCTGATTTTTTAAAGTGTTTTGTTTGGGATAGATTAGAGCCAGGTGACATTGTGGAAAAATGCAGATTAGGGTTGACAGAAACAATCCGGATCAATTCTGGCAAATTTTTTCGATCGAATTAAAAAAAGATGGAAAGGTGGGGAAAATGGTTCATTTCTGCTTTTAATAAATGAACCGTTTTGACTTTTCCCTTTGGAAAGCCATTTCGTGTTGGAATTTCCCTCCGTTCTATTAACGATGACTAAATAAAAAGATTTTAAAAGCTCCAAAATTAAACAAATTTTTTGACCTAAATCCAAAAAGATTTGGGTTGACAGACACAATTGGGGAATTCGGATCAATTTTGGCAAATTTTTTCGGTCTAATTAAAAAAATAAAATGGAAAGGTGGGAAAAAATGGTCCATTTCAGCATTCAATAAATGAACCATTTTGACATTTCCTTTTGGAAAGCGATTTTGTGTTGGAATTTCGCTATGTTCTATTAAAAATAACTAAATAAAAAGATTTAAAAAGCCCCAAATTGAAACAAAATGTTTGACCCAAATTCAAAAATCTTCAACTGATTTTTAAAATGTTGTTTGGTTTGGCTGACAAACCAAAAAGTCAGTGATTTGCACAGCTGTAGGCTGTATTGTGAATATTTGATTATTGATATTGTTTTGCGTCCTAATTGTATGTGCCTCTCCTTAATCACATTGGCTTAGTTGAAGGCCCCGGCTGCTTGGGGTCATTAGGAAATCCTACAGTACTTTCCTCCGAAATTACAAGGTATCATCACTGTCCTGGTGGCAATTACATTCTGTCTTCCTATAATTCCCCTCGATGATTTAATTAGATACAGTGTGATTCTTCTCCTCTTGTCCTAACCTGTTGTGTAGTGTTGCTGTGTGCTGTTAAAAATCTGCTGCACGCCACTCCAGAACCGGCTGCATTTCGGGGCTGGGGAAGGACACAATCTTGCCACGCTTAACTTGTTAAGACTCCACTTGATTTCCTAGGAAGTTTTGCTTGAGTGAGTGTTGCAGGATCTGGGGATAAAAGATAAAACTATTAATTGATTTATACTGCAGAGGGTTTCCTCTGGGCTACTGCATAGTAACGTGGGGGCTGTGCTTTGGTTCCAGAAAGAGGAAGGGGAACGGCGCGTGACCTGGGAAAAGAACCTCAAGTTCGTTACGCTGCATAACCTCGAGCACTCACTGGGGCTGCATTCCTATGAGCTGGGCGTGAACCACCTGGCAGACATGGTGAGTTAAAAAAATATCGCTACCGACCAAGTGACTGGGCATCTGGGAATTAACTGGATTTCACTGGGGGTGCCATGGCCAGAGAATGTAACTGAATCAGGCCGAATAAGCTCCAGCCAATCCAGGGTCAGTATGAGCCCTGCAGAGTTAGGCCCACAAACCACAGCATCCCTATGCGTCCTCCAGCAGCAACCTGCCCCCATCACCGCTCCCAAGGGCTGTGCAAATTTTTGTTCTACTTGCTTGGGTCAGGGGTGTTTGTGGGAAATCTGCCATCAGGGGGGTAGGGTAGTCCTGATTTTTTTAAGTGCAGGTACTCCACTGCCAGCTAGCCCGCTGCTGGTGTGACCCCCTCCCCCTCACCGTGTTTCCGTATCAAATGGCATCCTCCAAGCAGCGTGACCTTGCACGTACAGTTCATGTGAGGTCAAAAGTGTGGGAATCCCATTCCCGCAGGTTCCTGCTTCTCTACCTTACTGTGTCTGCCACCCTCCCTTACCCCCCTGAGGAATGTCACGCGTGGAATAACACAACCTAGAGTCTAGACTCATAGACTTTAAGGTCAGAAGGGACCATTATGATCATCTAGTCTGACCTCCTGCACAATGCAGGCCACAGAATCTCACCCACCCACTCCTGTAATAAACCCCTAACCTATGTCTGAGCTATTGAAGTCCTCAAATCCTAGTTTAAAGACTCCAAGGTGCAGAGAGTCCTCCAGCAAGTGACCTGTGCCCCACGCTGCAGAGGAAGGCGAAAAACCCCCAGGGCCTCTGCCAATCTACCCTGAAGGAAAATTCCTTCCTGACCCCAAATATGGCGATCAGCTGAACCCTGAGCATGTGGGCAAGACTCACCAGCCAGACACCCAGGAAAGAATTCTCTGTAGTAACTCAGATCCCACCCCATCTAACATCCCATCACAGGCCATTCAGCATATTTACCGCTAATAAACAAAGATCAATTAATTAACAAAATTAGGCTATCCCATCCACTGTTCCCTCTAAGCTGCGTGTGTGCGTGTGCACACAGATCCTAAACCCCGTGCACAAAAATTTGCACAGAAGCACAACAATTTGTATAGAAGACGTTTTTTGCGAACACGGCCTGTCAAAAATTAGAGGGAACATTGATCCCATCATACCATCCCCTCCATAAATTTATCAAGCTTAATCTTAGAATCATAGAATCTCAGGGTTGGAAGGGACCTCAGGAGGTCATCTAGTCCAAGCCCCTGCTCAAAGCAGGACCAACCCCAACTAGATCATCCCATCCAGGGCTTTGTCAAGCCTGACCTTAAAAACCTCTTGAAGCCAGATAGGTCTTTTGCCCCTGTCCATTAGGCCATTACTGGTTAAAGAAATTGCTCCTTTAACTGAAATTCCAGGGGCTTGTGTTTCAGATCCCGTTACTGCCAATGCCAAGAACTCAGGAGTCAGGCCCATCAAATCATGGGGGGCTTAAAAATCCTGGGATTTAAAGAGAGTCTAAATCTGGGGGCTCTTTTTATTTGCCTCTGGGTTCTGTTTTCCTGGAGTTCTCCACAGCTATATGAGAGATGGAAACTTTTTTAAAAAGCTGAAATTCTTGTGCAATCTCACGACCCCTCCCCCCATATTAGTGCTTTAAGGAAAACACCAAATATTGTGACACTCTCAATAAAATCAAGAGACTTGGCAATGCTGATGCTCCTGGGTTGAGCTTTGTGAAGAAGAGGGTTTTTCGGTTTGGGGGCTGAAAAATCAATCAATCAATCAAAAGTTAGTTTCAGGTGGACCTGGAATGGCAATGGTGAAATGAAAAAAAGATGAAAAAAAAATTCATTTAGGATCGGCCAACACATTTTGTTTACTTTACTTTTCTAGATTATTTTACCTTTTAAAAAAAATAAATAACTAAAATGGAAGTAAAATTTGAACTGAAAAGTCATTTTGAATCCAAACATTTTGACTAGTTTTGGGTTTTTTTTTCCTGGCTGAAACAATTTTGCAAATTCAAGGTGAGTTCACGCAATGTTTCAGTCGACCCAAATAAGCATTTTTCAGACAAAAAAAAAATATTTGTTTTTGTCTGAAAACTTTCCGACAGCGCTAGTCCTGGGTTCTATCCCCAGCAGTGTCCTGCGGGAGGAGGATTAGCACGTGAAGAATCACAGAATTCAGACTTCTTGGCAAACAAGGCTACAGCATGGGCTATTGTGTCAGCCAGGCTGATCCCCAGCATTCAGTTGTGCTCATATTTTTCACTGCCTAAAGGAAAACACTGTCTCAATGAACAAGAGTCGAACCTGAGCCGCAGAGTTTGTCTCTGAATTTCCCCAGTGTTCGGGGCCAGGCTGTACATCGAAGGGGACGTCAGTCTGAAGGGGTGTGTGTGTTCTTTTAACTAGACCAGCGAGGAAGTGGCTGCTTTGTTAACTGGAGCGAAAATTCCCCACCGACCGGACCGGAATTCCACCTACAGGCCACGCCCTGGCAGCAAAGTGCCTGTCTCCATGGACTGGAGGGACAAAGGTTGTGTTACGAAAGTGAAAAATCAGGTGGGAGGCTCAATCTGTTTCCTTACTGACACGGGTGCCCATCACAGCAGTGGCTGAGCGCATCTCTCTGGCTTTTCAGGGGGCCTGTGGGGCCTGCTGGGCTTTCAGTGCTGTCGGTGCCCTAGAAGCCCAGGTGAAACTGAAAACTGGAAACCTGGTGTCTGTCAGCGCACAGAACCTAGTCGACTGTACCACTAAGTACGGGAACTACGGTTGCAGCGGCGGATATATAACCAGAGCCTTCCAGTACGTCATTGATAATGGCGGCATTGATTCAGATGCTTCTTATCCGTACACAGCTCAGGTTGGTATCCAAGTTTAAGACAAACACAGAGAGGGTCTGTCTACACTGCACACTAAGCCTAGGTTCTGACTCAGGTTTGAGCCCAGGCTCCCCTTCCATCCACACACAAATCAGCCTGACTCAGGTCAGCAAGCTCTCAGGCCCTAGGTCCTATGACACTGCTGAGAGAATGGGTCAGAGTCCAGCTGTGACTTGGGTCCAAACCATGTCATTTTTCAGTGTGGACGCAGCTCAGGCTGCAGACTGAAGTCAGACGGTCTTGCATAGGCGCCGACTTCGTGGGGAGCACCCACGGAAAAAAATTGGTGGGTGCTCTGCACCCACCGGCAACTCCCCGCCATCCCCGGAGCTCGTGCCCAACTTACCGGAGCACCGGGCGATGTTCCGGGGCTCCGCCCCCGATGCCGGCGACGTTGCGGTGGCGTCGGGGGCGGGGGCCCCGTGGCGGTGGCGTCGGGGGCGGGGGCCCCGTGACGTCACCGGCGTCGGGGGGGCGGGGCCCGGCGTCAGCACCCACCGACGCTGACGGAAGTCAGCGTCGCTAGTCTGCGTGGTGCAGTTAGCATGGCTGCGAGACCTGGATCCAGGTCCTCTGGACAGTCAAGATTTCCCATGATGCACTGTGAGCAAAGGGCTGGAGCGGCCACATTTTGTGAGGGTGCTAGGAAGTGTGGGATACGGGTGCTTGGACTCTGCCCTGCACAATGCAGTGTAGATGCTGGAGCTGGGACCCAGGGTTCGACCATTCCTAAGGTGGGGTTACAAATGAGTGTAGACGCTCAAGCAGTAGGTTACCAAACCCAGGATCTGCTAACTCTAGTTCTACTAACTCTGGGCTTGCATTGCAGAGCGTTTGAGACCCTCCCCGCACTAGGTCCCAGAGCCCAGATTCCAGCCTGAGCCCCAAGATCTACACTGCAATTGTATAGCCCCGCAGCCTGAGCCCTGAGCGCCTGAGTTAGGTGTCACAAGCCAGCTGCGGGTATTTTATTGCAGTGTGGACATACCCTTTGTGGCCTGTTTTACTGAGTCTGTCTTTGCTGTTTGTATCAGCACAAAGACTAGGAGAAGGGATCTTCAAGGCAGTGTTCTCTAGTGGTTAGAGCAGGGGGACTGGGAGTCAGGTCACCCAGGTTCTAATCCCAGCACTGGCGAAGAATGGTGTCTAGTGGTTAGCACAGTGGGTTGTAATCTGAGCTCTGTGTGTTCCTCGCTCTTCTACCCTGTGAAACCCAGATAATGACACTTCCCTCCATCTCGGGGGGCGGTGGGGGAGGCTTTTAATTAATTAATGTTCGCATCAGTCTCGTAGATCCGCAGATGAAAGATGCTACACAAGTGCTGCAGATTTTTATTGCTGTCATTTATTGAGTCCTTGCATTTCTTACCTGAGTGATGGGAAAGGAGAGAGACCAGCATTGGGGCTTCTCAGAGCTGGGTAAAAAAATTTTGGAAAATAGTTTTCAAAAAAATGCATTTTTCAGGGCACTGAAACTATGAATTTGACCTGAAATCAGCACATTTTTTTGGGGGGGGGGGGAAACAGATTTTTCCACTCCCTCCCCCCCTGCCCCCCCGGAAATGTCAAAATGCACCATTTTGGCAATCCCAACATGAACCATTTTGACAGCTAATTCTGAAATGACATTCAAAAGGTTTCATTTGACCCAAATTAACTTTTTTAATAACTTTTTTTGTCAGTGAAAAAATAACAATGAAAAAAATTCCGCTTTTATTTGAAAAAAAACAGATTTTTTAAATTTTATTTTTCTGGGTAAGTCACTGAACTGAAAAATGGATTAGTCACAGCTCTGATCTCGATGCCCAGAGCAGAAGGGATGCCCCAGAGGGAGCAGCAGTGGTCTAAGAAATGGGAGGGATTCAGACAACGGAGGGGAATAGAGGGCAGATAAACGAATGTTACGATTGGGTCGGATGTTCCTGCCAGAGGCTGAAATGTCCCTGCTTCATCTGCTCTTTGCCACTGCCAGAACGGAACGTGTCACTATAACCCTGCCACGCGATCCGCCACCTGCTCCAAGTTCGTTGAGCTCCCGTATGCCGATGAAGCAGCCCTGAAGGATGCCGTAGCCAATATCGGACCTGTGTCCGTCAGCATAGATGCAGGACAGCGTTCATTTTACCTGTACAGATCAGGTATGTTCTCTAAGCTAGAACACCTCGCGCCCGGTGCTGGACATAGTTTGAAGCAGTGATGCCTTTGCTTTCTGTGGACTGTCTCTTTAAATTGAAAGAGGAATGTGGAGGAAGTTGCTATTTGTTCTGCAGCATGTTACTGAGTAGACCTGCACATTGTGCTCTTCCCATTTAGACCTGGCTTTTGTTTTCTTGTTATTTCCTGGAATCTTTTGGTCCCTCAATAAATTGCAGTCAGTATAAAACAAAAGCCCCAGCCAGCGGAAAGCATGTTTTGCATTTTGTGAGTGGCTCCGTCATGTGACTGCTTGGTTTGGTGTGTGTTACATGTCCCCCTCTAGCTGGCTAGAGGACAAAAGCCTACTATTGCTAGAAGCTAATGTCTCTTGTCTTATACGTAGGATATGTCTATAGTGCATACCGGTGGTGGCGGCGTGTAGGGTAGGTGTAGCTACACACGGCAGTGAAAAGCAGGCTTTGTCCGCACGGCACTGTGTAACTCTGCACAGCAGTGGAAGGTTCTGGCACTGGAGGCAGTGGGAGCTGTCGGAATCTTTCCTCCCGCTGCTGGAGTCTTTCCCTATGGAAGAAAAAGGCCACAGCAGCGGGGAGGTAGCGGCATATGACACTGCTAAAAATAGCAGTGCAGATGGGGGAGGCCCAGCTTGGGCGTGTAGAGAGCCGTGTAGGGCATATACCCATAGACGCCAACTTCCCCGGCACCGGTGGGTGCTCGCGCCGAACCCCTGCCCCAGAGTCCCCGCACCCTCCCTGCCCCTATTGGATCCCTTCCCCAAATCCCTGCTCTGGCCCCGCCTCCTTTCCTGAGCACGTTGTGTTCCCCTTCCTCCCCCCTCCCTCCCAGCTGCACGGAACAGCTGTTTCGTGCCGCAAGCGCTGGGAGGGAGCGGGGAGAAGCAGGACCCGGCGGCGCGCTCAGGGGAGGAGGCGGAGTGGAGGTGAGCGGGGCAGGGTGGGAGCTGCCGGTGGGTGCTCTGCACTCTTTTCCCGTGGGTACTCCAGCACGGAGTCAGCGCCTAGGCATATACCCTAAGGGTTCACGTGTGTCTTTACTCCCCTAAGCTATCTACACTGCTGTTTATACATGTGTGAGGTGTGTGTGCAGTGTATATGGTCTATAGGCTGCTGTAAGGAGTGTGCAGTGTGGACATACCCTTACATTGGAAGCTTCTGGGGGACATGGACTATCTTTTTCTTCTGGATTGGTACAGCGCCTAACGCCATGGGGCACTGGTCTATGTCTGGGGCTGGCAGGTGCTACTGTAACACAGATTAATAACAGCAAACGACCGGAGATGCTCCTTTGGCTCGAAAGGTGCTCCACGGGCTAACGACCCCGGTTCAATTCCTGCTGGTGTCTTAGTCTGTGTCATTCAAATAGCACCCCAGTGTGGACCCTTCACTCGTGTTAAAGTAATGCCAGTGTGCCGGGGTGGGCAGCAGGGACTGGGACTTCTGGATCTCAACGCATCGGTCTTTCCTGCTGGAGCTAAAAGACCCAACCTCTTCTAGCCAAGGCTGTGGCAGGCTCATCAACCTTTCTGTGGCCCAGCCACCACTAGAGGGGGACAGAACGCTCCACCGAGTGGGCGTGGCTTACATTAATAGATTCATAGATTCTAGGGCTGGAAGGGACCTCGAGAGGTCATCGAGTCCAGCCCCCTGCCCTCATGGCAGGACCAAATACTGTCTAGACCATCCCTGATAGACATTTATCTAAGCACATTAACCTGTGCTTTTTAAAATTTGTTTTGTGGGTTGTATTTACCTTCGCCCTAGCAGGCACCGTCCACAGATGTTGGAAGAATGTGTACAGCGGTGGGGGGGAGGGGGGGGTGCTGAGAGCCATTGAACCAAACTGTAAACCCTGTATATGATGGGAAACACTTCAAATCAGGGGGTGCGGCAGCGTCCCCAGCACCCCTAGTTTCAGCACTTCTGGCACCGTCAGACATCGTGGGGCCTGCACCTGACTCAGGTCAGCCTCTAAAATGGCCTTTCAGCCCAGTTCTGGGGTTGAGACGGCTCGTGGGATAATGTAGGCAGCCTTGGGTGTTGCATAAGATACGGCAGCCCAAGTCAAGCTACCTATTGGGAGCAGCACCCAACAGACTTGCTGTAGATCCTAACTGCGGCTGGAATGTCCCCTATGCCAGAGCTTCCGGAAGGGGGCCTCCTAAGACAGTTGTGGCCGTCTGACTCGGTTCCTGTGCTGGGGGAATTCTCCCCGGCTGGATTTGGGGCTTTTAAGGGAACATTGTGAGGGAACCATAGTGGGAGGAATATTCCTTCCCGGTGTTTATGGGAATTGGGATACTGATAAAGCTCAAGGGACGGATGGGATGATGGAGCCTTTCATTGCTAGGGGGGTAGTTCAGCTCTACCGGTCAGACGTCCTTTTCTAGCTGACATCGCTTTGGTGGCCTATAGAGGGTCTGAGTCCAGTTCTTGGGGGCAGGTGCCCACCTCACACAAGTCAAGTTGGCCGCCTCAGTAGGAGAGCCAATGATTATACAGGTTTCAGGGTAGTAGCCATGTTAGTCTGTGTCAGCAAAAAGAAAATAAGAAAAATACTTGTGGCACCTTATACAGGCCACGGAAACTGAACTTCCAAGTGGACAGCGCGCTGGACTGGGGCTTAGGAGAGCTGGGTTCTATTCCCAGGGCAAGTCACTTCCCAGCTCTGTGCCTCAGTGTCCCTGTGATGTTGCACTCTACACGATTTTATGAAAATATGCTAATGAGTATGAATATAATGTAACTGGAATATGCTTCATGCAAAAGGTCACTTGTAGGGTATCAATACAAAGTTTATAATCTACTGAGTGTGGTCATCCTATTTGTATAAATGTATCACTCTTGTATCTGGAACTAGACATATGAAATGTTAAAGACGGGAACATTTCTTAAGGTGCTTCCAGGTAAGCCTACAGCTGTTAGGGGATGTAGCTCAGACCCTGGGTCTGGGTTTGCAGCAGGCTAGCGGGTCTGACTCAAACCAGGCAGGGCTCTGGAGTCCCATGCTGCCAGGGCAGGAAAGCAGAGGCAGAAATAGTCTTGGCACGTCAGTTGGCAACCCCAAGGGGGTTTCTGTGATCCAACCCGTCACAGTCCCCATCTGCACAATGGAGATAATGAGACTGACCTGCTTTGTGATTGACTGATGAAGTGTGAGGGATTGTTATTATTACCCCCCTTATAGGGGACCAGGTTAGAGGCATATTGGTACACAACAGCTTTATTGAGCAGAGAAGTCCCTGCCGGCTATTTTCTCCTCCCTTGCGATTGCGCATTCTTTCGTTCCAGGAGTCTACAATGATCCACGTTGCACTCATGAGACGAATCATGCAGTTCTAGTTATCGGCTATGGCACCCTGAATGGGAAGGACTTTTGGCTTGTGAAAAACAGGTAAAGAAAATCCATCACTGAACCGTAATTATCTATAGAATAACGTGCTCCTGGGATATGCGTGGGTAGGGTTACCAGATAGCAACTGTAAAAAAATGGAACAGGGGGTGGGGGGATAACAGGCGCCGATATAAGAAAAAGTCCCCCAAAATGGGACTGTCTCTTTAAAAACGGGACGGATGGTCACCCATGAGTAAGCTGTGTAGAGCTGTGCATGTATGGGTCTGTACTAGTGTGAATTGGGCTGCACTTTGTTAAACAGCTTGAAACACATGAGTAAACGGGGGCGGGGAACCCTGCCTGTAAAGAAAGGTGTTTTATTCGGTGTTTTTTCTCCTTCCAACAGCTGGGGCATAAGGTTTGGCGAAAAAGGGTACATTCGAATGTCCAGGAACAACAGAAACCTCTGTGGGATTGCCAGCTTCGGTTCTTGTCCACAAATATAGAGGGATGCTCTGCTTCAGAATGCACTCTGGAGATGTGGTCTCTTAAACTGCTAATCTTAGCCTTGCTGTAATCTAACTGCTCTGTTTGAGAACAATGTACCGGCTCTAATGGCAAAATCCTCCCATCAGATCCATCTGATGGACCTGAGATAAGCAACTGAAATGATGGTTGGTCTGGTCCAGAATTTGGGCACTTTTAACTCTCTCTCCCTATCCCGCAGGGGTGTTTTTAATTGATTAATGTCTATACATTGCTTTGCGCATGTGAAGTGCCCTGATGCTGCAAAATCTGATTCATGAGAGTGGAGCCCTGAATCTCTGCAAAGCCCCAAGAGGGCTTCATATGGGCACAAGGGTCCACTTGAATTAATCAGGTTACAAGGTGAAGGCCTTAGTTAATCAAAGGGAAGCTGGTAAAATGTGGGATCCATCAGTGTGTTGGAGCTTGTCCCCAGTTATTTCTTTATCTTTGTGGCTGGTTTTAGCAAAATATAATCTCAGTTGTAAAATAAATCCCTGAGAAACCCACAAAAAGCCCCACCAATGGATGAATGTGAACAACTGAGCAACATCGCCTCATGGTGACATTTCATGAGATTTGCAACAACCACCAAAGCAATGCTTGCCCTGGGCTAAATTTGCCATTGTACTTGGGAGGTTCCATGAGGCTGTCTTGTGTCACTGCTTCCCCTCGTTTGGGGGGAGCGCCAGGTGAGTGACTGATGGATCTTGTGTAACCCCAGTTGCTAGGCAATGTCTGACTCTCTACTGTTTGTTCACTGAAGTTTTAGGGTGAAATTCACCCTATGCAGAGGGCCAGCACAAGGTCTAGACGCCACTGTGGCCCAGTTTTTGACTGGAAAGTCCAGTAGAAAAGGGGACCAGAGAGCGTCCGGTCAGATTTACTGACCAGACATTCAAAGTCCCGTTACTGCGGGCGAGGGAGGTGGGGAGGCGCCGGGTCATCTCCCGCACCAGCCTCTACTCAGCTGTGGCCGCCTCCTACCTTCGTTGGGTGGCTGAAGCTCCCAGCCCCGGCTCCGCAGGCAAGTCCCTCCTGACCCAGGTGGCGGGGAATGGCAGGGCTGCCGCCAGATGGCTGCACTCCGCAGCACGGTATGGGGAGGAGGTGACCAGCCCTCCGTGGAGAAAAAAGTAGTTCGGGACTATTTAGAAAAGCTGGATGAGCACAAGTCCATGGGGCCGGATGCACTGCATCCAAGGGTGCTAAAGGAGTTGGCTGATGTGATTGCAGAGCCATTGGCCATTATCTCTGAAAAATCATGGTAATCGGGGGAGGTCCCGGATGACTGGGAAAAAAGCTAATATAGTGCCCATCTTTAAAAAAGGGAAGAAGGAAGATCCGGGTGTGATGGGTTGGGGTCACAGAAACCAGCTTGGTGCTGCCACCTGGTGTGCCAAGGCTACTTCTGCCCCTGCTTCTGGCCCTTTCCAGCTTGGGACTCCGGAATCCTGTCTGTTTTGAGCCAGATTCCACTGATCTGCTGCAAACACAGACCCAGGTCCGAACCATGTCCCCTAACAACGGTAAGGCTCCTGGAAGCGCTCTTGCCTTTGACACCCCGGTGCCCAACTCCCAATGAGGTTCAAACCCTTAATAAATCCGTTTTACCCTGTATAAAGCTTATACAGGGTAAACTCATAAATAGTTCGCCTTCTATTGCAAAGATAGAAAGATATGCACAGCTGTTTGCCCTCCCCCGGTACCAACTCGTACTCCAGGTAACTTAATAAGTAAAAAGTGATTTTAATAAGTACAGAAAATAGGATTTAAGTGATTCCAAGTAGTGACAGACAGAACAAAGTGAATTACTAAGTAAAATAAAATAAAACACGCACGTCTATGTCTAATCAAACGTAACACAGATATAAAAACCTCACCAGCTCTAGATTCTTCCTTTTACAGGCTGTAGAACTCCTAGCCTGGGTCCAGCAATCGCTCACACCCCCTATTGTCTTTGTCCTTTGTTCAGTCTCTCTCAGGTATGTCTCTGGGGGGTGGAGAGCCTCTGTCTTTAGCCAGCTGAAGACAAAATGGAAGGGTCTTCCAAGGGTTTAAATAGACTCTCTCCCCACTCCCTGTGTAGCATCATGTTACCCTGGAGTTTTGGGACCACATGGGCAAGTCATATGTCCATGCACCACTCAGTAACCAGTCCAGCCAGTCGCATTCCTCTCCCTGCTCAGATGTGGATTGGGGTCTGCACCTTCTTTTGTCTGTTAAGTGCTTGCACTTAACTTGCACATTCTTTTCTCCAGACCTGATCCCAGGCTCTTACAAAGGCTATGTATAAAACCAGCAAATATAAAACCAATATTCATAACTTCAACTACAACAATGATACATGCATACAAACAGGAGGAATAGATTCAGTAGGTCATAACTTTCACAGAGATATGTTACATGGCACATGTAGCATAAAACATATTCCAGATACATCATGTATACATTTATAAGCTTCTCCCCATAAAGCTTTATGGGGTACACCGTCACACCGGCGAACTACAGGCCAGTCAGTCTCACCTCAGTCCCTGGAAAAATCATAGAACAGGTCCTCAAGGAATCAATTCTGAACCACTTAAAGGAGAGGAAAGTGATCAGGATCAGTCAGCATGGATTCATCAAGGGCATGCCTGACTAACCTAATTGCCTTCTATGATGAGATAACTGGCTCTGTGGATGAGGGGAAAGCAGTGGATGTGCTATTTCTTGACTTTAGCAAAGCTTTTGGTACAGTCTCCCACAGTATTCTTGCCAGCAAGTTAAAGAAGTATGGGCTGGATGAATGGACTGTAAGGTGGTCGGGCTCAACAGGTAGTGATCAATGGCTCCATGTCTAGTTGGCAGCCGGTATCAAGTGGAGTGCCCCAAGGGTCGGTGCTGGGGCCGGTTTTGTTCAATATCTTCATTAACGATCTGGAGGATGGTGTGGACTGCACCCTTAGCAAGTTTGTAGATGACACTAAACTGGGAGGTGTGGTTGATATGCTGGAGGGCAGGGATAGGATACAGAGGGACCTAGACAAATTAGAGGATTGGGCCAAAAGAAATATGATGAGGTTCAACAAGGACAAGTGCAGAGTCCTGCACTTAGGATGGAAGAATCCCATGCACTGCTACAGACTAGGGACCGAATGGCTGGGCAGCAGTTCTGCAGAAAAGGACCTAGGGGTTACAGTGGACGAAAAGCTGAATATGAGTCAACAGTGTGCCCTTGTTGCCAAGAAGGCTAATGGCATTTTGGGTTGTATAAGTAGGGGCATTTTCAGCACATCGAGGGACGTGATCATTCCCCTCTATTCGGCACTGGTGAGGCCTCATTTGGAGTACTGTGTCCAGTTTTGGGCCCCACACTACAAGAAGGATGTGGATAAATTGGAAAGAGTCCAGCGGAGGGCAACAAAAATGATTAGGAGGCTGGCACACATGACTTATGAGGAGAGGCTGAGGGAACTGGAATTGTTTAGCCTGCAGAAGAGAAGAATGAGGGGGGATTTGATAGCTGCTTTCAACTACCTGAAAGGGGGTTCCAAAGAGGATGGATCTAGACTGTTCTCAGTGGTAGAAGATGACAGAACAAGGAGTAATGGTCTCAAATTGCAGAGGGGGAGGTTTAGGTTGGATATTAGGAAAAACTTTTTCACTAGTAGGGTGGTAAAGCACTGGAATGGGTTACCTAGGGAGGTGGTGGAATCTCCTTCCTTAGAGGTTTTTAAGGTCAGGCTTGACAAAGCCCTGGCTGGGATGATTTAGTTGGGGTTGGTCCTGCTCTGAGCAGGTGGTTGGACTAGATGACCTCCTGAGGTCCCTTCCAACCCTGAGATTCTATGAAGGGGAAAAGCAGTGAGCAACAGGGGAAGGGGGGAAAGAGGAGTGGATGGGGCGGGGCCTCAGGGAAGAGTCAGGGTAGAGGGGGACTTTTGGGGGAAATAGGCGGGGCGGTGGAAGTACACACACAGACACACACACACTATCTGTAGGATGGACTTGGCCACATTATGGGCCTGGCTTCCATTTGCACTATGGCCTCTTTGGACTGGGTAGAGCAGTATACAGGCAAGTCCCTCCTGACCTGGGAAGGAAAGGGGAAAGCAGCGAGCGAGAGGGGAAGAGGAGTGGATGGGGCTGGGCACGGTAGGTTCTGGCACTCCTGCTGGAGTGTCTGGTTTTTAAATATTACCAAGTTGGTCTAAGTAGGGGAATGGTCCTGCTATTGTGGGGAACTTTCCTGGCTTCTGCACTATCCCGGTGAAATGGGCTAGCAGAAGGATCTGAGTCCTCGCTCCCACCTCCTTTACCCAGAGGCCTCCCTGCCCTCTAGGACTCCCCTTGCACTCTCCTGTCTGTCAGAGTCCTCGTTACCCCGACAAGGCTGGGCCCAGGATTCCTGTGGGGCTCGACCCCCAACCTTGCTGTGGTCACCTAGGTCAGGGGCTAGGGTGTCCCCACTCCGGGGTACTCTCTCTGCACTGAGAACTCCCCTGACCCACTGACAATTACATACAATTTAAAACAAATACAAGTTATTTAATCAACAATTAATTTAAAAAGGAATTGGGAAAAATGGGAACGGTTAAAGGAAACACATCACCCTGCTCTGCGGCAGGGAACATCACAAACAGTGTCTCTGGAATGTCAGGGCAGTTCACAGTCTGTTCCTTGTACATCCCAGGCCCCCTTCTCAGGCCCCGGCTGTGCTGCAGGGACGCTGCGGGTCGGACACTTGCTCTGGCGGTGGCCACACGCCCTCGGGCTCTAGGTGGCAGGACCCTTCTTCCCAGCATCGCCCCCGCTCTGTCAGGGTTCCGATCACTGTTCCCTCTAAGCTGTGCGCGCGCACACGGATCGTAAACCCTGCGCACACGGCGAAACACCCCGCGCACAACAATTTGCACAGAAGCACAACAATTTGCACAGAAGAATTTTTTTTGTGCACACAGCCTGTCAAAAATTAGAGGGAACATTGGTTACGATTCCCCTGCAAGTCTGGCCTGCAGGGCCTCCTGGCTGAGGCATCTCCCTGTGCTGGGCCCGCTGCCCAGGGTCCCCCCTCGCTCTCCCCAGCTGCTCACCGCACCCGGCTCCGGACTGCTCCAGCCGCAGCTCCACTCTGCCTCAGCACGGCTGCTGCTGCTCTGCCTCCAGCTCCCTGGGCTGCTGCCCTGGCCCCTCTGGCTCTGGGCTGCAGCTCTGCTCCCAGCACAGGGGCTGCTCTCTCTGGGCTGCCTTTCTGGCCCCTCTGGATCTGGCCCAGCTCTGCTCCCCAGCTCAGCTTGGGCCCCTGCTCTCTCCTTAGCTCGGCCCCACTCTGTCTGATGCAGGCAATTCCTGCTCGCACAGAGGACAGGACACACCCTGGCCTCCTGACTCCTTGATTCGCCTGCCCACCTTGTCAATCAGGCTGACCTGGAGCACTGGCCTCTCCCCATTGCCCCTGGGGACTGTCAGTCTCAGGGTCCTGATTTTCCATAGACCCGCCCCCTTTTGGTACTGGGAGATAGCCAACCAAAACATGCCCACTGAGTTTTAGTAAGGGGACAACAGTCACCTTACAATGGAAACCCTACTCACATCTCACCTAAACCCTCAAAAAAGATGGGCCACCCCAGCTCGCACTACCCCAGAACGGGATCCCCTCCACTGCTCCATCTCACCAGCTCCCTCTCTCCTTTGCCTTCCAGAGTGAAGGGGTGAAAGGGAGTGATGGAGAGGGGGGCTGGAAGGCAGGAAGGAAGCAGAGGAAATAGATGGATGATGGGGTAGATCGGGGGGGGGGGTGAAGAGCAAGAAGGGGGAGGCCTGGGTGAGTGGGGATTGTGCTCATAGATTTTAAGCTTCATTTCCATCAACCATTGAATGGCGGGGTGTGGAATTGCTCTGCCCACCCGCTGAGAGCAGGGGTCCCCTGGGGAGGGATCCCACCGCCTGGGAACAGGTGCCCCCAAGGTGGGTACAGCAGTCACCAGCACATTGTCATTGCAGTGGGGAGGAACAGGTTAAACCAGTCCTGACCCCCAGAGCTCCTCATTCGGGACAGGGTTAAGCACAGTTCTGTTCCCCTTCATTCATACCATAATGACAGCACATTGATAACAGCATTTCCCCACCCTGCATTCAGTACTAACATGATTTGTGATCCAACACCAGCCAAAGTTGATTATTTTGAGCTCTGTCTGCTGGATATTTAAGCTGAGTAGGTTTGTTCATGTAAATATAGTTTGCTCCTGAAGTCTCCCCCCTGCATTCATTCAGTTCATTCAGACCCTGCTCACATCTGAAACCCTTTAGAGGCTGCAGCAGGCAAATATTCATCCGCACAAGCATTTCATTGCTATGCAGTGTGTGTTCTGAGGGTTATTCCTAATAGGAGCTCTGCTGATTTATAGCAGCTGAAGATCTGGCCCGATAAGCCTTTGCATTGCTCTAGAACTTTTCATCGTGGATATGAGGGTCCATCTCAGCACCCGCAGGACCGGATTAATCTTTTGTGGGCCATGGCACCAGGACCGTGGCCCATCCCCCTGCTCTGTCCACTGCTGTGTTCCGACGCCACACCCCGCTCGGCCTCTTCCCCCAGAAGCCCTGGCCACGCTCCACCCCGAGGCCCCATTCGCACTTGGCCTCTTCCCACCCAATGCCCCGCCTGCCGTTTGAATAGGGTTAGGGGGTGGAGAGGAGCACCCACCAGCAAAAATAAGTCAGTGCCTATGGTTGGGATTCTAGGCCTCATTAGCATATTCAAAGTGCCAATATCCATATGCTAATATGCACCTAGAGGGCATTTCGGCTCAGCTGTGTGCACCCAGGAAAGTGCATGGGTGCTGTCATAAATATGAAGGGAGTGGGTCTAATGCAGTACTATAAAATCCTCTTCCCAGTAAAGGGTTAAGAAATGCAGGTAGCCAGACTGACACCTGAGCTGGCTGGCATCTGACCGATGAGGGGACAAGATACTTTCAAATTTTGGGAGGGGGGAAGGCTGTGTGAGTGTCTCTTTGTCTGGGGCAGAGTGATCTTGGAAGACAGAAGGAACCTACAGAAAATCAAACCTCCCTTTTCTGAAGTAAGTTTAGATAGCATAGCGAATAGATTTCTGTTTAATTTTGCTTGGTGTATTCCCTGTGTTAGAAGGGGCAGGGGGGTGGGGTATTCATGGTTTTCTGTAACTTTAAGGTTTTGTCCAGAGGGGGAAATCTCTCTGAGTTTGGAAATTAAGTGTCCTGTAAAATAGTTACCATCCTGATTTTACAGAGATGATTTTACCTTATTTTTAATAAAATCCTTCTTTTAAGAAGCTGACTGTTTTCTATGGTGTTAAAACCCAGGGGGTGGGTTTTTAGATCACTGTGTAACCAATTGGTTGGGAGATTGTTCTCAAGCTTCCCAGGAAAGGGGGTGTACGGCTTGAGGGGGTATTTTGGGGGGGAGGGAAGTTCAAGTGATTCCTTTCCTGGATTCCTGTTAGACATTTGATGGTGGCAGCGAAAGAAGCATTTCTCAGGGTGCAGGGAATTTTGTACCTTGGGGGTTTTAACCTAAGCGGGTAAAAATAAGCTTAGGGGCTCTGAATGCGGGTCCCCACGTCTTTACCCTAGAGTTTAGAGTGGGGAGGGAACCCTGACAGGTGCTCTGAAAATCCCACTCCATGCTGGGTGCTCAGGCAGTTGAGGTTAAACCAAACACCATCTTAGGGAGCATGCTGGGTCCCCAAATACCAATGAACCAGGCACTGGACTGGGACTCAGGAGATGAAGGTTCTAGTCCCTGCACTAGCATTGCCCTGCTGTGTGACCTTGGGCAAATTGCTTCCCTGATCTGTGCCTCAGTTTCCCCCTGCCCTTTGTCTGTCTTGTCTATTGAACTTGGGAGCTTAGGGAGGCAGGCTCTGTCTTTCCCTCTGTGTTCATGCAGAACCCTCCACAACAGGGCCCTGATCTCAGCTGGGATCTCTAGGTTTTACCATAATACTGATGATAACTTAAACCCCAAAAGGGAGGTCCCAGCAACTGTTTGCACCTGTCTGAGCTTTTGAAAATGTTGACCCTACTAGTTTATTTTTTAACTCTCCAAATCGTGTGCTGTAGGGTGTGGGAAGGGAAAACATCTGATTTTAGTGTTCCGGGGCGGGGAACTGATAATCAGCCTGCAGCCGTAGTGAACATCCCTATTTTGATACAGTCACAGTAAAAATGAAACCAGCGGTCCTGCCATTTCCTCATTCAGAGTCGCATGTGACGAGCCTGGCAGGGCAAACCGAACTTCTCGGCATGCAGTCAGAGCAGGAAGGGTGTTAGGGCTCACACAGGAGCCAACCTTGGGAGGAGAATTTAGGGGAATTCTTGCTGCCTGCTGATCAGTTCAGGATTCCTGCCTAGAAATCGCCACTGGGCGAACTCCCGTCAGGTATGTTTGGCTTTTTCTTTTCCCCCCTGTACTTTAAATCTCCTCTTTGTTGTGTTCGGAACAATGTGTTGGGGGAAGTAAAATCAAGAAATGGCGTTTTGTATTTTGCTTGTAGAGAGTTTGCATCTGCAGACACCCGCGTGTATCAGTCTTGTCTTTCTATCTCCATATACACCTCTCTGTCTTCCAATAACCCCCTCTATCTATCTATTCAACACCCTCTCTCTCACGCCCCATACATCCTCTCCATCTATCTCTTCTCATACATTCTCTGTCTGTCTGTCTGTCTTTCTAGCCCCATACACCTCTCCATCTTCCTATCTAGCCTGGAGTGTTCAAAGTAACCCACGGGAGTTAGGTGAGAGTCAATGGGATTTGGGTGCCTAACTCCCTTGAAAATCGCTTGGGTTCCTTTGAAAATCCAAGCCGTCTTCACCTAAATCTCTCTGGGCTAGGTCCTCAGCTGGTGTAAATCAGCTTTGCTCCGGTGACCACAATGGAGAGACACCAGTTTACACCACCTGGGGATCAAACTCATTGACCTAAGTGAAGCTACATCAATTCCCACCCCAGCTGGGAATGTCTCTGACTTTCCCTAGCTCTCTCCCTCCCTCCCCGCTGTATCACCTTATACCAGGCTCTGATGCCCAGGTCCAGGTCCAGGTCCAAGATCCAGTTCAGGAACTGTAGAAATAGCCGGGTGATATTATCCATTGACCTAGCTCTGTTTTCTTTTCAAGTCTGTTCTTGTCGTATGGGGTTCCAGGATAGGGTGACCAGATATCCTGATTTTATAGGGACAGTCCTGATTTTGGGGTCTTATTTCTTATACAGGCTCCTATTACTCCCCACCCCCTGTCCCGATTTTTCACACTTGCTGTCTGGTCACCCTATTCCAGGAAGACCCTTCCCCTGCCCCCTCGCCCCCAAGAGGTACAAGTCGCCGGATGGTTAATTGTGAGAACTGCTGCAGGATCAGGGTTTGCGTCTTGACACTTTGCTCATGGCAGAGAGAGTGGAGAAATCTCAGCAATTCAGTGTTGGATCTTTTGCACCATCACTGAGTGGAGGAAATTGAGACACTTGACTTAACCATGCAGATATTATCTTTCACCAGCGGGCTCTTTTTTTTTTTTTTTCTTCCCCCTAGCTGAGCAGAATGAAGCTGTTGGTGTGTATCTTCTTGGCCTCTCTTGCTGCTGCTGCTACTGCACATCTACACTCAGACCAGACGCTGGATAACCACTGGGAGCTCTGGAAGAAAACCTATGGCAAGCAATACAGCCACAAGGTGGGGTCTGTGCAGCTGTGGGTTTAAAGTGTGGGAGGGGGATTTCCATCATCATCTCTCCTCAGGTCAGCAGGTATCCAGGATCTTAGCATGCCAGCCCTATGCCAGGCCAGCTCTCAGTGAGAACGCTGTCTCCTGCTCTTCTCCTGGAGATGGCAAAGATCTCTCTGCTTTCAGAAGTGCATTCAGTTTTAATCAACACTGGGCGCTGTATGTACCCTCCACCTTGCCTGAACCATCCCCGGGGTTAGCTGATTTTTTAAAGCGTGTTTTGTTTGGGATATATTAGAGCCAGGTGACTTTTTTCATGCAGTGTGTGTGTGTGTGTGTGTGTGTGTGTGTGTGTGTGTGTGTGTGTGTGTGTGTGTGTGTGTGTGTGTGTGTGTGTGTGTGTGTGTGTGTGTGTGTGTGTGTGTGTGTGTGTAAAAATGCAGATTCGGGTTGACAGAAACAATTGGGGAATTCGGCTAGATTTTGGCAAATTGTTTTGGTCGAATTAATACAATAAAAAGGAAAGGCCGGAAAAAGTATTTTATTTCTGCATTTAATAAATGAACCGTTTTGATTTTTCATTTTGGAAAGCCATTTTGTGTTGTAACTTTCCTCCGATCTATTAACAATAACTAATTTAAAAAGGTTTAAAATGCCCCAAAATGAAACAAAGTGTTTGACCCAAATCCAAAAATCTTCAACTGATTTTTAAAACATTGTTTGGTTTGGCGGCCAAATGAAAAAATCAGTGATTTGCACAGCTGTAAGCTGTATTGTGCATGTTTGATTATTGATGTTGTTTTGCATCCTAATTGTATGTGCCTCTCCTTAATCACTTTGGCTTAGTTGAAGGCCAAGTGCTGCTTGGGGTCATTAGAGAATCCTACAGAACTTTCCTCCTAAATTACAAGGTATCATCACTGTTCTGGTGGCAATTACATTCTGTCTTCCTGTAATTCCCCCACATGATTTACTTGGATACAGTGTGCTTCTTCTCCTCTTGTGCTAACCTGCTGTGTAGAGTTGCTGTGTGCTGTTAAAAAGCTCCTGCACACCACTCCAGATCTGGCTGCATTTTGGGGCTGGGGAAGGACACAATCTTGCCACACTTAACGTGTTAAGACTCCCCTTGATTTTCTAGGAAGTTTTGCTTGAGTGAGTGTTGATCTGGGCAACATTTTTGCAAAGCACTTTGGTTCCTGTGGGCTATTTATACTGCAGATGGCTTCCTCTGGGCTACTGCATAGTAACGTGGGGGCTGTGCTTTGGTTCCAGAAGGAGGAAGGGGAACGGCGCGTGACCTGGGAAAAGAACCTCAAGCTCGTTATGCTGCATAACCTCGAGCACTCACTGGGGCTGCATTCCTATGAGCTGGGCATGAACCACCTGGCAGACATGGTAAGGTAAAAAAATATCGCTACTGACCAAGTGACGGGGCATCTGGGAATTATCTGTATTTGCCTGGGGTGCCGTGGCCAGAGAATGTAACTGAATCAGGGGCAGAAAAAGCTCCAGTCAATCCAGGGTCAGTATGAGCCGTGCAGAGTTAGGCCCACAAACCACAGCATCCCCTATGCGTCCTCCAGCAGCAACCTGCCCCTGTCACTGCTCCCCAGAGCTGTGCAAATCTTTGTTCTACTTGCTTGGGTCAGGGGTGTGTGTTGGAAATCTGCCATTAGGGGGGTAGTCCTGATTTTTTAAGTGCAGGTACTCCACCCCCTGCTAACCCACTGCTGGTGTGACACCCCCGCCCCCCCCCCCCCCAGCATGTTTCTGTATCAAATGGCATCCTCTAAGCAGCGTGACCTTGCACATACAGTGCACGTGAGGTCAAAATTGTGGGAATCCCATTCCCGCAGGTTCCTGCTTCTCTACCTTATTGTGTCTGCCACCCTCCCTTACGCCCATGAGGAATGTCACGTGTGGAATAACACACAACCTGTCTGCTAGGGCGTTATTTAAAGAAGTTGCTCCTTTAAATGAAATTGCAGGGGCTTGTGGTTCAGATCCCGTTATGGGGGGCTTAAAAATCCTGGGATTTGAAGAAAGTCCAAGTCTGGAGGCTCTTTTTATTTGCCTCTGGGTTTTGCGCTTTTAAGGATTATGTTTTCCTGGAGTTCTCCACAGCTATACGAGAGATGGAAACTTTAAATAATAATAATAAAAAAGCTAAAGTTCTTGTGTAGTCTCACGACCCCTCCCCACCCCCCCCACATTGGTGCTTTAAGGAAAACACCAGATATTGTTACACTCTCAATAAAATCAAGAGACTTGGCAGTGCTGATGCTCCTGGGTAGAGCTTTGTCGAAGAAGAGATTTTTTGGGGTTTCCTGAGCTGTTTCTGTTCTTTTAACTAGACCAGCGAGGAAGTGGCTGCTTTGTTAACTGGAGTGAAAATTCCCCACCGACCGGACCGGAATTCCACCTACAGGCCACGCCCTGGCAGCAAAGTGCCTGACTCCATGGACTGGAGGGACAAAGGATGTGTTACGAATGTGAAATATCAGGTGGGAGGCTCAATCTGTTTCCTTACTGACACGGGTGCCCATCACAGCAGTGGCTGAGTGCATCTCTCTGGCTTTTCAGGGGGCCTGTGGGGCCTGCTGGGCTTTCAGTGCTGTCGGTGCCCTAGAAGCCCAGGTGAAACTGAAAACTGGAAACCTGGCGTCTCTCAGCGCACAGAACCTAGTCGACTGTACCACTAAGTACGGGAACTACGGCTGCAGAGGCGGATATATGACCAATGCCTTCCAGTACATCATTGATAATGGCGGCATTGATTCAGACGCTTCCTATCCGTACACAGCTCAGGTTGGTATCCAAGTTTAAGACAGATGCAGAGAGGGTCTGTCTACACTGCACACTAAGCCCGGGTTCTGACTCAGGTTTGAGCCCAGGCTCCCCTTCCATCCACACACAAATCAGCCTGACTCCGGTCAGCAAGCGCTGAGGCCCCAGGTCCTATGACACTGCTGAGAGAATGGGTCCGAGTCCTGCTGTGACTTGGGTCCAAACCATGTCATTTTCCAGTGTGGACGCAGCTCAGGCCGCAGACTGAGGTCAGACGGTCTGTGTGGTGCAGTTAGCATGGCTGCGAGACCTGGTCCAGCAACTGTAAACCCAGGTTTACAATGCAGGGTGGATGCTCCAGCCTGGGCTTGGAAACACTGGGTACGTCTACACTACAATGCAAGCCCAGGGTTTGAACTCAGGCTCAAGCCTCACCGCCCTTCCATCCACACACAAACTGTGCTAACTGAGGGCTCGGACCCAGGAAGGTCCAAGCCTGAGTCAAGCTATGAGTTATGATGAGATAACCGATTCTGTGGATGAGGGGAAAGCAGTGGATGTGCTATTTCTTGACTTTAGCAAAGCTTTTGATACAGTCTCCCACAGTGTTCTTGCCAGCAAGTTAAAGAAGTATGGGCTGGATGAATGGACGGTAAGGTGGATAGAAAACTGGCTAGATGGTCGGGCTCAACGGGTAGTGATCAATGGCTCCATGTCTAGTTGGCAGCCGGTATCAAGTGGAGTGCCCCAAGGGTCGGTGCTGGGGCCGGTTTTGTTCAATATCTTCATCAACGATCTGGAGGATGGTGTGGACTGCACCCTTAGCAAGTTTGCAGATGACACTAAACTGGGAGGAGTGGTTGATATGCTGGAGGGTAGGGATAGGATACAGAGGGACCTAGACAAATTAGAGGATTGGGCCAAAAGAAATATGATAAGGTTCAACAAGGGCAAGTGCAGAGTCCTGCACTTAGGACAGAAGAATCCCATGTACTGCTACAGACTAGGGACCGAATGGCTGGGCAGCAGTTCTTCAGAAAAGGACCTAGGGGTTACGGTGGACGAAAAGCTGAATATGAGTCAACAGTGTGCCCTTGTTGCCAAGAAGGCTAATTGCATTTTGGGCTGTATAAGTAGGGGCATTTCCAGCAGATCGAGGGACATGATCATTCCCCTCTATTCGGCACTGGTGAGGCCTCATTTGGAGTACTGTGTCCAATTTTGGGCCCCACACTACAAGAAGGATGTGGATAAATTGGAAAGCATCCAGCGGAGGGCAACCAAAATGATTAGGGGGCTGGAGCACATGACTTATGAGGAGAGGCTGAGGGAACTGGGATTGTTTAGCCTGCAGAAGAGAAGAATGAGGGGGGATTTGATAGCTGCTTTCAACTACCTGAAAGGGGGTTCCAAAGAGGATGGATCTAGACTGTTCTCAGTGGTAGAAGATGACAGAACAAGGAGTAATGGTCTCAAGTTACAGAGGGGGAGGTTTAGGTTGGATATTAGGAAAAACTTTTTCACTAGTAGGGTGGTGAAGCACTGGAATGGGTTACCTAGGGAGGTGGTAGAATCTCTTTCCTTAGAGGTTTTTAAGGTCAGGCTTGACAAAGCCCTGGCTGGAATGATTTAGTTGGGGTTGGTCCTGCTTTGAACAGGGGGTTGGACTAGATGACCTCCTGAGGTCCCTTCCAACCCTGAGATTCTATGATTCTATGATCTCAGTTAGAGCTGGGTAAAAAAAATTTGGAAAATGGTTTTCCAAAAAAATGCATTTTTCAGGGCACTGAAAGTATGAATTTGACCTGAAATCAGCAAATATTTTTTTGGGGGGAAAAACCTGATTTTTCCACTCCCCCCCCCCAAATTGCACCATTTTGGCAATCCCAACATGAACCATTTTGACAGCTCATTCTGAAATGACATTCAAAAGGTTTCATTTGACCCAAATGAATTTTTTTTTACATATTTGTTTTCAGTGAAAAAATAACAATGAAAAAAATCAGCTTCGATTTGAAACAAACAGATTTTTTAAATTTTATTTTTCCGGGTAAGTCGCTGAACTGAAAAATTGAATAGTCACAGCTCTGATCTCGATGCCCAGAGCAGAAGGGATGCCCCAGAAGGAGCAACAGTGGTCTAAGAAATGGGAGGGATTCAGACAACGGAGGGGAATAGCGGGCAGATAAACGAATGTTGCGATTTGGGTCGGATGTTCATGCCAGAGGCTGAAATGTCCCTGCTTCATCTGCTCTTTGCTACTGCCAGAACGGAACGTGTCACTATAACCCTGCCACGCGAGCCGCCACCTGCTCCAAGTTCGTTGAGCTCCCGTATGCCGATGAAGCAGCCCTGAAGGATGCCGTAGCCAATATCGGACCTGTGTCCGTCATCATAGATGCGGCACAGCCTACGTTTTTCCTGTACAGATCAGGTACGTTCTCTAAGCTAGAACACCTTGCGCCCGGTGCTGTACAGAGTTTGAAGCAGTGATGCCTTTGCTTTCTGTGGACTGTCTCTTTACATTGAAAGAGGAATGTGGAAGAAGTTGCTATTTGTTCTGCAGCTTGTTACTGAGGAGACGTGCACATTGTGCTCTTCCCAGGGACACCTGGCTTTTGCTTTCTTGTTATTTCCTGGAATCTTTTGGTCCCTTGATAAATTGCAGTCATTAGAAAACAGAAGCCCCAGACACGTTTTGCATTTTGTGAGTGGCTCCATCATGTGACTGCTTGGTTCAATGTGTGTTACATGTCCCCTTCTAGCAGCTGGCTAGAGGATAAAAGCCTACTACTGCTAGAAGCTAATGTCTCTTGTCTTATACGTAGGATATGTCTATAGTGCATACCGGTGGTGGTGGCGTGTAGGGTAGGTGTAGCTACACACGGCAGTGAAAAGCAGGCTTTGTCCGCACGGCACTGTGTAACTCTGCACAGCAGTGGAAGGTTCTGGCCCTGGAGGCAGTGGGAGCTGTCATAATATTTCCTCCCGCTGCTGGAGTCTTTCCTTATGGCAGAAAAAGGCCACAGCAGCGGGGAGGTAGCGGCATATGACACTGCTAAAAATAGCAGTGCGGATGGGGGAGGCCCTGCTTGGGCGTGTAGAGAGCCGTGTAGGGCATATACCCATAGACGCCAACTTCCCCCGGCACCAGTGGGTGCTCGCGCCTGCCCCCTGCCCAACTCCACCCCTTCCCTGCCCCCATTCCAAACCCTGCCCCAGAGACCCCGACCCAACCCCGCCCCCTCCCTGCGCGTATTGGACCCCTTCCCCAAATCCCTGCTCTGGCCCCGCCTCCTTCCCTGAGTCCGCTGCGTTCCCTCTCTTCCCCCCTCCCTTCCCCCGTTTCGTGCCGCAAGCGCTGGGAGGGAGCGGGGAGAAGCAGGACCCGGCGTCACGCTCAGGGGAGGAGGCGGAGTGGAGGTGAGCGGGGTAGGGCGGGAGCTGCCGGTGGGTGCTCTGCACCCACCAATTTTTCCCCATGAGTGCTCCAGCCCCCGAACACCCACGGAGCCGGTGCCTAGGCATATACCCTAAGGGTTCAGGTGTGTCTTTACTCCCCTAAGCCATCTACACTGCTGTTTATACCTGTGCAAGGTCTGTGTATATAGTCTATACGTTGCCGTAAGGAGTGTGCAGTGTGGACATACCCTTCGTTTGGAAGTTTTTGGGGGACAAGGGCTATCGTTTTGTTCTGTGTTTATACAGCGCCTAGCGCCATGGGGCACTGGTCTATGTCTGGGGCTGGCAGGTGCTACTGTAACACAGATTAATAACAACAAACGACCGGAGATACTCCTTTGGCTCGAAAGGTGCTCCAAGGGCTAACGACCCCGGTTCAATTCCTGCTGGTGTCTTAGTCTGTGTCATTCAAATAGCACCCCGGTGTGGACCCTTCACTCGTGTTAAAGTAATGCCAGTGCGCCGGGGTGGGCAGCAGGGACTGGGACTTCTGGATCTCAACGCATCGGTCTTTCCTGCTGGAGCTAAAAGACCCAACCTCTTCTAGCCAAGGCTGTGGCAGGCTCATCAACCTTTCTGTGGCCCAGCCACCACTACAGGGGGACAGAATGCTCCACCGAGTGGGCGTGGTTTACATTAACCTGTGCTTTTTAAACTTTGTTTTGTGGGTTGTATTTACCTTCACCCTAGCAGGCACCATCCACAGGTGTTGGAAGAATGTGTACAGCGGGGGGGTGCTGAGAGCCATTGAACCAAACTGTAAACCCTGTATATGATGGGAACCACTTCAAGCCAGGGGGTGCGGCAGCGTCCCCAGCACCCCTAGTTCTAGCACCTCTGGCACCGTCAGACATCGTGGGGCCTGCACCTGACTCAGGTCAGCCTCTAAAATGGCCTTTCAGCCCAGTTCTGGGGTTGAGACGGCTCGTGGGATAATGTAGGCAGCCTTGGGTGTTGCATAAGATACGGCAGCCCATGTCAAGCACCCCACAGACTTGCTGTAGATCCTAACTGCGGCTGGAATGTCCCCTACGCCAGAGCTTCCGGAAGGGGGCCTCCTAAGACAGTTGTGGCCGTCTGACTCGGTTCCTGTGCTGGGGGAATTCTCCCCGGCTGGATTTGAGGCTTTTAAGGGAACATTGTGAGGGGACCGTAGTGGGAGGAATATTCCTTCCCGGTGTTTATGGTAATTGGGATACTGAAATAGCTCAAGGGACGGATGGGATGATGGAGCCTTTCATTGCTAGGGGGGTAGTTCAGCTCTACCGGTCAGACGTCCTTTTCTAGCTGACATCGCTTTGGTGGCCTATAGAGGGTCTGAGTCCAGTTCTTGGGGACAGGTGCCCACCTCACATAAGCCAAGTTGGCCGCCTCAGTAGGAGAGCCAATGATTATACAGGCCACGGAAACTGAACTTCAAAGTGGACAGCGCGCTGGACTGGGGCTTAGGAGAGCTGGGTTCTATTCCCAGGGCAAGTCACTTCCCAGCTCTGTGCCTCAGTGTCCCTGTGACATTGCACTCTACACGATTTTATGAAAATATGCTAATGAGTATGAATATAATGTAACTGGAATATGCTTCATGCAAAAGGTCACTTGTAGGGTATCAATACAAAGTTTATAATCTACTGAGTGTGGTCATCCTATTTGTATAAATGTATCACTCTTGTATCTGGAACTAGACATATGAAATATAACTCTGAGGGCCTGTTGTAATTATGGAAAGTGTGGGCCATTAATGGTGGTTTGGAATCTTGATGGCTCCCATCAGCCAGGACAATTGACTGTGGATGGCTCTGTTTGCAGGCAGGCCTTCCTGTGAGTCAGGCTGGGAGGAATGAAGGCTGGGGAGTCTCCCAAGACATGTGACCATGTCACCTGGTACTGAAATCCATCTTAAACCTGGGGCTTTTCCATTTAGAAGGGGGGTGGGGTGGAGACCCAGAGAGACAAGATTCCCGCCTTGTGCCAAAGCAATATAAAGGGGTGGAACAGACCAAAGGGGGCTGTAATTATGAGAAAATCCTCTAGCTACCACCTGAGCGGGAACAAGGGCTGTACCAGGGGAAAGGATTGGGCCCAGACTAGGAAGGTGTCCAGACTGTGAAAGAAACTTATTGAAACATCTCTGAGGGTGAGATTTTATCTGTATTCAGTTTTATTACTGCATTAGAGAGAGACTCACATGTTTTATTTATTTTACTTGGTAACTCACTTTGTTCTGTCTGTTACTACTTGGAACCACTTACATCCTACTTTCTGTACTTAATAAAATCACTTTTTACTTATTAATTAACCCAGAGTATGTATTAATACCTGGGGGTGGGGGAAAGAGCTGTGCAGATCTCTCTATCAGTGTTAGAGAGGGCGAACAGTCTATGAGTTTACCCTGTATAAGCTTTATACAGGGTAAACTGGATTTATTTGGGGTTTGGACCCCATTGGGAGTTGGACATCTGAGTGTTAAAGACAGGAACATTTCTTAAGCTGCTTCCAGGTAAGCCTACAGCTGTTAGGGGATGTAGCTCAGACCCTGGGTCTGGGTTTGCAGCAGGCTAGCGGGTCTGGCTCAAACCAGGCAGTTCTCTGGAGTCCCATGCTGCCAGGGCAGGAAAGCAGAGGCAGAAATAGTCTTGGCACATCAGTTGGCAACCCCAAGGGGATTTCTGTGATCCAACCCGTCACAGTCCCCATCTGCACAATGGAGATAATGAGGCTGACCTGCTTTGTGATCTACTGATGAAGTGTGAGGGATTGTTGTTATTACCCCCCTTATAGGGGACCAGGTTAGAGGCATATTGGTACACAACAGCTTTATTGAGCAAAGAAGTCCCTGCCGACTATTTTCTCCTCCCTTGTGATTGCGCATTCTTTCGTTCCAGGAGTCTACGATGATCCACGTTGCACTCATGAGACGAATCATGCGGTTCTAGTTATCGGCTATGGCACCCTGAATGGGAAGGACTTTTGGCTTGTGAAAAACAGGTAAAAGAAAATCTATCACTGAGCCGTATTTATCTATAGAATAATGTGCTCCTGGGATATGCGTGGGTAGGGTTACCAGATAGCAACTGTAAAAAAACGGAACAGGGGGTGGGGGGATAACAGGCGCCAATATAAGAAAAAGTCCCCAAAAACGGGACTGTTCCTTTAAAAACGGGACGGATGGTCACCCATGAGTAAGCTGTGTAGAGCTGTGCATGTATGGGTCTGTACTAGTGTGAATTGGGCTGCACTTTGTTAAACAGCTTGAAACACATGAGAAAATGGGAGCGGGGAACCCTGCCTGTAAAGAAAGGTGTTTTATTCTCTCAATGTTTAATTCGGTGTTTTTTCTCCTTCCAACAGCTGGGGCGTAAGCTTCGGTGACAAAGGGTACATTCGAATGTCCAGGAACAACAGAAACCTCTGTGGGATTGCCAGCTTCGGTTCTTATCCACAAATATAGAGGGATGCTCTGCTTCAGAATGCACGCTGGAGATGTGGTCTCTTACACTGCTAATGTTGGCCTTGCTGTAATCTTACTGCTCTGTTTGAGAACAATGTACCGGCTCTAATGGCAAAATCCTCCCATCAGATCCATCTGACGGATCTGAGATAAGCAGCTGAAATGATGAATGATCATGAATGATCTGGTCCAGAATTTGGGCACTTTTAACTCACTCTCCCTATCCCGCAGGGGTGTTTTTAATTGATTAATGTCTATACGTTGCTTTGCGCATGTGAAGTGCTATTTCAGTGCAAAGTATTGTCACTGCCGCTGTCTCAAAATATATTGGAGTGAAGGCCGTGTCGCACGGATAACGCTAGTCCATGAGGTAGAATTGCCGAAGCCACGTCAGAGATGGAAAGGCTAAGTAGATGGAGCAACACATCCTAGCCACATGTATGGATTTTCCACAATACAGGTCACAACGCAATCATTAGTGAACTAGGAGATCAAGCAAACTATGGACATTCCCTGAAGATGGAAACCTGTTTTCCATGGCTACACAAAATTGCATTGATATCTTGCAATGCTCCTCCCATAAGTCTTATGTGAAGACATTGGCACACCAGCAGCCAGAAATGACCTGAGATTGCCTTGTGCCATGGAGAAGGCCAGCCACGGCACCAAGTGCTGCTGCTGTTATAAATTGTGACCTACAGAGTGAAGTCTGCCTTTGCCACCTGCAGCGCTTGGACCAAGGACACGGTGCAGAGATGAAAGGCCTGATTCTCTCTCCCATTGCACACCCATTTACATCTGCGCAAACTAGGTGTATAATGTTGCTTAATCAGAATAGCAGCAGTTTTCAGCCTAGGTACTGCACTTGATGCACAGTAGCAGGGAGTCAGGCCCAAAGGCTGTAAATCTAGCTGCAGATACGGGGCTAGTGACTGAATGAGCAAGAATGCCGGGAAAGGGTGAACCTGGAATCCACACCCCCAGCTGCAAGTGCCAGCACCGCACTGGGACTCACATCTGCTGCCCTGCTCGACTCCACAGGCTGCGGGGGAGCCCTGCTTCTGGAGCTGACTTACTTTGCCCTACTTCGGAATATGATTTGCAGGCCCCTATTGACCCAATCCTTGCGGGATACAGTTTCAGAGTGACGTGTCACATCTCTACAGCACATGAAATGCATTCTCTTCTCTCCAATTCAGCAGTGAGGTTCCTATGATGATCCAGATCTAATCTCATCGGTAAACAATGCATGTAATAGAAATTACACATCCTCTTCCAAAAGGAAAAAAAAAATTCAATTGTCTGGGAAGTTTAGGCTCAGTCTGTTCAGCGGGGCCAGGTGTGGGATACTTAGCGAGCAACAGAAATGCAAAGACACCCTGATTACAGATGAAACAAACTCTCGGGCCCTGATGCTTCAAAATCTGATTCATGAGAGTGGAGCCCTGAATCTCTGCAAAGCCCCAAGAGGGCTCCATATGGGCTCAGGGGTCCATTTGAATTAATCAGGTTACAAGATCAGGGCTTTAGTTAATCAAAGGGAAGCCGGTAAAAATGTGGGATCCATCTGTGTGCTGCAGGGCCAGGTGGAAAAACGATCACCAGTGGGACACGAGTGAGAAATCACATTTGTCGAAACGTAACCATTTGGGGAGCTTGTCCCCAGTTATTTCTTCATCTTTGTGGCTGGTTTTAGCAAAATATAATCCGTCAGTTGCAAAAAAAAAAAAAAAAATCCCCGAGAAACCCACAAAAAGCCCAACCAATGAATGAATGTGAACAACGGAGCAACATCGCCTCATGGTGACATTTCATGAGATTTGCAACAACTACCAAAGCACTGCTTGCCGTGGGCTAAATTTGCAGTTGTACTTGGGAGGTTCCATGAGGCTGTCTTGTGTCACTGCTTCCACTCATTTGGGGGGAGGGCCAGGTGAGTGACTGATGGATCTTGGGTAGCCCCAGTTGCTAGGCAATATCTGACTTTCTACTGTTTGTTACCTGAAGTTTTAGGGTGAAATTCACTCTTTGTAGACGCCCAGCACAAGGTCCGGACGCCATTCTAGCCCAGTTTTTGACTGGAAAGTCAGGTTGAAAAGGGGACCAGAGAGCGTCCGGTCAGATTTACTGACCAGACATTCAAAGTTCCTTTGCTGTGGGCGAGGGAGGTGGGGAGGCGCCGGGTCATCTCCCGCACCAGCCTCTACTCAGCTGGGGCCGCCTCCTACCTTAGTTGGGTGGCTGCAGCTCCCGGCCCCAGCTCCACAGGTGAGCCCCTCCTGACCTAGGCGGTGGGGGATGGAAGGAGGAAAAGCAGCGAGTAACAGGGGAAGGGGGGGAAAGAGGAGTGGATGGGGCCGGGCCTCAGGGAAGAGTCGGGGCAGAGGTGGGTCTTTTGGGGGAAATAGGTGGGGCAGGGGAGGTTCTGGCACACACGCATGCACACGCACACACACACACACACACACACACACACACACACACACACACACACACACACACACACACACACACACACACACACACACACACACACACATCCCTCTCTGTAGGATGGACTCAGCCACATTATGGGCCTGGCTCCCATGTGCACTATGGCCTCTTTGCACTGGGTAGAGCAGTGTACAGGCAAGTCCCTCCTGACCCAGGCAGTGGGGGATGGAAGGGGAAAAGCAGCTTGCGACAAGGGGAAGAGGAGTGGATGGGGCGGGGCCTCAGGGGAATGGGCAGGGCAGGGGAGGTTCTGGCACTCCTGCTGGAGTGTCCGGTTTTTAAATATTACCAAGTTGGCAACCCTACTCACATCCCACCTAAAACCTCAAAAAAGACGGGCCGCCCCAGCTCCCACTACCCCAGCATGGGATCCCCTCCACTGCTCCATCTCTCCTTTGCCTTCCAGAGTGAAGGGGTGAAAGGGAGTGATGGAGAGGGGGGCTAGAAGGCAGGAAGGAAGCAGAGGAAATAAATGGATGATGGGGTAGATAGATTGGGGGGGTGTAGAGCAAGAAGGGGGAGGCTTGGGTGAGTGGGGACTGTGCTCATAGATTTTAAGCTTCAGTTCCATCAACCATTGAATGGTGGGGTGTGGAATTGCTATGCCCACCCGCTGAGAGCAGGGGGCCCCTGGGGAGGGATCCCACCGCCTGGGAACAGGTGTCCCCAAGGTGGGTACAGCAGTCACTAGCACGTTGTCATTGCAGCAGTGGAGAGGAATAGGTTAAACCAGTCGTGACCCCCAGAGCTCCTCATTCGGGACAGGGTTAAGCACAGTTCTGCTCCCCTTCATTCATACCATAATGACAACACATTGATAACAGCATTTCCCCACCCTGCATTCAGTGCTAACGTGATTTGTAACCCAACGCCAGCCACAGTTGATTTTTTTGAGCTCTATCTGCTGGATATATAAGCAGAGTAGGTTTGTTCATGTAAATACAGTTTGCTCCTGAAGTCTCCCCCCTGCATTCATTCAGATGTAAGCAGGGGCTGTAACCCTTTAGAGGCTGCAGCAGGCAAATATTCATCCGCACAAGCATTTCATTGCTATGCAGTCTGTGTTCCGGGGGTTATTCATGTAACCCTTCTGCCAGTCAGAGTCGGCAGCAACAAGGGCCGGGTTCCGTATCTAGGGGTTCCATTCCAATAACACAATGCAAAAACCGGCTCGAGCCCCCACCCAGTGACCTGGGACAAATATATATCACCCCCCCTGGGCGCCTCTAAGAGGCAGTACTTCCCCTCTCGCAAGCACAGAGTCTGAGTGTAGAAAAACCTTTTAATGACAGAGAGAAACAATGCGGCCTTTTGCTGGGTAAACACCACATCTAGGATTTGTAAACCAAACTGTGAGCAATGACCCACCCCAGCAAATTGGCCATGTCCTTTCCCTTTGGTTCTTGAGTCCATCAACCCCAAAAATCACCCAAAGTCCCAAAAGTCCAACAACCCAAAAGTCCAGACCCAGAGTTCAAAAGTTCATCTGCAGAGTGTTACACCCCCTCCAGTCTGGGGAGAAATGGGGAGGGGAGAGGTAAGGGGCACCTTACGTGGCTCGAAGCTGACTGCCCCATCCCTTCATGGTGCTTCGCTCGGCTCTGCTCTGCTCTGCTCTGCTCCGCCAGCCATCCCACGAGTCACTCCGTTCAGCCGTCCCGCAAGCCGCTCCGCCAGCAGCTCCGCTCCGTCAGCCGTCCTGCAAGCCGCTCCGGCTGTCCCACCAACTGCTCCGCTCCGCCAGCAGCTCCGCTCCGTCAGCCGTCCTGCAAGCCGCTCCGGCTGTCCCACCAACTGCTCCGCTCCGCCAGCAGCTCCGCTCCATCAGCCGGCCTGCAAGCCGCTCCGCCAGCAGCTCCGCTCCACCAGTCGCTCAGCAATAGATCTTCTGGCTCCCCCACTACTTAACACAGTGATCAGTGATTTCAGCTCATAACAATTTCAGCTTGTAGTTAGGGGAGCCTTTGTGCTCATTTGCACACTTAGCCCAGAGTAATTCCAACTCAGCAGCCTGTGATTAGACTCCTAAGGAACTCAAAATTAGCTCTGATATTCCACAGTGGAGAGAGAGAGAGAAGGAGATGCAATTGACATTTAGGACCCTCAGACAAGGCCCATGCCACCAGATACAAATACCTGTCCCAAACCTCTCTCAATTCACTGGGTTTTGGAATCCATGTCCCTCGCCTAGCAAGTGCTGCTTAGCTAAGGGCGAGTCCCTTCCTCATAACAAAAGCCCACTGTCCTTGATTCACACAATCAGGGTAACAACACTTTAGTCTTCCTGCCCCAATAACAGAGAAACTGGGGCTCCCACAGCAGTCAAGGTGACCATTTGGGCAAGCGGTCCATCATGCTTTGCAGGGTGGGTGTGTCCATGCAAACAAGATTAGCCCCTGACATCCCTTTCCACAACTCACCACCAGATGTCAGGGTAGAGCTCATCCTGACTCTGCTTACATCCATAACTGGAGCTCTGCTGGAGCAGCTGAAGATCTGGCCTGATTATCCTTTGCACTGCTCTAGAACCTTTCAATTGTGGATATCCGGGGCCATCTCAGCACCCGCAGGACTGGATTAATGTTTTGTGGGCTACGGCGCCAGGACCGTGGCCCATCCCCTGCTCTGTCCACTGCTCTGTTTCGACGCCCCGCTCCGCTCAGCCTCTTCCCCCAGAGGCCCTGTCCACACTCCACCCCAAAGCCCCATTCGCACTTGGCCTCTTCCCACCCAAGGTTCCGCCTGCCGTTTGAATGGGGTGAGGGAGTGGGACCCCGCACCCACCGGCAAAAACAAAAGTCAGTGGCTGTGGTTGGCAATTTAGCCCTCATTAGCATATTCAAAGGGTCAATATCCATATACTAATGTACACCTAGAGGGCATTTCGGCTCAGCTGTGTGCACCCAGGAAAGTGCATGAGTGGTCGGAGAAATTCCACTCCATGCTGGGTGCTCAGGCAGTTGAGGTTAAACCAAACACCAGCTTAGAGAGCATGCTGGGTCCCCAAATACCAATGAACTAGGCACTGGACTGGGACTCAGGAGACGAAGGTTCTAGTCCCTGCACTAGCATTGCCCTGCTGTGTGACCTTGGGCAAATTGCTTCCCTGATCTGTGCCTCAGTTTCCCCCTGCCCTTTGTCTGTCTTGTCTATTTAGCTTGGGAGCTTAGGGAGGCAGGCTCTGTCTTTCCCTCTGTGTTCATGCAGAACCCTCCACAACAGGGCCCTGATCTCAGCTGGGATCTCTAGGTTTTATCATAATACTGATGATAACTTAAACCCCAAAAGGGAGGTCCCAGCGACTGTTTGCACCGGTCTGAGCTTTTGAAAATGTTGACCCTACTAGTTTATTTTTTAACTCTCCAAATCATGTGCTGTAGGGTGTGGGAAGGGAAAACATCTGATTTTCGTGTTCCGGGGCGGGGAACTGATAATCAGCCTGCAGCCGTAGTGAACATCCCTATTTTGATACAGTCACAGTAAAAATGAAACCAGCGGTCCTGCCATTTCCTCATTCAGAGTCGCATGTGACGAGCCTGGCAGGGCAAACCGAACTTCTCGGCATGCAGTCAGAGCAGGAAGGGTGTTAGGGCTCACACAGGAGCCAACCTTGGGAGGAGAATTTAGGGGAATTCTTGCTGCCTGCTGATCAGTTCAGGATTCCTGCCTAGAAATCGCCACTGGGCGAACTCCCGTCAGGTATGTTTGGCTTTTTCTTTTCCCCCCTGTACTTTAAATCTCCTCTTTGTTGTGTTCGGAACAATGTGTTGGGGGATGTAAAATCAAGAAATGGCGTTTTGTATTTTGCTTGTAGAGAGTTTGCATCTGCAGACACCCGCGTGTATCAGTCTTGTCTTTCTATCTCCATATACACCTCTCTGTCTTCCAATAACCCCTTCTATCTATCTATTCAACACCCTCTCTCTCACTCCCCATACATCCTCTCCATCTATCTCTTCTCATACATTCTCTGTCTGTCTCTCTCTCTCTCTTTCTAGCCCCATACACCTCTCCATCTTCCTATCTAGCCTGGAGTGTTCAAAGGAACCTAAGGGAGATAAGTGAGAGTCAATGGGATTTGGGTGCCTAACTCCCTTGAAAATCACTTGGGCTCCATTGAAAATCCAAGCCTTCTTCACCTAAATGTCTCTGGGCTAGATCCTCAGCTGGTGTAAATCAGCTTTGCTCCGGTGATCACAATGGAGAGACACCAGTTTACACCACCTGCGGATCAAACTCATTGACCTCAGTGAAGCTACATCAATTCCCACCCCAGCTGGGAATGTCTCTGACTTTCCCTAGCTCTCTCCCTCCCTCCCCGCTGTATCACCTTATACCAGGCTCTGATGCCCAGGTCCAGGTCCAAGATCCAGTTCAGGAACTGTAGAAATAGCCGGGTGATATTATCCATTGACCTAGCTCTGTTTTCTTTTCAAGTCTGTTCTTGTCGTATGGGGTTCCAGGATAGGGTGACCAGATATCCTGATTTTATAGGGACAGTCCTGATTTTGGGGTCTTATTTCTTATACAGGCTCCTATTACTCCCCACCCCCTGTCCCGATTTTTCACACTTGCTGTCTGGTCACCCTATTCCAGGAAGACCCTTCCCCTGCCCCCTCGCCCCCAAGAGGTACAAGTCGCCGGATGGCTAATTGTGAGAACTGCTGCAGGATCAGGGTTTGCTTCTTGACACTTTGCTTATGGCAGAGAGAGTGGAGAAATCTCAGCAATTCAGTGCTGGATCTTTTGCAACATCACTGAGTGGAGGAAATTGAGACACTTGACTTAACCATGCAGATATTATCTTTCACCAGTGGGTTTTTTTTTCCCCCCCTTAGCTGAGCAGAATGAAGCTGTTGGTTTGTATCTTCTTGGCCTCTCTTACCGCTGCTACTGGACATCTACACTCAGACCAGACGCTGGATAACCACTGGGAGCTCTGGAAGAAAACCTATGGCAAGCAATACAGCCACAAGGTGGGGTCTGTGCAGCTGTGGGTTTAAAGTGTGGGAGAGGGATTTCCATCACCACCTCTCCTCAGGTCAGCAGGTATCCAGGATCTTAGCATGCCAGCCCTATGCCAGGCCAGCTCTCAGTGAGAACGCTGTCTCCTGCTCTTCTCCTGGAGATGGCAAAGATCTCTCTGCTTTCAGAAGTGCATTCAGTTTTATTGAACATTGGGCCCTGTGTGTACCCTCCACTTTGCCTGAACCATCCCCGGGGTTAGCTGATTTTTTAAAGCGTGTTTTGTTTGGGATATATTAGAGCCAGGTGAAATTTTTCGTGGGTTGACAGAAACAATTGAGGAATTTGGCTAGATTTTGGCAAATTGTTTTGGTCAAATTAATACAATAAAAAGGAAAGGCTGGAAAAAGTGTTTCATTTCAGCATTTAATAAATGAACCGTTTTGATTTTTCCTTTTGGAAAGCCATTTTGTGTTATAACTTTCCTCCGATCTATTAACAATAACTAATTTAAAAAGGTTTAAAATGCCCCAAAATGAAACAAAACATTTGACCCAAATCCAAAAATATTCAACTGATTTTTAAAACGTTGTTTGGCTTGGCTGCCAAATGAAAATGTCAGTGATTTGCCCAGCTGTAAGCTGTATTGTGAATGTTTGATTATTGATGTTGTTTTGCATCCTAATTGTATGTGCCACTGCTTAATCACTTTGTCTATGCCCCGGCTGCTTGGGGTCATTAGAGAATCCTACAGAACTTTCCTCCTAAATTACAAGATATCATCACTGTTCTGGTGGCAATTACATTCTGTCTTCCTGTAATTCCCCCCCCATGTTTTAATTGGATACAGTGTGCTTCTTCTCCTCTTGTGCTAAACTGCTGTGTAGTGTTGCTGTGTGCTGTTTAAAAGCTGCTGCACACCACTCCAGAACTGGCTGCATTTTGGGGCTGGGGAAGGACTCAATCTTGCCACACTTAACTTGACTCCCCTTGATTTTCTAGGAAGTTTTGCTTGAGTGAGTGTTGATCTGGGCAACATCTTTGCAAAGCACTTTGGTTCCTGTGGGCTATTTATACTGCAGATGGCTTCCTCTGGGCTACTGCATAGTAACGTGGGGGCTGTGCTTCGGTTCCAGAAGGAGGAAGGGGAACGGCGCGTGACCTGGGAAAAGAACCTCAAGCTCGTTATGCTGCATAACCTCGAGCACTCACTGGGGCTGCATTCCTATGAGCTGGGCATGAACCACCTGGCAGACATGGTAAGTTAAAAAAAATATCGCTACCGACCAAGTGACTGGGCATCTGGGAATTATCTGTATTTCCCTGGGGGTGCCGTGGCCAGAGAATGTAACTGAATCAGGGGCAGAATAAGCTCCAGCCAATCCAGGGTCAGTAGGAGCCCTGCAGAGTTAGGGCCACAAACCACAGCTCCCCTATGCGTCCTCCAGCAGCAACCTGCCCCTGTCACCGCTCTGGAGAGCCATGCAAATCTTTGTTCTACTTGCTTGGGTCAGGGGTGTGCGTGGGAAATCTGCCATCAGGGGGGTAGTCCTGATTTTTTAAGTGCAGGTACTCCACCCCCTGTTAGCCTCCTGCTGGTGTGACCCCCTCCCCCCAGCATGTTTCTGTATCAAATGGCATCCTCCAAGTACGGTGACCTTGCACATACAGTGCATGTGAGGTCAAAATGTGTGGGAATCCTATTCCTGCAGGTTCCTGCTTCTCTACCTTACTGTGTCTGCCACCCTCCCTTGCCCTCCCTGAGGAATGTCACGTGTGGAATAACACACAACTTGTCTGCTAGGGCGTTGCTGGTTAAAGAAGTTGCTCCTTTAACTGAAATTCCAGGGGCTTGTGCTTCCGATCCCATTACTGCCAATGCCAAGAATTCAGAACTCAGGAGTCAGGGCCCTCAAATCATGGGGCTCTTAAAAATTCTGGGATAAAAAAAAAGTCTAAGTCTGTGGGGCTCTTTTTATTTGCCTCTGGGTTTTGCGCTTTTAAGGATTATTTTTAAGTGTAGTAGCCGTGTTAGTCTGTCAGCAAAATGAAAATAAGAAAGAAAAACTTGTAGCACCTTAGAGACTAACAAATTTATTTCAGCATAAGCTTTCGTGGGTTAGTACCCACTTCATCGGATGCGTGGAATGAAATTATTCTTCAGACAGATATATATACAGTCAGAGAAACATGATGGTCCAGGTGTATAGACCAATCTTAAGAGGCTAATTAGTTGAGAGGAAACATGACAGCAGGGGAAGAAAAAGCTTTTGAAGTGATAAACAAGATGGTCACACAGGTGTGAATGAGGATCGTTAACTTAAGGGAAATAGATTCAATTAACATAATGGCCGAGCCATTCCAAATCACGATTTAATCCGGAGGCAACGCAATCTAGTTTGCATATCAATTCGAGTTCAATAGTTTCTCTTTGAAGTCTGCTTTTGGAGTTAATCTGTCGCAACACTGCTATCCTCAAATCTGTCATTGAGTGATCAGGGAGGTTGAAGTGTTCACCTACTGGTTTTTGAATGTTATGATTCCTGATGTCAGATTTATGTCCATTTATTCTTTTGCATAGAGACTGTCCGGTTTGGCCAATGTACATGGCAGAGGGGCATTGCTGGCACATGATGGCATATATCACATTGGTAGATGTGCAGGTGAATGAGCCCCTGATGGCGTGGTGGATGTGATTAGGCCCTGTGATGGTATCACTTGAATCGATATGTTGACAGAGTTGGCATCGGGCTTTGTTGCAAGGATAGGTTCCTGGGTTGGTGTTTTTGTTGTATGGTGTGTGGTTGCTGGTGAGTAATTGCTTCAGGTTGGGGGGCTGTCTGTAAGCGAGGACTGGTCTGTCGCCCAAGATCTGTGAGAGTGAGGGATCATCTTTTAGGATAGGTTGTAGATCTTTGATGATGCGCTGGAGAGGTTTTAGTTGGGGGCTAAAGGTGACGGCTAGTGGTGTTCTGTTATTTTCTTTTTTGGGCCTGTCTTGTAGTAGGTGACTCCTGGGTACTCTTTTGGCCCTGTCGATCTGTTTTTTTCACTTCAGCAGGTGGGTATTGTAGTTGTAAGAATGCTTGATAGAGATTAAGGATTATGTTTTCCTGCAGTTCTTCACAGCTATACGAGAGATGGAAACTTTAAATAATAATAATAAAAAAGCTAAAGTTCTTGTGCAGTCTCACGACCCATCCCCCCCACATTGGTGCTTTAAGGAAAACACCAGATATTGTTACTCTAAATAAAATCAAGAGACTTGGCAGTGCTGATGCTCCTGGGTAGAGCTTTGTCGAAGAAGATCTTAGTCAAAGGTCAGTTAATTGCCATCAGTGGTAAATAGGACCAATGGTCAATGATGGGATGTTAGAAGTTACTACAGAGAACTTTTTCTTGGGTGTCTGGCTGGTAAGTCTTGCCCACATGCTCGGGGTTCAGCTGATCGCCATATTTGGGGTCGGGAAGGAATTTTCCTCCAGGGTAGATTGGCAGAGGCCCGGGAGGTTTTTTGCCTTCCTCTGCAGCATGGGGCACGGGTCACTTACCGGAGGATTCTCTGCATCTTGAAGTCTTTAAACCATGATTTGAGGACTTCAATAGCTGAGACAGGTGAGAGGATTATTCCAGGAGTGGGTGGGTGAGATTCTGTGGCCTGCATTGTGCAGGAGGTCAGACTAGATGATCATAATGGTCCCTTCTGACCTTAAAGTCTATGAGTCTATGAGTCTATAAGAGATTTTTTTTTTTTTTGGTTTCCTGAGCTGTTTCTGTTCTTTTAACTAGACCAGCGAGGAAGTGGCTGCTTTGTTAACTGGAGCGAAAATTCCCCACCGACCTGACCGGAATTCCACCTACAGGCCACGCCCTGGCAGCAAAGTGCCTGACTCCATGGACTGGAGGGACAGAGGATGTGTTACGGATGTGAAAAATCAGGTGGGAGGCTCAATCAGTTTCCTTACTGACACGGGTGCCCATCACAGCAGTGGCTGAGCGCATCTCTCTGGCTTTTCAGGGGGCCTGTGGGGCCTGCTGGGCTTTCAGTGCTGTCGGTGCCCTAGAAGCCCAGGTGAAACTGAAAACTGGAAACCTGGTGTCTCTCAGCGCACAGAACCTAGTCGACTGTTCCACTATGTACGGGAACCACGGCTGCAATGGCGGATATATAACCAGAGCCTTCCAGTACATCATTGATAATGACGGCATTGATTCGGACTCCTCCTATCCGTACACAGCTCAGGTCGGTATCCAAGTTTCAGACAGATGCAGAGAGGGTCTGTCTACACTGCACACTAAGCCCGGGTTCTGCCTCAGATTTGAGCCCAGGCTCCCCTTCCATCCACACACTAAGAAGCCTGACTCAGGTCAGGAAGTGCTCAGGCCCCAGGTCCGAGGACTCTGCTAGAGGGGTGGGTCAGAGTCCGAGTCCTGCTGACTTGGGTCCAAGCCTTGTCATTGTGCAGAGTGGGCGCAGCAAAAGCTGCAGACCTGAGTCAGAAGGTCTGTGCAGGGCAGTATGGACACATTAGCACAGCTGTGAGACCTGGGCCCAGCAATTGTATACCCAGGTTTACAGTGCAGTGTGGATGCTCAAGGGTGGGCTTGGGAACACCAAGTCCACAAGCCTGGATCCCCCAGACCCAGGTTTACAATGCAGTGTAGACATCACCACAGAGACTCCAGAGTCCTTTTCTTAGTCTGTTGCTGGCCTCTCTTCTTGTGAGTGTGTAGCCATTTTGTTCTTTGTGGCCTTTTTTACTGGGTCTTCCTGTGCTGTTTGTGTCAGCACAAAGAACAAGAGAAGAGGTCTGCAGACAGTGGTTAGAGCAGTGTAGAACTTGGAGCCAGGATTCCTGGCGTCTAATCCCGATGTTGGGTGGAGAGTGGTGCCTAGCGGCTAGAGCAGGGGGACTTGTACTCAGGTCACTTGAGTTGTAATCTTAGCTCTGTTTGTTCCTCAGTCTTCTCTATGAAACCCAGCTAATCACACTTCCCTCTGTCATAGAGGCATGGAGGCTCCTAAATCCATAGATGAAATATGTGCTGCAAACTTTCATTGCTGTCATTGAAGGGCTGAATCCTCGTATTTCTTGTGTGGTGATGGGAATGGAGAGAGATTAACCGTGGGGCATCTCAGTTAGAGCTGGGTAAAAAATGCTCTTTTCAGGGCACCAAAACTATTTGTGAATTTCACCTAATTTGGCAAATATTTTCGGCCAAAAACCTCCCTGATTTTCCCTCCCCCCGGAAATGTCAAAAGGAACCATTTTGACAGCTCATTCGGAAATGAAATGTCAATTTGAAATGACATTTGCAATATTTCATTTGAACCAAATGACATTTTTTCGATTTTTCAGTTCAGCAAAAAAAACGCAATTTTGGTTTGAAACAATATGGTGGGTTTTTTAGGGTTTTGTTTTGTTTTCTTCTGTTTGTTTGTTTTTCTGGGTAAGTCACTGAACTGAAAAATCAATTAGTCACAGCTCTGATCTCGATGCCCAGAGCAGAAGGAATGCCCCAGAGGGAGCAGCAGTGGTCTAAGAAATGTGAGGGATTCAGACAACGGAGGGGAATAGAGGGCATATAAACGAATGTTACGATTGGGTCGGATGTTCATGCCAGAGGCTGAAATGTCCCTGCTTCATCTGCTCTTTGCCACTGCCAGAACGGAACGTGTCACTATAACCCTGCCACGCGATCCGCCACCTGCTCCAAGTTCGTTCAGCTCCCGTATGCCGATGAAGCAGCCCTGAAGGATGCCGTAGCCAATATCGGACCTGTGTCCGTCGCCATAGATGCGAAACAGCCTACGTTTTTCCTGTACAGATCAGGTATGTTCTCTAAGCTAGAACACCTTGCGCCCAGTGCTGTACAGAGTTTGAAGAGGTTTGTTTTCTGTGGACTGTCTCTTTAAATTGAAAGAGGAATGTGGAGGAAGTTGCTATTTGTTCTCCAGCTGGTTACTAAGAAGACGTGCACATTGTGCTCTTCCCATGGAGACCCGGCTTTTGTTTTCTTGTTTTTTCCTGGAATTTTTTAATCCCTCAATAAATTACAGTAAGGTATAAAACAAAACCACAGGCAGCCGAATGCACATTATGCTGTTTGTGAGTGATACCATCATGTAACCCCTCGGTTCATAGGTGCTGATGTATATTTTTCCCTGGGGTGCTCTGCCCCGAGGCCCCGCCCCCACTCCGCCCTGCTAACTGCTCTCTGCCCTCCCCAAGCGCCTCCCGGAGCTGCCGAACAGCAGATCTGCGGTGCCTCCAAACAGCTGATCAGTGGCGCCTTTGGTGGTGCTGCCCATTATCTGTGGCTGGTGGGTGCTGGGCACCCACTCTTTTTTTTTCCCCATGGGTGCTCCAGCCCCTTTAGTAGCTGGCAAGAGGATAAAAGCCTACTACTGCTAGAAGCTAATGTCTCTTGTCTTATACGTAGAATATGTCTATACTGCATACAGGTGGTGGTGGTGTGTAGGGTAGTGTAGCTACACATGGTTGTGAAAAGCACTGCGCTGTGTAGCTACATAGAGCAGTGGAAGGTTCTGGCACTGGAGGCAATGAGAGCTATCAGAGTATTTCCCGCTGCTGGAGTCTTTCCCTATGGCAGAAAAAGGCCCCAGCAGCGGGCAGGTAGCGACATATGACAGTGTTTAAAAATAGCGCAGATGGGGGTGGCCCTGCTTGGGCATGTAGAGAGCCATGTAGGGCATATGCCCTAAGGGTTCTGGTGTGTCTTTACTCCCCTAAGCCGTCTACACCGCTGTTTATACCTGTGCGGGCTGTGTGCAGTGTATATAGTCTATACTATATAATATATAGTATATAGCTTTTGATTCAGTCTCCCACAGTATTCTTGCCAGCAAGTTAAAGATGTGTGGGCTGGATGAATGGACTAGAAGGTGGATAGAAAGCTGGCTAGATGGTCGGGCTCAACGGGTAGTGATCAATGGCTCCATGTCTAGTTGACAGCCGGTATCAAATGGAGTTCCCCGAAGGGTCGGTCCTGGGGCAGGTTTTGTTCAATATCTTCATTAATGGATGGCATGGATTGCATCCTCAGCAAGTTTGCAGATGACACTAAACTGGGAGGAGTGGTTGATACGCTGGAGGGCAGGGATAGGATACAGAGGGACCTAGACAAATTAGAGGATTGGGCCAAAAGAAATCTGATGAGGTTCAACAAGGACAAGTGCAGAGTCCTGCACTTAGGACGGAAGAATCCCATGCACTGCTATAGATTAGGGACCAAATGACTAGGCAGCAGTTCTGCAGAAAAGGACCTGGGGTTACAGTGAATGAGAAGCTGGATATGAGTCAACAGTGTGCCCTTGTTGCCAAGAGGGCTAACGGCATTTTGGGTTGTATAAGTAGGGGCATTTCCAGCACATCGAGGGACGTGATTATTCCCCTCTATTCGGCACTGGTGAGGCCTCATTTGGAGTACTGTGTCCAGTTTTGGACCCCACACTACAAGAAGGATGTGGGAAAATTGGAAAGAGTCCAACGGAGGGCAACCAAAATCATTAGGGGGCTGGAGCACATGACTTATGAGGAGAGGCTGAGGGAACTGGGATTGTTTAGTCTGCAGAAGAGAAGAATGAGGGGGGATTTGATAGCTGCTTTCAACTATCTGAAAGGGGGTTCCAAAGAGATTGGATCTAGACTGTTCTCAGTGGTAGAAGATGAGAGAACAAGGAGTAATGGTCTCAAGTTGCAGAGGGGGCGGTTTAGGTTGGATATTAGGAAAAACTTTTTCACTAGTAGGGTGGTGAAGAACTGGAATGGGTTACCTAGGGAGGTGGTGGAATCTCCTTCCTTAGAGGTTTTTAAGGTCAGGCTTGACAAAGCCCTGGCTGGGATGATTTAGTTGGGGTTGGTCCTGCTTTGAGCAGGGGGTTGGACTAGAGGACCTCCTGAGGTCCCTTCCAACCCTGAGATTCCATGATAAGGAGTGTGCAGTGTGGACATACCCTTAGATTAGAAGCTCTTTGGGACAGGGACTATCTTTTTGTTCTGCATTTGTACAGCCCCTAGCACCATGGGGGTCCTGGTCTATGTCTGTGGCTGGCAGATTAATTAACACAGATTAATAATAACAAATGACCAGAGATGCTCCTTTAGCTCGAAAGGTGATCCAAGGGCTAACGAACCCGGATTCAATTCCTGCTGGTGTCCACCTGGGGTAATTCTGGATATGGGGCTTTTAAGGGACCATAGTGGGAGGAAGATTCCCTCCCAGTGTGTATGGGAGTTGGGATACTGAAATAGCTCGCAGGATGGGTGGAGTAATGGAGCCTTTCAATGACTGTACAGGCCATGGAAATTAAACTTCCCAGTGCACAGAATGCTGGACTGGGACTTAGGAGAACTGGGTTCTGTTCGCGGGGCAAATCACTGCCTGCTCTGTGCCTCAGTTTCCCCATCTGCACAATGGAGATAATGAGAATGACCCGCTTTGTAATCTACTGATTAAAAGAGTGAGGGATTGTTCTTATTACCCCCCTTTCAGGCGACCAGCTTAGAGGCATATTGGTACTATTTGGGTGCTGTTCTTCACAATACCTTTCTTGAGCAGAGACGTCCCTGCTGGCTTTTTCTCCTCCCTTGTGATTGCACATTCTTTCCTTCCAGGAGTCTACGATGATCCACGTTGCACTGACGACACGAATCATGCGGTTCTAGCTATCGGCTATGGCACCCTGGACGGGAAGGACTTTTGGCTTGTGAAAAACAGGTAAAAGAAAATCCATCACTGAGCCGTATTGGGATCTGGCTGGGGTATGAGTAAGCTGTGTAGAGCTGTGCATGTATGGGTCTGTACTCGTGTGAATTGGGCTGCGCTTCGTTAAACAGCTTGAAACACATGAGAAAATGGGGGAGGGGAATCCTGCCTATAAAGAGAGGTGTTTTTAATGTTTAATTCGGTGTTTTTTTCTCCTTCCAACAGCTGGGGTGAATATTTCGGCGACAAAGGGTACATTCGAATGTCCAGGAACAACAGAAACCTCTGTGGGATTGCCAGCTACGGTTCTTATCCACAAATATAGTGGGATGCTCTGCTTCAGAATGCACTTTGGAGATGTGGTCTCTTAAAATGCTAATCTTAGCCTTGCTGTAATCTAACTGCTCTGTTTGAGAACAATGTACCGGCTCTAATGGCAAAATCCTCCCGTCAGATCCATCTGACGGATCTGAGATAAACAGCTGAAATGATGAATGATCATGGTTGGTCTGGTCCAGAATTTGGGCACTTTTAACTCACTCTCCCTATCCCGCAGGGGTGTTTTTAATTGGTTAATGTCTGTACATTGCTTTGCGCATGTGAAGTGCTATTTCAGTGCAAAGTATAGTCACTCCTGCTGAGTCAAAAGGTTTTGGAGTGAAGGCCGTGTCGCACGGATAACGCTAGTCCATGTGGTAGAGTTGCCGAAGCCACGTCAGAGGTGGAGAAGTGAAGTAGATGGATCAACACATCCGTAGCCACATGTATGGATTTTCCACAATACAGGTCACAATGCAATCATTAGCAACCCGGGAGATCAAGCAAACTATGGACATTCCTTAGAGGGGGAAACGTGTTTTCCATGGCTACACAAAATTGCGTTGATATCTTGCAATGCTGCTCCCATAAGTCTTGTGCGAAGACATTGGCACACCAGCAGCCAGAAATGACCTGAGATCGCCTGGTGCCATGGAGAATGCCAGCCACGGAACCAAGTGCTGCTGCTGTTATAAATTGTGACCTACAGAGTGAAGTCTGCCTTTGCCACCTGCAGCGCTTGGACCAAGGACACGGTGCAGAGATGAAAGGCCTGATTCTCTCTCCCACTGCACAGCCATTTACACCTGTGCAAAGTAGGTGTATAATGTTGCTTAATCAGAATAGCAGCAGTTTTCAGCCTAGGTACTGCACTTGATGCACAGTAGCAGGGAGTCAGGCCCAAAGGCTGTAAATCTAGCTGCAGATACGGGGCTAGTGACTGAATGAGCAAGAATGCCGGGAAAGGGTGAACCTGGAATCCACACCCCCAGCTGCAAGTGCCAGCACCGCACTGGGGCTCTCATCTGCTCGACTCCACAGGCTGCGGGGGAGCCCTGCTTCTGGAGCTGACCTACTTTGCCCTACTTCGGAATATGATTTGCAGACCCCTATTGACGCAATCATTGCGGGATACAGTTTCAGAGCGACGTGTCACATCTCTACAGCACATGAAATGCATTCTCTTCTCTCCAGTTCAGCAGTGAGGTTCCTATGACGATCCAGATCTAATCTCATCTGTAAACAATGCATGTAATAGAAATTACACATCCTCTTCCAAAAGGAAAAAAATATTCAGTTGTATGAAAAGTTTAGGCTCAGTCTGTTCAGCAGGGCCAGGTGTGGGATACTTAGCGAGCAACAGAAATGCAAAGCCACCCTGATTACAGACGAAACAAACGCTCAGGCCCTGATTCTTCAAAATCTGATTCATGAGTGTGAAGCCCTGAATCTCTGCAAAGCCCCAAGAGGGCTCCATATGGGTTCAGGGATCCACTTGAATTAATCAGGTTACAAGGTCAGGGCCTTAGTTAACCAAAGGGAAGCTGGCAAAATTGTGGGATCCATCAGTGTGTTGCAGGGCCAGATTGAAAAACAACCACCGGTGGGACAGGAGTGAGAAATCACATCTTTATGAAAATGTACCATTTGCGGAGCTTGTCCCGTTATTTCTTCATCTTTGTGGCTGGTTTTAGCAAAATATAATCCGTCAGTTGTAAAAAAAATCCCTGAGAAACCCACAAAAAGCCCCACCAATGGATGAATGTGAACAACGGAGCAACATCGCCTCACGATGAAATTTCATGAGATTTGCAACAGCCACCAAAGCAGTGGTTGCCATCGAAAGAAGCTAATGTTTGCCTTTGTCTAAATTTGCAGTTGTACTTGGGTGGTTCCATGAGGCTGTCTTGTGTCACTGCTTCCCCTTGTTTGGGGGAGTGCCAGGTGAGTGACTGATGGATCTTGGGCAGCCCCAGTTGCTAGGCAATGTCTGACTCTGTACTGTTTGTTACCTGAACTTTTCAGATGAAATTCACCCTGTGCGGAGGGCCAGCACAAGGTCTAGACGCCACTCTAGGGTGATCAGGTGCCCAGTTTTCGACTGGAAAGTCTGGTTGAAAAGACGATTGGTTAAAAAGGGGACAAAGGCCGGTTACTGCAGGTGAGGGAGGTGGGGAGGCGCCGGGTCATCACCTGCTCCAGCCTCTACTCAGCTGGGGCCACCTCCTACCTTCGTTGGGTGGCTGCAGCTCCCAGCCTCAGCTCCACAGGTGAGCCCCTCCTGACCCGGGTGGCGGGGGGCGTAAGGGGAAAAGCAGCGAGCCACGGGGGAAGGAGAGAAAAGGAGTGGATGGGGCGGGGCCTCAAGGAAATGGGTGGGGCAGGGGAGGTTCTGACATTGCTGTTGGAGTGTCCGGTTTTTAAATATTACCAAGTTGGCAACCCTACTCACATCTCACCTACGATTTAGGCTGGAGATTAGGAAAAACTTTCTCATGTTAAGGATGGTTTAGTACTGGAACAGGTAACCAAGGGAGTTTGTGGAATCCCCGTCACCGGAGCTTTTTAAGAACAGGTTGGACACACACCTGTCAGAGCTGGTCTAGGTTTACTTGGTCCCGCCTCTGTTCAGGGGGCTGGGCTAGATGACCCCTCGAGGTCCCTTCCAGCCTGACATTTCTCTGATTCTGTGACTGTGCAGTCATTTGCACCAGTGCAAAGTGGGTGAAAATCCCTGCAGGAGCAATGTTCTGGTAGCACTTTCTGCCCATTTTGAGGTGTTGTAAATGGCCACACAAAGGGCAGGGCAATGGGGAATCAGGCCTACCACAGATATGTTGTTTCACTTCTTTCGTTGCTGGTCTCTGAAGACCTCCACCTCCATCACCAGACAAAATCAGATGGAACAAACACATTTCCAAGCAGCCTAGATGAAAATTGCCTTTTCCAATGCTGTGATCCTCAGACACAATTGTCTATCGCTGCACTACAAGAAACTTCTTTCTTTTATCTAAGGCTGAGGACAACAGGAGTACAGAGCACGTGCCAGGCGTACGTGCTCTATCAAGCCAGGAATCTAGCTGGTGAAATTCCCAGTGCAGAAGTTTCCTTTTCATTTCTTCAGTCCTTTACCATGAGAACACGGGTTATTATTCCTCTGAACTGCCCAGCCATTGTTTTGTGGTGAATAAGCAGGCACAAAAATGCGGGAAGTTTCTATGTGTAACCCTTCTGCTAGGTGGAGCCGGCAGCAATGAGGACTGGGTTTAATCTCTAGGGGTTCCTTTTCAACAATACAACAGAGAACCGGCTCCAGCCCCCTCCGCCAGTAACCTGGGAAAATTACACACCACCCCTGGGCGCCTCTGAGAGGCATTACTTCCCCACTCCCAAGCACAGAGTGTGAGTTTAGAAAAGAAACTTTTAATGAGAGGAGGGAAGTCCCCTGAAATTAATTAGGGAAAATGTCACAAGCGGGATTCATAATCATAAAACTGTGAGCAGGACACCCACCCACCCCAGAGGGCATGGGGCAGCGTCTTCCGGCTCATGTTCTTGAGTCCTACACCCAAAAGTTCCTTTTCTGTGCCCCTCTCTGTTCCCTCACCACACCCCACTCACAGTGGTTGTCCTTGGTCAGTGAGGACACAGGGTTCAGAAGGGCATCTGCGTGAGTTTACCTCTCACCCAGGAAAGAAGGCACCTTGCTTACTCTGCCATCTGAGCACATGATTTGGCTGGCCGCCCCACCAGCTGCTGCTCCTCACCGCCAGCTGTCCCACCAGCCATGATTCCTCTCTGCTGGCCATCCCACCAGCCACCATTCCTTGCGGCCTCACCAGCCTCTCGTTCTGCTCACTGCCTCATCAGCCACTTGTTCGCCGGCCGACTGTTAGACACCTGCCTCTCTGCTGTGACCTCGGCACACCAGTCTCATAGGCTATGTCTACACTGGCAATTGAGCGACAAAACTTGTGTTGTTCAGAGGTGCTAAACTCCCTCCTCCACCCCAAGAAAGAGAACATTTTTGCCACAGCAAGTGTCCGTGTGAACACCACGTTGTCGGCAGGAGTATTCTCCTGTCGACAACGCGAAAGCCGCTCACTGAGGGCGGAAGTATTTTGTCAGCAAAAGTGCCAACCAACAGTAGCTACGTTGCCTGACTTTTATTGACACAGGTGTATCGACATGGGCGGGTCACTAAAAGCTGTGGAGTGTAGATATAGCCTTAGTAATTTTCAGCTCTTTGCAGGCTGGGTAGAAACACTGCATCTCAAGTGATTTCAGCTCTCTCAGTGAATTTTAGCTCTTAGCAGGCTGGGCAGAAACACAGTCCCACCACAACTGATTTCAGCTCTGAGTGAGCATTTAAAATAAGACGCCCCTAATGAACCATATTTAGCTCTTTCTTTGAACAGTGGGGAGGAACAGGTTAAACCAGTCCTGGGACCCGTAGGGAGAGTCCACACCTCCTAGCTAGGACACCTCCTAGCTGTCCTCTTACTTTCACAGGGCTCTGGTGTTCAAGCCCCTGGTTTAACAAGGTCCTTTCAGCTGAGGGTGACCCCCTCATTTGGGACAGGGTTAAGCACAGTTCTGCTCCCCTTCATTCATACCATAATGACAACTCATTGATAACAGCTTTTCCGCACCCTGCATTACGTACTAACGTGATTTGTAACCCAACACCAACCAAAGTTGATTATTTTGAGCTCTATCTGCTGGATATTTAAGCAGAGTAGGTTTGTTCATGTAAATACAGTTTGCTCCTGAAGTCTCCCCCCTGCATTCATTCAGATGTAAGCAGGGGCTGTAACCCTTTAGAGGCTGCAGCAGGCAAATATTCATCCGCACAAGCATTTCATTGCTATGCAGTCTGTGTTCCGGGGGTTATTCATAACTGGAGCTCTGCTGGAGCAGCTGAAGATCTGGCCTGATTATCCTTTGCACTGCTCTAGAACCTTTCAATTGTGGATATCCGGGTCTATCTCAGCACTCGCAGGACCAGATTAATTTTTTGTGGGCCACGGCGCCAGGACTGTGGTCCCACTCCCTGCTCTGTCCACTGCTCCGTATCGATGCCCCACTCTGCTTGCCCTCTTCCCCCAGAGGCCCTGTCTGCACTCCACCCTGAGGTCCCATTCACACTTGGCCTCTTCCCTCCCAAGGCCCCATCTACTGTTTGAATGGGGTGAGGGAGTGGAGAGGCGCACCCACCAGCAAAAATAAGTCCGTGCCTATGGTTGGGATTCTCGGCTCATTAGCATATTCAAAGTGACAATATCCATATGCTAATATGCACCTAGAGGGCATTTCTGCTCAGCCCAGTGCACCCAGGAAAGTGCATGGGTGCTCTGAAAATCCCACTCCATGCTGGGTGCTCAGGCAGTTGAGGTTAAACCAAACACTGGCTTAGGGAGCATGCTGGATGCCCAAATGCCAGTAAAGCAGGCACTGGACTAGGACTCAGGAGACCTGGGTTCTAGTCCCTTCACTAGCACTACCCTGCTGTGTGACCTTGGGCAAATTGCTTCCCTGATCTGTGCCTCAGTTTCCCCCTGCCCTTTGTCTGTCTTGACTATTTAGCTTGTGAGCTTAGGGAGGCAGGCTCTGTCTCTCCCTCTGTGTTCATGCAGAACCCTCCACAACAGGGCCCTGATCTCAGCTGGGATCTCTAGGTTTTATCATAATACTGATGATAACTTAAACCCCAAAAGGGAGGTCTCAGCGACTGTTTGCACTGGTCTGAGCTTTTGAAAATGTTAACCCTGCTAGTTTATTTTTTAACTCTCCAAATCATGTGCTGTAGGGTTTGGGAAGGGGAGCAAAAACATCTGATTTTAGTGTTCCGGGGCTGGTGATCGAAAATGAACCTGTCGCTGTAGTGAACACCCTATTTTGATACAGTCACAGTAAATGGGAAACCAGAGGTCCTGCCATTTCCTCATTCACAGTGCCATGTGACGAGCCTGGCAGGCAAACCAAAGTCCTTCTTCTCCGCATGCAGTCAGAGCAGGAAGGGTGTTAGGATTCACTCAGGAGCCAACCTTGGGAGGAGAATTTAGGGGAATTCTTGCTGCCTGCTGATCACTTCAGGATTCCTGCTTAGAAATCTCCACCAGGCGAACTCCCATCAGGTAGGTTTGGCTTTTTCTTCCCCCCCCTTGTACTTTAAATCTCCTCTTTGTCGTGTTTGGAACAATGTGTTTGAGGAAGTAAAATCAGGAAATCGCGTTTTGTATTTTGCTTGTAGAGAGTTTGCATCTGTGGACACCCGCGTGTATCAGTCTTGTCTTTCTATCCCCATATACACCTCTCTCTCTTTCAATAACCCCCTCTATCTATCTATTCAACACCCTCTCTCACTCACCATACACCCTCTCTATCTATTCTCATACACCTTCTCTGTCTCTGTCTCTCTCTGTCTGTCTAGCCCCATAAATCTCTCCATCTTCCTATCTAGCCTGGAGTGTTCAAAGGAACTTAGGGGAGTTAGGTGAGAGTCAATGGGATTTGGGTGCCTAACGCCCCTGAAAATCGCTTGGGCTCCTTTGAAAATCCAAGCCCTCTACACCTAACTCTCTCTGGGCCAGATCCTCAGCTGGTGTAAATCAGCTTTGGTCTAGTGACCACAATGGAGCGACACCAGTTTACACCACTTAGGGATCAAACTCATTGACCTCAGTGAAGCTATATCAATTCCCACCCAGGTGCGATAATCAGAGACATTCCCTAGCTCTATGCCTCCCTCCCTTCTGTATCACTTTATACGAGGCTCTGATGCCCATAGGCGCCAACTCCATGGGTGCTCCAGTGCTCCCCGCCCCAGCTCACCTCCGCCTCCTCCCCTGAGCGCGCTGCATTCCCGCTTCTCCTCCCAGTTCTTGCATAACAAGCTGCGGGAGGGAGGGGGGAGGAGTGGGAACGCGGCGCACTCAGGGGAGGAGGCGGGGTGGGGATTTGCGGAAGGAGTCCAATGGGGCAGGGAAGGGGTGGAGTTGTGGTGGGGACTTTGGGGAAGGGGTTGGAATGGGGGCAGGGCGTGGGTGAAGTTGGGGCGGGGTGAGGGGGGTTGAGCACCCACCGGTGCCAGGAGAAGTTGGTGCCTTTGCTGATGCCCATATCCGTGTCCAAGATCCAGTTCAGGAGCTGTAGAAGCAGTCGGGTGATATTATCCATTGACCTAGCTCTGTTTTCCTTTCAAGTCTGTTGCTGTCGTATGGGTAGGGTGACAAGATAGCAAATGTGAAAAATTGGGACGGGGGTGGGGGGTAATAGGCACCTATATAAAACAAAGGCCCAAATATCGGGACTGTCCCTATAAAATAGGGACATCTGGTCACCCTACGTATGGGGTCCCAGGCAGCCCCTGCCCCTTTTCCCCCTCGCCCCCAAGAGGTACAAGCCGCCGGATGGCTAAGTGTAAGAGCTGCTGCAGGATTAGTGTTTGCTTCTTGACACTTTGCTCATGGCAGAGAGAGTGGAGAAATCTCAGCAAGTCAGTGTTAGATCTTTTGCAACATCACTGAGTGGAGGAAATTGCGACACTTGACTTAACCATGCAGATATTATCTTTCACCAGCGGGCTCCTTTTTTCTTTTTTTTCCCCCTAGCTGAGCAGAATGAAGCTGTTGGTGTGTATCTTCTTGGCCTCTCTTACTGCTGCTATTGCACATCTATACACAGACCCGACGCTGGATAACCACTGGGAGCTCTGGAAGAAAACCTATGGCAAGCAATACAGCCACAAGGTGGGGGTCTGTGCAGCTGTGGGTTTAAAGTGGGGGAGGGGGATTTCCATCACCATCTCCCCCCAGGTCAGCAGGTATCCAGCTATAGACCTATACCCCATTTATACTGGAGAGGGTTTCCTCTGGGCTACTGCATAGTAACGTGGGGGCTGTGCTTTGGTTCCAGAAAGAGGAAGGGGAACGGCGCGTGACCTGGGAAAAGAACCTCAAGCTCGTTATGCTGCATAACCTCGAGCACTCACTGGGGCTGCATTCCTATGAGCTGGGCATGAACCACCTGGCAGATATGGTGAGTTAAAAAAATATCGCTACCGACCAAGTGACGGGGCATCTGGGAATTATCTGTATTTGCCTGGGGCTTCCGTGGCCAGAGAATGTAACTGAATCAGAGGCAGAATAAACCCCAGGCAATCCAGGGTCAGTATGAGCCGTGCAGTTAGGCCCACAAGCCACAGCTCCCCTATGCGTCCTCCAGCAGCAACCTGCCCCCGACACCGCTCCCCAGGGCTGTGCAAATCTTTGTTCTACTTGCTTGGGTCAGGGGTGTGTGTGGGAAATCTGCCATCAGCGGGGTAGGGTAGTCCTGATTTTTTAGGTGCAGGTACTCCACCCCCTGGTAGCCTTCTGCTGGTGTGACCCCCCTCCCCTCCCCCAGCATGCTTCCGTATCAAATGGCATCCTCCACGCAGCGTGACCTTGCATGTACAGTGCATGTGAGGTCAAAAGTGTGGGAATCCCATTCCCGCAGGTTCCTGCTTCTCTACCTTACTGTGTCTGCCACCCTCCGTTACCCCCTGAGGAATGTCACGTGTGGAATAACATACAACTTGTCTGCTAGGCCATTGCTGGTTAAAGAAGTTGCTCCTTTAACTGAAATTCCAGGGGCTCGTGCTTCAGATCCCATTACTGCCAATGCCAAGAATTCAGAACTCAGGAGTCAGGCCCTTCAAATCATGGGGCACTTAAAAATTCTGGGATTAAAAAAAAAGTCTAAGTCTGGAGGCTCTTTTTATTAGCCTCTGAGTTTTGCACTTTTAAGGGTTCTGTTTTCCTGCAGTTCTTCACAGCTATACGAGAGATGGAAAAGAAAAAAAAAGCGGAAATTCTTGTGCAATCACACGAACCCTTCCCCCCACATTGGTACTTTAAGTAAAACACCACATATTGTGACACTCTCAATAAAATCAAGAGACCTGGCAATGCTGATGCTCCTGGGTAGAGCTTTGTGAAGAAGAGATTTTTTTGCTTTGGTGACTGAAAAATCAATCAATCAAGAGTTAGTTTCAGGTGGACCTGAAATAGCAATGGTGAAATGAAAAAAAGATGAAAACAATTCACTTAGGATCTGCCAACACATTTTGTTTAGTTTTCTAGATTATTTTACCTTTTTTAGAAATAAATAAATGAAATGGAAGTGAAATTTGAACTGAAAAGTCATTTTGAATCCAAACATTTTGACTAGTTTTGAATACTTTTTTTCCCGGATTAAACAATTTTGTAAATTCAAGGCGAGTTCACGCAATGTTTCAGTTGACCCAAACATGCATTTTTCAGACAAAAAAACATTTGTTTTTGTCTGAAAACTTTCCGACAGCGCTAGTCCTGGGTTCTATCCCCAGCAATGTCCTGCGGGAGGATTACCACGTGAAGAATCACAGAATCCAGAGTTCCCTGCAAACAAAGCTACAGCATGGGCTGTTGTGTCTGCCAGGCTGATCCCCAGCCAGTAGCGTAGCCGCGGGGGAGCAGGGGGAGCGGCCGCTCCCTCTATGAGGAGAAGCGGCGCTAAGGAGCCGCCCGAGCCCCGCTGCCGGAGCCGGGCTGGGGGGGCGGGGGGGAGGGCGCTTTAAAAGGCCCGCGGCTCCTGCCCCTGTGGGGAGCCAGGGGCCTTTTAAAGTGCCCCCCCGCAGCCCCGCTGCCGGAGCCGGGCTTGGGCGGGGATTTAAAAGGCCCGTGGGCTCCGCAGCAACTGGAGCCCCGGGCCCTTTAAAGCGCCGCCGGGTGAGTACAGGGGGAGCAGAGAGGTGCCTTTTTATAGCGCCGCTCCCCCTGTGCTCCAGACGCCACTGTCCCCAGCATTCAGTTGTGCTCATAGTTTTCACTGCATAAAGGAAAACACTGTCTCAATGAACAAGAGACAAACTCTGCGGCTCAGGTTCGAATCTGAATTTCCCCAGTGTTCGGGGCCAGGCTGTACATCGAAGGGGACGTCAGTCTGAAGGGGTGTGTGTGTTCTTTTAACTAGACCAGCGAGGAAGTGGCTGCTTTGTTAACTGGAGTGAAAATTCCCCACCGACCGGACCGGAATTCCACCTACAGGCCACGCCCTGGCAGCAAAGTGCCTGACTCCATGGACTGGAGGGACAAAGGATGTGTTACGGATGTGAAAAATCAGGTGGGAGGCTCAATCAGTTTCCTTACTGACACGGGTGCCCATCACAGCAGTGGCTGAGCGCATCTCTCTGGCTTTTCAGGGGGCCTGTGGGGCCTGCTGGGCTTTCAGTGCTGTCGGTGCCCTAGAAGCCCAGGTGAAACTGAAAACTGGAAACCTGGCGTCTCTCAGCACACAGAACCTAGTCGACTGTTCCACTATGTATGAGAACTACGGCTGCAGCGGTGGATTTATGACCAGAGCCTTCCAGTACATCATCGATAATGACGGCATTGATTCAGACGCTTCCTATCCATACACAGCTCAGGTTGGTTTCAGACAGATGCAGAGAGGGTCTGTCTACACTGCACACTAAGTCCGGGTTCTGACTCAGGTTTCAGCCCAGGCTCCCCTTCCACCCACACACTAATCAGCCTGACTCAGGTCAGCAAGTGCTCAGGCCCCAGGTTAGGACTCTGCTAGAGGGGTGGGTCAGAGTCCGTCCTGCTGACTTGGGTCCAAGCCTTGTCATTGTGCAGAGTGGGCACAGAAAAAGCTGCAGACCTGAGTCAGAAGGTCTGTGCAGGGCAGTATGGACACGTTAGCACAGCTGTGAGACCTGGGCCCAGCAATTTTAGGTTTACAGTGCAGTGTGGATGCTGAAGCGTGGGCTTGGAAACACCAAGTCCACAAGCTCGGGTCCCCCAGACCCAGGTTTACAATGCAGTGGAGACATCCCCAAAACCACAGAGACTCCAGAGTCCTTTTCTTAGTCTGTTGCTGGCATCTCCTCTTGCGAGTGTGTAGCATTCTGTTCTTTGTGGCCTGTTTTACTGCGTCTTCCTGCGCTGTTTGTGTCAGCACAAAGAACAAGAGAAGAGGTCTGCAGGCAGTGGTTAGAGCAGTAGAACTTGGAGTCAGGATTCCTGGGGTCTAATCCCGATGTTGGGTGGAGAGTGGTGCCTAGCGGCTAGAGCAGGGGGACTTTTACTCAGGTCACTTGGGTTGTAATCTTAGCTCTGTTTATTCCTCAGTCTTCTCTGTGAAAGCCAGCTAATGACATTTAGTCACAGCTCTGATCTCAGTGCCCAGAGGCAGAAGGGATGCCCCAGAGGGAGCAGCAGTGGTCTAAGAAATGGGAGGGATTCAGACAACGGAGGGGAATAGCAGGCAGATAAACGAATGTTGCGATTGGGTCGGATGTTTATGCCAGAGGCTGAAATGTCCCTGCTTCATCTGTTCTTTGCCACTGCCAGAACGGAACGTGTCACTATAACCCTGCCACGCGAGCCGCCACCTGCTCCAAGTTCGTTGAGCTCCCGTATGCCGATGAAGCAGCCCTGAAGGATGCCGTAGCCAATATGGGACCTGTGTCCGTCGCCATAGATGCGAAACAGCCTACGTTTTTCCTGTACAGATCAGGTACGTTCTCTAAGCTAGAACACCTCGCGCCTGGTGCTGTATGTAGTTTGAAGCGGTGATGCCTTTGCTTTCTGTGGACTGTCTCTTTAAATTGAAAGAGGAATGTGGAGGAAGTTGCTATTTGTTCTCCAGCATGTTACTGAGGAGACGCGCACATTGTGCTCTTCCCATTTAGACCTGGCTTTTGTTTTCTTGTTTTTTCATGGAATCTTTTGATCCCTCAATAAATTACAGTCATTATAAAACAAAAGCCCCAGGCAGCTGAATGCATGTTTTGCTGTTTGTGAGTGATACCATCATGTAACCCCTTGGTTCATAGGTGCTGACGTTTATTTTTCCCAAGGGGTGCTCAACCCCGCAGCCCCGTCCCCACTTCGCCCCTTTCCCTGAGGCTCCGCCCTTGCTCCACCTCTTCCCACTCCAACGTCTGCCCGGAGGCCCCCGCCCCGCTTAGTGTTCTCTGCCCTCCCCAAGCGCCTCCCTTAGCTGCGGAACAGCTGTTCTGCGGTGCCTCCAAACAGCTGATCAGTGGCACCTTTGGTGGTGCTGCCCATTATCTGTTGCTGGTGGGTGCTGGGCACCCACTATTTTTTTTCCCCATGGGTGCTCCAGCCCCTTTAGTAGCTGGCAAGAGGATAAAAGCCTACTACTGCTAGAAGCTAATGTCTCTTGTCTTATACATAGGATATGTCTATACTGCATACCGGTGGTGGTGGCGTGTAGAGTAGGTGTAGCTACACATGGCAGTGAAAAGCGGTGTGTAACTCTGCACAGGAGTGGAAGGTCATAATATTTCCCCACTACCTCCTGCTGCTGGAGTCTTTCCCTAGGGCAGAAAAAGGCCCCAGCAGTGGGGAGGTAGCAACATATGACACTGCTAAAAATAGCGGTGCAGATGGGGGAGGCCCTGCTTGGGCGTGTCGAGAGCCGTGTAGGGCATATACACTAAGGCTTCACGTGTGTCTTTTCTCCCCTAAGCCGTCTACACTGCTGTTTATACCTGTGTGGGATGTGTCTCCAATGTGTATAGTCTATACGCTGCCGTAAGGAGTGTGCAGTGTGGATTCTGGATTTGGGGCTTTTAAGGGAACATTGTGAGGGGACCATAGAAGGAAGAAGATTCTCTCCCAACATTTATGGGAGTTGGGATACTAAAACAGCTCACGGGATGGGTGGGGTAATGGAGCCTTTCAATGATTGGTCAGGCCACGGAAATTAAACTTTACAGTGGACAGTGCGCTGGACTGGGGCTTAGGAGAGCTGGGTTCTATTCCAAGGGCAAATCACTGCCTGCTCTATGCCCCAGTTTCCCCATGTGCACAGTGGAGATAATGAGACTGACCCATTTTGTGATCTACTGATAAAAAGAGTGAGAGATTGTTATTATTACCCCCCTTACAGGGGACCAGGTTAGAGGCATATTGGTACCACGTGGGTGCTGTTGCTCACAACAACTTTACTGAGCAGAGAAGTCCCTGCTGGCTTTTTTCCCTCCCTTGTGATTGCGCATTCTTTCCTTCCAGGAGTCTACGATGATCCACATTGCACTGATGTTGTGAATCATGGGGTTCTAGTTATCGGCTATGGCACCCTGGATGGGAAGGACTTTTGGCTTGTGAAAAACAGGTAAAAGAAAAATCCATCACTGAGCCGTATTTATCTATAGAATAACGTGCTCCTGGGATATGGGTGGGGTATGAGTAAGCTGTGTAGAGCTGTGCATGTATGGGTCTGTACTAGTGTGAACTGGGCTGCACTTTGTTAAACAGCTTGAAACAAATGAGAAAATGGGGGAGGGGAACCCCCATTCGAATGTTTAATTCGGTGTTTTTTCTCCTTCCAACAGCTGGGGTGAATATTTCGGCGACAAAGGGTACATTCGAATGTCCAGGAACAAAGGGAACCACTGCGGGATTGCCAGCGACGGTTCTTATCCACAAATATAGAGGGATGCTCTGCTTCAGAATGGACGCTGGAGATGTGGTCTCTTACACTGCTAATGTTGTCCTTGCTGTAATCTTACTGCTCTGTTTGAGAACAATGTACCGGCTCTAATGGCAAAATCCTCCCATCAGATGGACCTGAGATAAGCAGCTGAAATGATGAATGATCATGGTTGGTCTGGACCAGTATTTGGACACTTTTAGCTCACTCTCCCTATCCTGCAGGGGTGTTTTTAATTGATTAATGTCTATACATTGCTTTGCGCATGTGAAGTGCTATTTCAGTGCTAAGTATTGTCATTGCAGCTGTCTCAAAATGTATTGGACTAAAGGCCGTGTCGCATGGATAACGCTAGTCCATGCGGTAGAGTTGCCGAAGCCACATCAGAGGTGGAGAGGTGAAGTAGATGGAGCAACACATCCTAACCACATGTATGGATTTTCCACAATACAGGTCACAATGCAATCATTAGTAACCTAGGAGATCAAGCAAACTATGGACATTCCTTGGAGGGGGGAACGTGTTTTCCATGGCTACACAAATTGTGTTGGTATCTTGCAATGCTGCTCCCATAAGTCTTGTGCGAAGACATTGGCACACCAGCAGCCCGAAATGACCTGAGATCGCCTGGTGCCATGGAGAAGGCCAGCCACGGAAAAAAGTGCTGCTGCTGTTATAAATTGTGACCTACAGAGTGAGGTCTGCCTTCGCCACCTGCAGCGCTTGGACCAAGGACACGGTGCAGAGATGAAAGGCCTGATTCTCTCTCCCACTGCACAGCCATTTACACCTGCGCATAGGCACCGACTTCAGCTGGTGCCAGTGGGTGCTCGTGCCCCCCAGGCTCCGCCCCAACTCCGCCTCTGGCCCCACCCCCATTTCAACCCTTTCCCCAAATCCCCCCCCCCCCCCCCCGGGGAATGCTGCATTTCCTCTCCACCCCGCACCCACCAATTTTTCCCCGTGGGTGCTCCAGCCCGGGAGCACCCATGGCGTTGGAGTCTATGCACCTGCGCAAAGTAGGTGTATAATGTTGCTTAATCAGAAGAGCAGCAGTTTTCAGCCTAGGTACTGCACACGATGCACAGTAGCAGGGAGTCAGGCCCAAAGGCTGTAAATCTAGCTGCAGATACGGGGCTAGTGACTGAATGAGCAAGAATGCCGGGAAAGGGTGAACCTGGAATCCACACCCCCAGCTGCAAATGCCAGCACCGCACTGGGGCTCTCATCTGCTCGACTCCACAGGCTGCGGGGGAGCCCTGCTTCTGGAGCTGACCTACTTTGCCCTACTTCGGAATATGATTTGCAGACCCCTATTGACGCAATCATTGCGGGATACAGTTTCAGAGCGACGTGTCACATCTCTACAGCACATGAAATGCATTCTCTTCTCTCCAATTCAGCAGTGAGCTTGCTATGATGATCCAGATCTAATCTCATCTGTAAACAATGCATGTAATAGAAATTACACATCCTCTTCCAAAAGGAAAAAAAAAATTCAATTGTATGAAAAGTTTAGGCTCAGTCTGTTCAGCGGGGCCAGGTGTGGGATACTTAGCGGGCGACAGAAATGCAAAGCCACCCTGATTACAGACGAAACAAACTCTCGGGCCCTGATGCTGCAAAATCTGATTCATGAGTGTGAAGCCCTGAATTTCTACAAAGCCCCAAGAGGGCTCCATATGGGCACAAGGGTCCACTTGAATTAATCAGGTTACAAGGTCAGGACCTTAGTTAACCAAAGGGAAGCCGGTAAAAATGTGGGATCCATCAGTGTGTTGCAGGGCCAGGTAGAAAAACGATCACTGGTGGGACAGGAGTGAGAAATCACATCTTTGTGACAACGTAACCATTTGGGGAGCTTGTCCCCAGTTATTTCTTCATCTTTGTGGCTGGTTTTAGCAAAATATAATCCGTCAGTTGCAAAAAAACCCAAACCCTGACAAACTCATAAAAAGCCCCACCAATGGATGAGTTCTGGGCTAAATTTGCAGTTGTACTTGGGAGGTTGCATGAGGCTGTCTTGTGTCACTGCTTCCACTCGTTTGGGGGGAGCACCAGGTGAGTGACTGATGGATCTTGGGCAGCCCCAGTTGCTAGGCAATGTCTGACTCTCTACTGTTTGTTACCTAAAGTTTTAGGGTGAAATTCACCCTGTGCAGAGGGCCAGCACAAGGTCTAGACGCCATTCTAGGGTGATCAGTTTTTGACTGGAAAGTCCGGCTGAAAAGGGGACCAGACAGTGTCCGGCCAGATTTACTGACTGTACTCTCAAAGTCCGGTTACTGCTGGAGAGGGAGGCAGGGAGTGTCTGGTTTTTAAATATTACCAAGTTGGCAACCCTACTCACATCTCACCTAAACCCTCATAAAAGATGGGGTGCCCCAGCTCCCACTACCCCAGTATGGGATGCCTTCCACTGCTCCATCTCACCAGTTCCCTCTCTCCTTTGCCTTCCAGAGTGAAGGGGTGAAAGGGTGTGGTGGAGAGGGGGGCTGGAAGGCAGGGAAGAAGCAGAGGAAATAGATGGATGATGGGGTAGATGGATTGGGGGGGGGGGTGTAGAGTAAGTAGGAGGAGGCCTGGGTGAGTGGGGACTGTGCTCATAGATTTTAATCTTCATTTCCATCTACCATTGAATGGTGGGGTGGGGAATTGCTCTGCCCACCCGCTGAAAGCAGGGGTCCTCTGGGGAGGGATCCCACCGCCTGGGAACAGGTGCCCCCAAGGTGGGTACAGCAGTCACCAGCACGTTGTCATTGCAGCAGGGGTTCCTGACGCACGCACACAGCCACATTATGGGCCTGGCTCCCGTTTGCACTATGGCCTCTTTGCACTGGGTTGAGCAGTGTACAGGGCCCTCCGCGCAAATGAGGATCAGTCTGGCACTTAGGGAGGGTCGAGCCCCGGATGGACGCCAGCCCAGCTGATGACTGAACTGGGAAGTTACGGGGCAGGCCCAAAGTGCAGCATATGGCTCCAATATGGGCAGCCCCTAGCCCTTCTAGTGGGTGCTGTAGTCACAGCACAAGGAGAATTGGGGGGGAGAGAGACCAGGACAGGAGGCCTGAGAGGGATAATCCAGCTGTGGCTGCATCAGCCTCCTTTTTGATCTGAGGGGCGAAGGGAGGAGCAAGCGCCCCAGACCTGTGCAGAGCACGCAGGCGGGCGTTGGCAATCCCACCAGCCAGATGTTTGCGGCACCAGGTTCTGTGACTTGGGAAAACGATTTGTCCTGTTGGTTTCGCAGGTGAGGAATTTGCCGCCTTGTCACTGCACGTGTCTTTTTCCTTCGTCAATCAACAGGAGTTCTTGCCAGTTGAAAAAGTGAAGTGGAAACGAGACTGGGGGAGGGTCATTCATTGGGGAAGCGACGAGCTAACGATGATGCCTTTAAATATGCTGCAGGCGCACCTGGCGCTTAACAGACGGACAAAACGGCCAGGTCCATGACCCCGTCGCTTGTAATCCACAGCTTCCATCCTGCAGCACTGGGTTCAGTTCTCCATTGCCCCCATCCTTGCACAGATACAAAATGGGGAATAACCGGCCAGGCGGTAGTACTGCTGACAAGGATCTGGGGTTATAGTGGATCACAAATTGAATGTGAGCCAACGATGTGACGAAAAAGGCGGGGAGGGATAGCTCAGTGGTTTGAGCATTGGCCTGCTAAACCCAGGGTTGTGAGTTCAATCCTTGAGGGGGCCATTTAGGGATCTGGGGCAAAAATTGGGGATTGGTCCTGCTTTGAGCAGGGGGTTGGACTAGATGACCTCCTAAGGTCCCTTCCAACCCTGATATTCTATGATTCTATCCTCCTGGGGTGTGTTAACAGGAGTGTTGCGTGTAAGACACGGGAGGTATCTGCCCCGCTCTACTCCGCACTGGTGAGGTCTCAGCTGGAGCAGTGTGTCCAGTTCTGAGTGCCACACTTTAAAAAAGAGGTGGATAAATTGGAGAGGGTCCAGAGGGGAGAGCCAGCAGGGCGGCCCCCGGCACAGAGGCAGCACTGGTGAGGAGGTCTCCACCGCGTGCTGCAGGGGCGGGGTTTGCAGGCGCCGGGAGTGGGCAGATAGCCCTCCGCGCCCCACCGCCCCGACCCACAACACAACCCTAGAGAGACCTGCCTGCGGATGCTTCCCGGGCTGGGAGCCGCCCCAGGTAAGCACCGCCGGGACTCCCCACCTCGCCCCCAGGTCCCTCTGGCTCTTAGGGTGGGAGCTCTCTGCATGCTGCTGGCACCTGCAAGCCCCGCTCCACGGCAGCTCCCATTGGCGCTTTTCCTGGCCAATGGGCGCCACGGAGTTTGTGCTTGTGGTGGGCGCAGCACGTGGAGGGTCTGGAGACTCCCCTCCCAGCTCTGACCCTAGGAACCAGAGAGCTCCCAGCAGAGCCGGTGAGTGCGGCCAGGGAAGGGGGCAGGGTGTGCTGGTGAGTGTCTGGGAGGTGTGTGGTGGGGTGCTGGGCTGTGAAGGGCGCTGGACAGTGGGGGAGGCTTGTGTGTTTTGGGGTGCTAGGCAGTTGGGAGGTGCTGGAAAGTGAGGGAGATCTGTGTGCGTCAGGGCACTGGGCAGTGGGGACTGTGTGGGGCATTGTGTAGTTGTGGTGGTGGGGCTGTGGGAAAGGGCACTGGGAGGGAGGGAGGGGAAATCTGTGTGTATTGGGAAACTAGCAAGTGTGGGGGGGTTCTGTGGGGGGTGCTGGGCAGCTTTAGTGGGTGGGCGCTGGGTAGCGGTGGTGGGGTGCACAACACTGTGCATTTGTTGTGGGGAGGCTCTGGGCATAGTGGATCCAGGGGACACTGGGGATAGGGTGACCAGACAGCAAATGTGAAAAATCGGGATCGGGATGGGGGTGGGGGCTAATAGGTGTCTATATAAGAAAAAGACCCAAAAATCGGGACTGTCCCTATAAAATCGGGACATCTGGTCACCCTAACTGGGCAGGGGAGCTGTGTGCCGCAGCATGGGCCCACCCCCAACAGGAAGGGGCATGCTGGTAGCACAGGGCCAGGCGGACCAGTGTGTCTCTGGCCATGCCATGCATGCCCCATTGCCCCTGGCTGGCCCCGCCCTTCCTGCTGCTCACCTTCTCAACTGAAGGCAGGGGTAGGGAATGCATGGGTGGGTCCCGGCAGTGCTTACTTGGGGTGGCTCCCAGGAAGCAGCCGGCAGGTCCCCAAGGTAAGTGTCAGAGGCTGCATCCTCCTCCCCAGCAGAGCGTGTGCAGACCGGTCCACCTTGCTCATGGCAGAGCCAAGGAAAAGAAGCACCTGCCTCTGCACATGCTGAGCAGGCCGGGGCTGAGCACTGCTAAGCTGCTGCCCTGTTCACTTACCTACATTAGCAAGCAGGGATTGCACCTGGCAGCATACATCTGCTTGATGTACAATCGGGACACCATTTGTCCCCATATTCAGGTAAAATTTAAAATTTGGTCGTAAAAAAGAAAATTAGTTGATTGGGAATGTCCCATTAAACCCGATTGTGATCTGTTATCTACTGGCAATTTTGTTTTTTTCAGGTTGTTTTCTGGTATAACGCAAATTTACAGTAGGAAGATGTAGTTTACAGTTCTGAACCACTGCGCATACTGTAGGACAAACTACAGTGGGCATGTAATAACACTTAAGAAGCACAGAGACTCTGTGGTTCTTTTCAGTGGCTAGCTATCTAGGTAACGGTCTTCAGCCAAAAACCCCACCCAAAATGGCAACGGCAAGGGAGGAGGCAAACTACCAAAAAACAAAAAAGACAGTGCAGGTACAGGACAGAATGGGAAGCCACTTACACCTGGATTTGGAAATCCTATGAGTGTGACTCAAAAGCCTTTTGTAAAGCATGCAGGAAGGAATTTAGCATTTGCCATGGCAGTGAGTCTGATGTTAAGCATCATGCTGAATCAAAAAACCATGGACAAAACACCCAGACTCACAAGAGCAATACCCCGGTCTCACATTTTTTCAGCAAGCCAAATGAATCCTTCAATAACAAGTTATCGCTACTGAGTTCACTCAAGTTTACCATACAGTAGTCCAGCAACACTCCTATCGCTCGTGTGACTGTGAGCTTAAACTGGCGCCTACCCTGTATCCAGATTCAACGATTGTGAAGCACGTCGGCTGTGGCCGGACTAAAGCGGAGGCATTGATCAAAAATGTGCTGTCACCGCTCTCAACAGAATTTTTAAAAGATCTCAGCAAGCCAGATGGTCCCTATTTCTCTGTTGCCACAGATGCATCTAACAAGGGCAATGTGAAAACTTTCCCCTTATCTCTGAGATACTGGACACCCGAACATGGGGTCCAAGATAAACTGTTAGACTTCTATGAACAAAGCGAAGAGACTGCAAAGGCAATAAGCAACACATTACTTGAAAAACTTGCAGCACACAAACTAGACCTAAACAAAGTGTCTTCCTACTGTGCTGACAATGCAAACGTGAATTATGGAAAGTGACAATCAGCGTACCAGAATTTAAAAAAAACAAAATGAAAATATCTTGCCAGCAAACTGCCCTGCTCATGTTGTGCACAATGCCGTGAAACATGCTAGCAATACCCTACAAGTTGACATTGAGACTCTAGTGATTAAGACGTTCAATCATTTCAGCAGTTCTGCTAAGACAGTAGCAGCATTGAAGGATATGTTTGACTTTGTGAATATGGAGTATGCCACTTTACTGCGCCATGTTTTGACACACTGGTTGAGTCTTTTCCCAGCTGTAAAAAGGCTTGTAAATATGTGGCAGGCTGTTAAGTGCTACTTTGTTTCTCTGGGCAGTGACGAGTGCCCAAAATTTCTATGGATGCTGTTCTCGGACATGGAAAACGGTGACCAAGGTGAGGGGCCTAGCAAAGTTGAGGTTCATCTGTTTTTCCTCCAGAATGTCCTGAAAATCTTCAGTGATACTGTGCTCTGTTTGGAAAATGAGGGTATGACAGCATGTGAAGTGTATGCCATAATGAATACTCTGAGAATTAAACTTCAGCAACGGAAGAAGGACAAATTCTTTGGCTCCAAAGTTGAAAATGCATTAACTGAGATGCTGCCAGTCACTGCTGCATGTCTCCAGAAAGACTCCATGAAATTTTACGATGTGTCGATCCTATATTTGGATAAATGGTTTGATTTTGTTCAACAACTGGCTACTTGTTCAATACCCAGTGCTTGAACATGAAAGTTAACAGGGCATTGGAATACAAGGAGCTGTCTGCGGCCGTGACAGCTGTAAACCTTCAGAAAACAGTGGATCTTGATCAGCTCTATGATGAATACTGTATCATCAAAGACATTAACTCCAAGTTGAAGCCCGGAAACTACTCAGTTGGGGAACTCTGGTCTCAAGTGCGGAGAAACAAGAACGGTAGCACTGAATTCCTGAACATGACAAAGCTGCTGTCATACGTGCTCAGTATACCAGTAAGCAACGCATACTCAGAGCGTGTATTTTCAATCATGAAAGATGCATGGACTGATGCGGGGGAGGGATAGCTCAGCGGTTTGAGTTCAATCCTTGAGGGGGCCATTTAGGGATGGGGCAAAAATTGGGGATTGGTCCTACTTTGAGCAGGGGGTTGGACTAGATGACCTCCTAAGGTCCCTTCCAACCCTGATATTCTATGATTCTATGTCCGGAATCGAAGCAGCATAGACTTGGTGCGAAGTGAAACCTTTGTCAAAATGAATCTCCAGAGCTGTTGCAAGGACTTCTACAGCTTTGTGATTGCCCAGAAGCAAGTCATGACTATGGCAAAGTCATCCAAGAAGTACTAGACTTCTGGCATGTCTGAGAAGTATGCAAATTGGGAAGCTGATTTATTGACTGAATAAAAGACCCAGCCCTTTACCCCTGTTTGTTTAGTGTACAAATAAATCTGCATGTTTAAATATGGATTATGACAGTCTATACTTTAGTCGGGGGGGCCATGACACTCACTGATTCCAGACCTCTGTGACGTAGTTTGCTTCAGCTGTCAGTGGCTGAAGCTGGGGCTGAAGGCAGGACGGTGGGCCTCCCCTCTGTAACTGCAGCTGGGTCTGACTTTGCAATCAGGATCCTGGGCACTTGTCCTGCGGCTTCGGCCGGGGACTGGAGCCAGAGCCCTGTGCCCCTGGCCCCATGGTTTGTACTGGGGGCTGGAGCTGGGGCCATGAGTCCTCGCCCTGTGGCTGGTGGTGTGGGCTGCAGCAGGGGCTGTACAACCCCTCTTGCAGCTTCCTAGGGCTGTGTGCCCCCCTCTCATGGCTCCGGTTGGGGTTGTGCCCAGGTCCCTGTCATCGCCGCAGGGCCAGCTCCAGGCACCCGCCCACCAAGCACATGCTTGGGGCGGCACCTTCGGGCGGGGCGGCGCTCGGGTTTTTTGTTTTTTTTGTTTTAAAATTAAAAAAAAAACCAAACCACTCTTCTGCTCCAGCGCTCCTGCTGGGGCAGCGGGGCCACGGGCATGCCACGCTCCCAGCTGGCGCCCCGGCCGGGGCAGCGGGGCGGTGGGCGGCCATTTATTTTTTCTTTTGCCTGGGTTGGCAAAAAAGCCAGAGCCGGCCCTGCGTCGCCGCACCCCCTCTTCCCCCCGCTCGGCCAATGTGTCCTGATATTTCACTCTTGCGATCTGGTCACCCTACAAGCAGGGGAGGAGGGCACCGGAAGGGGAGGACTGGAGCAGGGGGGGCTATCAAAGACTTGTAGTCAGTCACCGACGTGGGATGGGATTCCAGTTCCTCTAGCTGCACTGGGGGGGTGGGATATAACAATATGGGGGGGGGGGCGTGTAGTGAGATAGGGGTCAAACCCAAACAGGGGAGGGGCACAAGTGCATGGGAGGGGGCATGGGTGCACGAGGGGAGGGGCCAATCAGGACAAACGGGGGCCACAAGGGCAGGGGGAGACAACCAGGCTGGGAATGGGGCAGAGAAACCAAGGAGCCAGCTTCAGGACTGGGGCGGGGCAAACAAACACAGGTCACAGAGGGAAAAGGGCAGGGCAGGCAAACAAACTGAAGCTAGCAAGGGGCTGGGACAAAAAAAGGAGGGGGGCAAAAACCGCTGCAAGGGTCAGATGGGGCAGGTAGCAAGGGGCAAAGCTGGGGGCTTGCTGCGGGGGGGGGAGAGGGTCAGTCCGGAGGGGAGGGACACGTGCTCCCACATGCGCTTGCACAAAAGTCAGTGTTTGGGCTGGCTGCTGCTGCAGGCCCAAATGGTGGAAATGGGCGTGGCAAGCTAGGCGAGCAGCTGAGTCCAGAGGCAGGAACCGGGACGGATGATAAGCAGCTGGTGGGGGTGGGGGGGGTGGCGGCAGTTGCGGGGGACGACACAGACGCACCAGGGGGCAGGCTCCACACCACACCCCCTGTGCCCCCACAAACACAGTCAATCCCCCCACCACTAGAGCACAGTTTGAAAGTCACTCAGTCCTTGGAGGCCCCCTCCACAGTAGTCTGCAGAGTCACTGCGCACTCCTTCAGCGGCTGATGGTCCTCTGGGTCTTCTTCCTCTAGGCTCCAGCAGCTCCAGGCAGCAAACACAGCAGTAGCAACTCCAGGTGGTAGCCCGGTGGCCAGGCAGGAAGGACCCCTCACAGGTGGTGGTGGTGGCAGCAGTCACAGCAACAGCTGGGGCTGGAGCAAGGGTCCCTCACTCCCCTCCTCCAGGGAGCAGGCAGCAGCCCCCCCACCCCATCCCCCAGGGGCTGCAGGAGCAGCAACAGCAACTGAGGGTAGTAGAGAAGGGGGGGGGGGGATCTGGCTGGAACAACAGCAGCAGGGAGAGCCCAGGGCCTAGCAGCAGGGGAAGCAGCCCTCTACCTCCCACCTCCCTCCTGGCCAGAGGGCAGCAGGAGAGGGTTCCAGGGGAGTGATGGAAGCCCCAGGGGGATGAGAGCCCTTATTCCCTGTAGAGGGAAGAAAGTTTGCTATAGACCAATTAAAGCACCTGAAGCCAGTCACCTGATAAAACCCCCCTGCTTCAATCAGACAGGGAGAGGAGTTGGAGCAGAGTGGTTTGGTGTTGGAGCAGAGCGGTTTGAAGGAGTTGGAGCAGAGTGATTTGGTGTTGGAGCAGAGCGGTTTGAAGGAGTTGGAGCAGAGTGATTTGGTGTTGGAGCAGAGCGGTTTGAAGGAGTTGGAGCAGAGTGATTTGGTGTTGGAGCAGAGCAGTTTGAAGGAGTTGGAGCAGAGTGATTTGGTGTTGGAGCAGAGCGGTTTGAAGGAGTTGGAGCAGAGCGGTTTGAAGGAGTTGGAGCAGAGTGGTTTGGTGTTGGAGCAGAGCGGTTTGAAGGAGTTGGAGCAGAGTGATTTGGTGTTGGAGCAGAGCGGTTTGAAGGAGTTGGAGCAGAGTGGTTTGGTGTTGGAGCAGAGAGCAGTTTGGAGGAAAGCAGAGGAGAGTTTGGAGAAGTGCTGCGGTGGGCTAGAAGACAAAAACCCTAGGTAAAGGGATACCTGGCTTGTGCAGAGGGTGGGCAGGAAGCTCCACAAGCTGAAGGGCAGCAGAGGGAAGTAGCCTAGGGGAATGAATCACTAGTTCAAGTGGTTTACCCCTATCCCTAGGGCCCTTGGGCTGGGACCAAGAGTAGAGGATGTGCCCAGGTCCCTCCCTCTCCACTCCCTCTCTCTGGATTACAAGTAGACCATTGATACCCCAGTTCAGGGGCAAGAAACAGTGCCCTGAACACCCCCTCGCCCCAAGAAGAGAGAGCGTGGAACCCATCATAGGAGTGCCAGTAATCTGCCACTCCCTTTAGAGGCTGCAGCAAGGAAATATGCATCCGCGCAAGCACTTCATTGCTATGCAGTGTGTGTTCTGAGGGTTATTCCTAATTGGAGCTCTGCTGATTTATAGCAGCTGAAGATCTGGTCCGATAAGCCTTTGCATTGCTCTAGAACCTTTCATCTGTGGATCTCCGGGTCCATCTCAGCACCCGCAGGACCGGATTAATCTTTTGTGGGCCACGGGACCAGGACCGTTGCTCCATCCCCTGCTCTGTCCATTGCTCTGTTCCGACGCCCCGCCCCTCACGGCCTCTTCCCCCAGAAGCCCTGGCCACGCTCCACCCTGAGGCCCCATTCGCACTTGGCCTCTTCCCACCCAAGGCCCCGCCTGCCATTTGAATAGGGTGAGGGGGTGGAGAGGAGCACCCACCAGTAAAAACAAAAGTCAGTGCCTGTGGTTGGGAGTCTAGGCTCATTAGCATATTCAAAGTGACAATATCCATATGCTAATGTGCACCTAGAAGGCATCTCTGCTCAGCCATGTGCACCCAGGAAAGTGCATGGGTGCTCTGAAAATTCCACTCCATGCTGGGTGCTCAGGCAGTTGAGGTTAAACCAAACACCGGCTTAGGGAGCATGCTGGGTCCTCAAATGCCTATGAAGCAGGCACTGGACTGGGACTCAGGAGACCTGGGTTCTAGTCCCTGCACTAGCCCTGCCCTGCTGTGTGACCATGGGCAAATTGCTTCCCTGATCTGTGCCTCAGTTTCCCCCTGCCCTTTTTCTGTCGTGACTATTTAGCTTGTGAGCTTAGGGAGGCAGGCTCTGTCTCTCCCTCTGTGTTCATGCAGAACCCTCCACAACAGGGCCCTGATCTCAGCTGGGATCTCTAGGTTTTACCATAATACTGATGATAACTTAAACCCCAAAAGGGAGGTCCCAGCGACTGTTTGCACCTGTCTGAGCTTTTGAAAATGATGACACTACTAGTTTATTTTTAACTCTCCAAATCATGTGCTGTAGGGTCTGGGAAGGGAAGGGAAAACATCTGATTTTAGTGTTCCGGGACTGGGCACTGAAAATCAGCCTGCAGATGTAGTGAACATCCCTATTTTGATACAGTCACAGTAAAAATGAAACCAGAGGTCCTGCCATTTCCTCATTCACAGTCACATGTGACGAGTCTGGCAGGGCAAACCGAACTTCTCGGCATGCAGTCAGAGCAGGAAGGGTGTTAGGGCTCACTCGGGAGCCAACCTTGGGAGGAGAATTTAGGGGAATTCTTGCTGCCTGCTGATCAGTTCAGGATTCCTGCCTAGAAATCGCCACTGGGCGAACTCCTGTGAGGTATGTTTGGCTTTTTCTTTCCCTCCCTGTACTTTAAATCTCCTCTTTGTCGTGTTTGGAACAATGTGTTTGAAGAAGTAAAATCAAGAAATGGCGTTTTGTATTTTGCTTGTAGAGAGTTTGCATCTGCGTATGTATCAGTCTTGTCTTTCTACTCCCATATAAACCTCTCTCTCTTCCAATAACCCCCTCTATCTATCTATTCAACACCCTCTCTCTCACTCGACATACACCCTCTCCATCTATCTATTCTCATACACCCTCTCTGTGTCTTCCTAGCTCCATACACCTCTCCACCTTCCTATCTAGGCTGGAGTGTTCAAAGGAACTTAGGGGAGTTAGGTGAGAGTCAATGGGATTTGGGTGCCTAACTCCCTTGAAAACTGCTTCGGCTCCTTTGAAAATCCAAGCCCTCTACACCTAAATCTCACTGGGCCAGATCCTCAGCTGGTGTAAATCAGCTTTGCTCCAGTGACCACAATGGAGCAACACCAGTTTACACTACCTAGCGATCAAACTCATTGACCTCAGTGAAGCTACATCAATTCCCACCCCAGCTGGGAATGTCTCTGACTTTCGCTAGCTCTATCCCTCCCTCTTCGCTGTATCACCTTATACCAGGCTCTGATGCCCAGGTCCAGGTCTAGGTTCTAGGAAGCCCCTTCCCCTGTCCCCTCACCCCCAAGAGGTACAAGTCGCCGGATGGCTAATTGTGAGAACTGCTGCAGGATCAGGGTTTGCTTCTTAACACTTTGCTCATGGCAGAGAGAGTGGAGAAATCGCAGCAATTCAGTGTTGGATCTTTTGCAGCATCATTGAATGGAGGAAATTGAGACCAGCGTGCTCTTTTTTTTCCCCCCTAGCTAAGCAGAATGAAGCTTTTGGCTTGTATCTTCTTGGCCTCTCTTACCGCTGCTACTGCACATCTACAGACAGACCCGACGCTGGATAACCACTGGGAGCTCTGGAAGAAAACCTATGGCAAGCAATACAGCCACAAGGTGGGGGTCTGTGCAGCTGTGGGTTCAAAGCGGGGGCGGGGGATTTCCATCACCGTCTCCCCTCAGGTCAGCAGGTATCCAGGATCTTAGCATGCCAGCCCTATGCCAGCTCTCACTGAGAACGCTGCCTCCTGCTCTTCTCCTGGAGATGGCAAAGATCTCTCTGCTTTCAGAAATGCATTCAGTTTTAATGAACATTGGGCTCTGTATGTACCCTCCACCTTGCCTGAACCATCCCAGGGGGTTAATTGATTTCTTAACACATGTTTTGTTTGGGATATATTAGAGCCAGGTGACATTTTTCACGCAACTCTCTCTCTCTCTCTCTTTTTTTTTTTTTAGTGTGGAAAAATGCAGGTTCGGTTTGAAAGAAAGAATTGGGAATTTGGCTACATTTTGGCAAATTGTTTTGGTCGAATAAATACAATAAAATGGAAACGTGGGGAAAATGGTTCATTTCAGCGCGTAATAAATGAACCGTTTTGACTTTTCATTTTGGAAAGCCATTTTGTGTTGGAATTTCCCACCGTTCTATTAACAATAACTAATTAAAAAGTTTTAAAATGCCCCAAAATGAAACAAAACGTTGGACCCAAATCCAAAAATATTCAACTGATTTTTAAAATATTGTTTGGCTTGGCTGCCAAATGAAAAAATCAGTGATTTGCACAGCTGTAAGCTGTATTGTGAATGTTTGATTATTGATGTTGTTTTGCATCCTAATTGTATGTGCCACTTCTTAATTACTTCGGCTTAGTTGAGGGCCCCGACTGCTTGGGGTCATTAGAGAATCCTACAGTACTTTCCTCCGAAATTACAAGGTATCATCACTGTCCTGGCGGTAATTACATTCTGCCTTCCTGTAATTCCTCCTGATGATTTAATTGGATACAGTGTGATTCTTCTCTTGTGCTAACCTGCTGAGTAGTGTTGCTGTGTGCAGGGCCGGCTCCAGGCACCAGCCGACCAAGCACGTGCTTGGGGCGGCACCTGGGTGGGGGCAGCGCCCGGAGGCGCTTTGGCCTGGAGGAGAGCAGGCCCGCGGGCATGCCGTCCTCCCCATGGTGCTCCGGGAGGAGAGCGGGGCTGCGGGAAAGCCGCTCTCCACGCGGCGCTCAAGCCGCCCTTTCCCCAGTGCTCCGGCCAGGGAGGAGAGCGGGGCCGTGGGCAAGCCGCTCTACCCCCGGCGCGCCGGCTGCGGAGGAGAGGGGGGCCGCCGACATGCTGCCCTCCCCCCGCCACTCCGGCCGGGAGAGGCGCTTGGGGGGTTGTTGCGATGCAACACTGGGGGGTGGTGGGGGGGGTTGTTTCCCGGGGCGGCGGCGATGGTGGGGGTTGTTTTTGTTTGGGCGGGGCGGTGCTTGGGTTTTTCTTTTCTTTTTTTGCTTCGGGCGGCAGAAAAGTTAAAGCCGGCCCTGGCTGTGTGCTGTTAAAAAGCTGCTGCAGACCACTCCAGAACTGGCTGCATTTCGGGGCTGGAGAAGGGCTCAGTCTTGCCATGCTTAACTTGTTAAGACTCCCCTTGATTTCCTAGGAAGTTTTGCTTCAGTGAGTGTTGATCTGGGCAACATTTTTGCAAAGCACTTGGGTTCCTGAGGGATAAAAAAGTGCTGTAGAACTATACCCCATTTATACTGCAGATGGCTTCCTCTGGGCTACTGCATGGTAACGTGGGGGCTGTGCTTTGGTTCCAGAAGGAGGAAGGGGAACGGCGCGTGACCTGGGAAAAGAACCTCAAGCTCGTTATGCTGCATAACCTCGAGCACTCGCTGGGGCTGCATTCCTATGAGCTGGGCATGAACCACCTGGCAGACATGGTGAGTTAAAAAAATATCGCTACTGGGCATCTGGGAATTATCTGTATTTGCCTGGGGCTTCCGTGGCCAGAGAATGTAACTGAATCAGGCAGAATAAGCTCCAGCCAATCCAGGGTCAGTATGAGCCGTGCAGAGTTAGGCCCACAAACCACAGCATCCCTATGCGTCCTCCAGCAGCAACCTGCCCCTGTCACTGCTCCCCAGAGCTGTGCAAATCTTTGTTCTACTTGCTTGGGTCAGGGGTGTGTGTGAGAAATCTGCCATCAGGGGGGTAGTCCTGATTTTTTAAGTGCAGGTTCTCCACCCCCTGGTAGCCTTCTGCTGGTGTGACCCCCTCCCCCCACCGTGTTTCTGTATCAAATGGCATCCTCCAAGCAGTGTGACCTTGCACATACAGTGCACGTGAGGTCAAAAGTGTGGGAATCCCATTCCCGCAGGTTCCTGCTTCTCTACCTTACTGTGTCTGCCACCCTCCCTTGCCCCCCTGAGGAATGTCACCTGTGGAATAACACACAACCTGTCTGCTAGGGCGTTGCTGGTTAAAGAAGTTGCTCCTTTAACTGAAATTGCAGAGGCTTGTGCTTCAGATCCTGTTACTGCCAATGCCAAGCATTCAGAACTCAGGAGTCAGGCCCCTCAAATCTTCGGGGACTTAAAAATCCTGGGATTGAAAAAACAGTCTAAATCTGGGGGGCTCTTTTTATTTGCCTCTGGGTTTTGCGCTTTTAAGGGTTCTGTTTTCCTGCAGTTCTCCACAGGCTCCAGCTATACGAGAGATGGAAACTTTAAAAAAAAGAAAAAAGGTTGAAATTCTTGTGCAGTCTCACGACCCCTCCCCGCCACATTGGTGCTTTAAGGAAAACACCACTGTGACGGGGCAAGGCCAGATGGCTATAGGAAAGTAGTGGGAGATAGATATATTAGCCCCAGGCTAAACAAATCCATGGTATCAGGATAAGTAAATGGAAGCTGCTCCAGGTCAATTAAGACACCTAGAGCCAATCAAGAACTTTGCAGAAGGCAGGGAGGTTGATTGAGACACCTGCAGCCAATCAGGGGCTGGATGAAACTAGTTAAAAGCCTCCCAGTGAGGGGTGCATGTCACGAGCTGTGGAAGGAGGTTGCGTGTGAGGAGCTGGGAGCAAGAGGCACTAGGAGCTGAGAGTAAGAGGGCGTACTGCTGGAAGATCCTGTGGTGAGGATAAAGAAGGTGTTGGGAGGAGACCATGGGGAAGTAGCCCAGGGAATTGTAGCTGTCATGCAGTTGTTCCAGGAGGCACTCTAAACAGCTGCAATCCACAGGGCCTTGGGCTGAAACCCAGAGTAGAGGGCAGGCCCGGGTTCCCCCCAAAACTCCCAACTCCTGATCAGACACAGGAGGAGTTAACCTGGACTGTGGGTTCTACCAGAGGGGAAGATCTCTGAGGCAAGCAAAATCCGCCAATAAGCGCAGAACCCACCAAGATAGAGGAGGAACTTTGTCACACCACGTATTGTGACACCTCTCACTAAAATCAAGAGAGTTGGTAATGCTGATGCTCCTGGCGAGAGCTATGTGAAAAAGAGATTTTTTTTTTATTTTTTTTTGCTTTTCTGGCTGAAAAATCAATCAATCAAGAGTTAGTTTCAGGTGGACCTGGAATGGCAATGGTGAAATGAAAAAAAGATGAAAACAATTCATTTAGGGTTGGCCAACACATTTTGTTTAGTTTTCTAGATTATTTTACCTTTTTTAGAAATAAATACATAAAATGGAAGTAAAATGTGAACTGAAAAGTCATCTTGAATCCAAAAGTTTTGACTAATTTTGAATCCACCCCCTTCCTCCCCCCCGGTTGAAACAGTTTTGCAAATTCAAGGTGAGTTCACACAATGTTTCAGTCGATCCAAATATGCAGTTTTCAGCCAAAAAAAAATGTTTTTGTCTAAAAACTTTCCGACAGCGCTAGTCCTGGGTTCTATCCCCAGCAATGTCCTGCGGGGGGACGATTAGCAGGTGAAGAATCACAGTTCCCAACAAACAAAGCTACACAGCATAGGCTATTGTGTCAGCCAGGCTGATCCCCAGCATTTAGGCATGCTCATATTTTTCACTGCATAAAGGAAAACACTGTATCAGTGAACAAGAGTCGAACCTGAGCCGCAGAGTTTGTCTCTGAATTTCCCCAGTGTTCGGGGCCAGGCTGTACATCGAAGGGGACGTCAGTCTGAAGGGGTGTGTGTGTTCTTTTAACTAGACCAGCGAGGAAGTGGCTGCTTTGTTAACTGGAGTGAAAATTCCCCACCGACCGGACCGGAATTCCACCTACAGGCCACGCCCTGGCAGCAAAGTGCCTGACTCCATGGACTGGAGGGACAAAGGATGTGTTACGGATGTGAAAAATCAGGTGGGAGGCTCAATCTGTTTCCTTACTGACACGGGTGCCCATCACAGCAGTGGCTGAGCGCATCTCTCTGGCTTTTCAGGGGGCCTGTGGGGCCTGCTGGGCTTTCAGTGCTGTCGGTGCCCTAGAAGCCCAGGTGAAACTGAAAACTGGAAACCTGGTGTCTCTCAGCGCACAGAACCTAGTCGACTGTTCCACTATGTACTGGAACCACGGCTGCAGCGGTGGATTTATGACCAGAGCCTTCCAGTACATCATCGATAATGGTGGCATTGATTCGGATGCTTCCTATCCGTACACAGCTCAGGTCGGTATCCAAGTTTCAGACAGACACAGATAGGGTCTGTCTACACTGCACGCTAAGCCCAGGTTCTGCCTCAGGTTTGAGCCCAGGTTCCCCTTCCACCCACACACTAATCAGCCTGACTCAGGTCAGGAAGTGCTCAGGCCCCAGGTCCTAGGACTCTGCTAGAGGGGTGGGTCCGAGTCTGAGTCCTGCTGATTTGGGTCCAAGCCTTGTCATTGTGCAGAGTGGGCGCAGCAAAAGCTGCAGACCTGAGTCAGAAGGTCTGTGCAGGGCAGTATGGACACATTAGCACAGCTGTGAGACCTGGGCCCAGCAATTTTAAACGCAGGTTTACAGTGCAGTGTGGATGCTGAAGCGTGGGCTTGGAAACACCAAGTCCACAAGCTCGGGTCCCCCAGACCCAGGTTTACAATGCAGTGTAGACATCCCCAAAACCACAGAGATGCCAGAGTCCTTTTCTTAATCTGTTGTTGGCATCTCTTCTTGCAAGTGTGTAGCATTCTGTTCTTTGTGGCCTGTTTTACTGCGTCTTCCTGCGCTGTTTGTGTCAGCACAAAGAACAAGAGAAGAGGTCTGCAGACAGTGTTCTTTATTCGTTAGAGCAGTAGAACTTGGAGTCAGGATTCCTGGCGTCTAATCCCAATGTTGGGTGGAGAGTGGTGCCTAGTGTCTAGAGCTAAGGGATTTTTTGTAATCTTAGCTCTGTTTGTTCCTCAGTCTTCTCTGAAAACCCAGCTAATGACACTTCCCTCTATCATAGAGGCATGGAGGCTTGTAAATCCATAGATGAAATGTGCTGCAAATTTTCATTGCTGTCATTGTTGGCAGAATTCTCATGTTTCTTCTTACCTGAGTGATGGGAAAGGAGAGATATTAACACGGGGGCATCTCAATTAGAGCTGGGTAAAAAATATGTGACAAATAGTAAACTGGCTAAAAATGCTCTTTTCGGGGCACCAAAAAAAACTATTTGTAAATTTGGCAAATATTTTCAGCCAACCCCCCCCTGATTTCCCCCCCCCACCCCCGGAAATGTCAAAAAGAACCATTTTGACAGCTCATTAGGAAATTAAATGTCAATTTGAAATGTTTCATGTGAACCAAATGACATTTTTTTCAATTTTTCGTTTCAGCAAAAGAAACGGGGGGGAAATATGCAATTTTGGTTTGAAATAAGCCAGTGGGTTTTTTAGGGTTTTGTTTTGTTTTCTTCTGTTTGTTTGTTTTTCTGGGTAAGTCACTGAACTGAAAAATCAGTTAGTCACAGCTCTGATCTCAGTGCCCAGAGGCAGAAGGGATGCCCCAGAGGGAGCAGCAGTGGTCTAAGAAATGTGAGGGATTCAGACAACGGAGGGGAATAGCAGGCAGATAAACGAATGTTGCGATTGGGTCGGATGTTCCTGCCAGAGGCTGAAATGTCCCTGCTTCATCTGCTCTTTGCCACTGCCAGAACGGAACGTGTCACTATAACCCTGCCACGCGATCCGCCACCTGCTCCAAGTTCGTTGAGCTCCCGTATGCCGATGAAGCAGCCCTGAAGGATGCCGTAGCCAATATCGGACCTGTGTCCGTCGCCATAGATGCAAAACAGCCTTCGTTTTTCCTGTACAGATCAGGTACGTTCTCTAATCTAGAACACCTTGCGCCCGGTGCTGTACAGAGTTTGAAGCAGTGATGCCTTTGCTTTCTGTGGACTGTCTCTTTAAATTGAAAGAGGGCTGTGGAGGAAGTTGCTATTTGTTCTGCAGCATGTTACTGAGGAGACGTGCACATTGTGCTCTTCCCATTTAGACCTGGCTTTTGTTTTCTTGTTATTTCCTGGGGTCTTTGATCCCACTATAAATTACAGAAATTTATCAAACAAAACCACAGGCAGCTGAATGCATGTTTTGCTGTTTGTTAGTGACACCATCATGTAACCCCTTGGTTCATAGGTGCTGAGTTTTATTTTTCCCCACCCACGCTCCACCTGAGGCCTCGCCCCCACCCCACTCCTTCCCCTGAGGCCCTGCCCTCACGCTGCCTCTTTCCGCTCCCCCGGGGCCCCTGCCCCACTCACCGCCCTCCCCAAGCGCCTTCCCGAGCTGCCGAACAGCTGATATATGGTGCTTCCAAACAGCTGATTAGTGGCATCGTTAGCGGTGTTGCCCATCATCTATGGCTACTGGGTGCTGAGCACCCACTATTTTTTTTTTTCATGGGTGCTCTCGGGCTGGCTTACCCACAGAATTGGCATCTATGCCTTGGTTCAATGTGTGTTATATGGCGCCCTCTAGCAGCTGGCAGGAGGATAAAAGCCTACTACTGCTAGAAGCTAATGTCTCTTGTCTTATTCGTAGGATATGTCTATATTGCATACTGGTTGTGGTGGTGTGTAGGGTAGGTGTAGCTACACACAGCAGTGAAAAGAAGGCTGTGTCCGCACTGCGCTGTGTAGCTACACACTGCAGTGGAAGGTTCTGGCACTGGAGGCAGTGGGAGCTGTCAGAGTTTTTCCCCACTACCTCCCACTGCTGGAGTCTTTCCCTATGGCAGAAAAAGGCCACAGCAGCGGGGAGGTAGTGACATATGACACTGCTAAAAATAGCAGTGCAGATGGGGAGCCAGGGCTGGCGCTACCACTAGGCGACCGTAGGTGGTCGCCTAGCCACTAGGATTCAGGGGGTGGCCCTTCTTACCTTCTTCAGCCGCCGGGGTCCTCGGCGGCATTTTGGCAGCAGCTTCTCCCAGAGGTGCCGCCTAGGGCGGCAAAGAAGCTGGCGCCGCTACTGTGGGGAGATCCTGCTTGGGTGTGTAGAGAGCCATGTAGGGTATATACCATAAAGATTCAGGTGTGTCTTTACTCCCCTTAGCCATCTACACTGCTGTTTATGCCTGTGCTGGGTGTGTGTGCAGTGTATATAGTTTATACCAGGGGTCTCAAACTCGAATCACTTGGAGGGCCACATGAGGACTCGCTTGTTGGCCCGAGGGCCGCATCACCCGCCCCCCGCTGCCCCTGGCCTCCCACTCCACCCCTGCCCCTGCCGGCAGTGTGCGGCAGGGGGCTCAGGGCAGGGGGTTGGGGTGCAGGAGTGGTGTAGGGTGTGGCAGGGGGCTCAGGGCAAGCGGTTGGGGTGCAGGCAGGAGGCTCAGGGCAGGGAATTGGGGTGCAGGGTGCAGGAGGGGTTCGGGTTCCAGCCCAGTGCTGCTTACCTGGAGCAGCTCTGGGGTGGCAGAGGGGCCGGGGTAGGCAGGCAGGCTGGCTGGCTGGCTCGCTCCCTCCCTGCCCCCAGCCCCGGCCCCTCCAATCCGGGAAGCCGCAGACAAGCGTCCCTACGGCCCCGGGAGGAGGGGGAGCAGAGAGCTCCATGAGCTCCTGTTGCCTGTGGTTACCTCCCCCGAAGCTCCCATTGGCTGCGGTTCCCCATTCCCGGCCAATGGGCGCTTCAGGGGAGGTAACCACAGGCAACAGGAGCTCACGGAGCTTTCTGCTCCCCCTCCCCCCGGGTCTGCAGGGACGCGTGTCCGCAGCTTCCCGGAGCAGCGCGGGGCCCTCAGCCCCTTGGGGTGGGCAAATCCGCGGGCCGGATCCAAAGCCCTGAGTTGCTGGATCCGGCCCGGGGCAGTAGTTTGCCCACCCCTGGCCTGGAGGTAGGCTGGGGATGCGGCGTGCTGGGAAGGGGAGGGGAGGGGAGGTGAGGGGCCGGCCCACGGGAGCTTAGCAGGCTGCAGGGAAGAACCCTGTGGGCCGCATGAGGCCCGCGGGCCGCGAGTTTGAGACCCCTGATCTATACGCTGTCGTAAGGAGTGTGCAGTGTGGACGTACTCTTAGTCCCTGCCCCAAAGAGCTTCCAATCTATCTTTTTGTTCTGTGTTTGTACAGCGCCTCGCACCATGGGGCCCTGGTCTATGTCTGGGACTGGCAGATGCTACTGTAACACAGATTAATATCACCAAACAACTGGAGATGCTCCTTTAGCTCAAAGGTGCTCCAAGAGCTAATGATCCAGGCTTTAATTCCTGCTGGTGTCTTAGTGTTTGCCATTAAAATAGCACCTCATGTTAATGTAATGCCAGTGCGCTGGGGTGACCAGCGGGGAGTGAACGTGGGACTTCTGAGTCTTAACGTGTGAGCCTTTCCTGCTTGCTCTGAAAGTCCCAACCTCTTCTAACCAAGGCTGTGGCAGGATCAACCTTTCTGTGGCCCAGCCACCAGTGGAGGGGGACAGAACGCCCCACCGAGTGGGCGTGGCTTACATTAACCTGTGCTTTTTTTTTAATTAGCTTTCACTGGGTTGTATTCGGGGCACTGTCAGATATTGGGATGCAATTTTGTGCTGCACCAAACTCCGCCCAGGGCGGCTCTAAAATGGCCTTTTGGCCCAGTTCTGGGGTTGAGACAGCTCCTGGGGTAATTTAGGTAGCCTTGGATGTTGCATAAGTTATGGCAAGCTCCCAAGTGCCACACAGAATTGCTGTAGACCCTAACCCTGGCTACCATACCCCTATGCCAGAGCTTTCGGAACGGGGCCTCCTAAGACAGCTTGTGGCTGTCTTACTCGGTTCCTGTGCTGGGGGAATTCTGGATATGGGGCTTTTAAGGGAACATTGTGAGGGGACCATAGTGGGAGGAAGATTCCCTCCCGGTGTTTATGGGAGTTGGGATACTGAAATAGCTCACAGGATGGGTGGGGTAATGAAGCCTTTCAATGACTGTACAGGCCATGGAAATTAAACTTCTCAGTGGACAGTGCGCTGGACTGGGGCTTAGGAGAGCTGGGTTCTATTCTGAGGGCAAGTCACTGCCTGCTCTATGCCTCAGTTTCCCCATGTGCACAGTGGCGATAATGAGACTGGCCCGTTTTGTGATCTACTGATGAAAAGAGTGAGGGATTGTTATTATTACCCCCCTTACAAGGGACCAGGTTAGAGGCATGTTGGTACCATGTGGGTGCTGTTGCTCACAACAACTTTACTGAGCAGAGAAGTCCCTGCTGGCTTTTTTCCCTCCCTTGTGATTGCGCATTCTTTCCTTCCAGGAGTCTACGATGATCCACATTGCACTGATGTTGTAAATCATGGGGTTCTAGCTATCGGCTATGGCACCCTGGATGGGAAGGACTTTTGGCTTGTGAAAAACAGGTAAAAGAAAATCTATCACTGAGCTGTATTTATCTATAGAATAATGTGCTCCTGGGATATGCGTGGGTAGGGTTACCAGATAGCAACTGTAAAAAAACGGAACAGGGGGTGGGGGGATAACAGGTGCCAATATAAGAAAAAGTCCCCAAAAATGGGACTGTCTCTTTAAAAACGGGACGGATGGTCACCCATGAGTAAGCTGTGTAGAGCTGTGCATGTATGGGTCTGTACTAGTGTGAATTGGGCTGCACTTTGTTAAACGGCTTGAAACCCATGAGAAAATGGGGGAGGGGAACCCTGCCTATAAAGGAAGGTGTTTTATTCTCTCAATGTCTAATTCGGTGTTTTTTCTCCTTCCAACAGCTGGGGTGAATATTTCGGTGACAAAGGGTACATTCGAATGTCCAGGAACAAAGGAAACCACTGCGGGATTGCCAGCTATGGTTCTTATCCACAAATATAGAGGGATGCTCTGCTTCAGAATGCACGCTGGAGATGTGGTCTCTTAAACTGCTAATGTTGGCCTTGCTGTAATCTTACTGCTCTGTTTGAGAACAATGTACCGGCTCTAATGGCAAAATCCTCCCATCAGATCCATCTGATGGATCTGAGATAAGTAGCCGAAATGATGAATGATCATGGTTGGTCTGGTCCAGAATTTGGGCACTTTTAACTCACTCTCCCTATCCTGCAGGGGTGTTTTTAATTGATTAATATCTATACATTGCTTTGTGCATGTGAAGTGCTATTTCAGTGCTAAGTATTGTCACCGTCGCTGTCTCAAAATGTGTTGGAGTGAAGGCCGTGTCGCACGGATAAAGCTAGTCCACGCCGTTGGTGGAGCGGTAGAGTTGCCGAAGCCAGGTCAGAGGTGGAGAGGCGAAGTAAATGGATCAACACATCCCTAGGCACATGTATGATTTTGCACAATACAGGTCACAATGCAATCATTAGCAACCCGGGAGATCAAGCAAACTATGGACATTCCCTGGAGGGGGAAACATGTTTTCCATGGCTACATAAAATTGTGTTGGTATCTTGTAATGCTGCTCCCATAAGACTTGTGCGAAGACATTAGCACACCAGCAGCCAGAAATGACCTGAGATCGCCTTGTGCCATGGAGATGGCCAGCCACGGCACCAAGTGCTGCTGCTGTTATAAATTGTGACCTACAGAGTGAAGTCTGCCTTTGCCACCTGCAGCGCTTGGACCAAGGACACGGTGCAGAGATGAAAGGCCTGATTCTCTCTCCCACTGCACAGCCATTTACACCTGCGCAAAGTAGGTGTATAATGTTGCTTAATCAGAAGAGCAGCAGTTTTCAGCCTAGGTACTGCACTTGATGCACAGTAGCAGGGAATCAGGCCCAAAGGCTGTAAATCTAGCTGCAGATACGGGGCTAGTGACTGAATGAGCAAGAATGGCGGGAAAGGGTGAACCTGGAATCCACACCCCCAGCTGCAAGTGCCAGCACCGCACTGGGACTCTCCTCTGCTGCCCTGCTCGACTCCACAGGCTGCGGGGGAGCCCTGCTTCTGGAGCTGACTTACTTTGCCCTACTTCGGAATATGATTTACAGACACCTATTGACCCAGTCATTGCGGGATACAGTTTCAGAGCGACGTGTCACATCTCTACAGCACATGAAATGCATTCTCTTCTCTCCAATTCAGCAGTGAGGTTGCTATGATGATCCAGATCTAATCTCATCTGTAAACAATGCATATAATAGAAATTACACATCCTCTTCCAAAAGGAAAAAAAAATTCAATTGTATGAAAAGTTTAGGCTCAGTCTGTTCAGCGGGGCCAGGTGTGGGATACTTAGCGAGCGACAGAAATGCAAAGACACCCTGATTACAGATGAAACAAACAGTCGGGCCCTTATTCATGAGGGTGAAGCCTTGAATCTCTGCAAAGCCCCAAGAGGGCTCCATATGGGCACAGGGGCAGGGGCGGCGAGTTATATACACTCATGGTGCCCAGGCTCCAGCAATATTCAGGGCCCGGCTCCACCAATGATTGGGGCTCTAGATGCCACTCTAGGATGATCAGGTGCCCAGTTTTCGACTGGAAAGACTGGTTGAAAAGGAGACCAGACAGTGTCTGGTCAGATCTACTGACTGGACACTCAAAGTCCATTTGCTGTGGGCGAGGGAGGTGGGGAGGCACCAGGTCATCACCCGCACCAGCCTCTACTCAGCTGGGGCTGTCTCCTACCTTTGTTGGGTGGATGCAGCTCCCAGCCTCAGCTCCACAGGTGAGCCCCTCCTGACCCAGGTGGCGGGGGGTGTAAGGGGAAAAGCAGCGAGCGACGGGGGAAAAGGAGTGGATGGGACGGGGCCTCGGGCATGGGCGGGGGAGGTTCTGGCACTCCTGCTGGAGTATCCAGGTTTTAAATATTATCAAAATTAAATATTACCACGTAATCCCTCAAAAAAGACGGAGCGTCCCAGCTCCCACTACCCCAGCATGCTCCATCTGCTCCATCTCACCAGTTCACTCTCTCCTTTGCCTTCCAGAGTGAAGGGCTGAAAGGGAGTGGTGGTGGGGGGTAGGGTTGGGGGGCTGGAAGGCAGGAAGGAAGCAGAGGAAATAAATGGATGATGGGGTAGATGGAATGAAGGGTGGGGTTGAGCAAGAAGTGGGAGGCCTGGGAAAGCAGGGGCTATCTCATAGATTTTAAGTTTCAGTTCCATCAGCCATTGAATGGTGGGGTGTGGAATTACTATGCCCACCCGCTGAGAGCAGGGGGCCCTCGGGGAGGGATGCCATCCCCTGGAAAGACGAGCCCTCCGACGTGGGTACAATAGTCACCAGCATGTTGTTGCAGCAGGGATTCCTGATGCCCCTCTGGCTGAGGTGCGGAAGGGGCCCTCAGTGCTGCCATCTCATGGTTTTTCTGGAAGGTTGTTGGAGATCTCTCAATCTCTCTTTCACTCACACACATACACACACAGCCCTCTGTAGGATGGACCCAGTCACAATATGGGCCCTGGCTCCCGTTTGCACTATGGCCTCTTTGCACTGGGTTGAGCAGTGTACAGGGCCCTCAGCGCAAATGAGGATCAGTCTGGCACTTGGGGAGGGTCGAGCCCCGGATGGACACCAGCCCAGCTGATGACTGAGCTGGGAAGTTACGGGGCAGGCCCAAAGCCCAGCATATGGCTCCAATATGGGCAGCCCCTAGCCCTTCTAGTGGGTGCTGTAGCCACAGCACGAGGAGAATTGGGGGGAGAGAGACCAGGACAGGGAGCCTAGGAGGGATAATCCAGCTATGGCTGCATCAGCCTCCTTTCTGATCTGAGGGGCAAAGGGAGGATTCTGTGACTGTGCAGTCATTTGCACCAGTGCAAAGTGGGTGCAATGGGGAATCAGGCCTACCACAGATATTTTATTTCACTTCTTTCGTTGCTGGTCTCTGAAGACTTCCATCTCCAAAGGCACCTGTCAAGAGCCCCAGGAACCCTGGAAGTTCATGTAAAAATCAGAAGATAATGAATGATGTTTTATTTTTCTTAAGACTAATTCTAGGTTCTTTCTCCTTCCAAAGCCTGGGATTCATATTTCTGTGACTATGGGTGTATATGCAGAATAAGAACAAGAGAACCACTGCAGCATTGCCAGCCACAAATATAGATCTCTGTACTCCAAAATGGTCTCTTGAGAGCTGGAAATGTGGCCTGTTAAAATACCAACGGCTATACAAGCCTTTAAATAGTGTGCGAGCCCTCAAGCGGCACTCGCTTGTCTATTTAAAGGTTTCTATCCTAGCCCTACACACGACGCTAACCTTAGGCATGTTTTAATCCAATTGCTTTGTGTAAGAACGTTGTATAGTCTCTGAAAATCCCCCCAACCGATCTATCTGGTGGATCTGAGACGAACCTCAAAAGTTAGAACTTATTGCAGCAGGTCTCACCAAGGAGGAGGGTATTTTTAGTTCGCTCTCCACAAGCCTCCCCAGGATGTTGGGAGCCTTAATCTCTTTCTGTCTACACTGCTTTGAACATGGCGCTCATCGGCATTGTTGCTGTCTCAAATTGGGTTGGACCCGAAGGCTGTGTCGGGTGGGAAACATAGGCGCTGACTTTTATTTTTCCCTGGGGGTGCTTCACACACACTCTGCCCCAAGGCCCCGCCCCCATCCCGGCCTGGCCCTGAGGCCCCACCCTTGCTCCGCCTCTTCCTGCCCCCAGCTCCAACCCCAGGCACCAAACAGCTGATCGACAGCGCCCTGGAACAGCTCATCGGCAGCGCCACCAAACAGCTGTGGTTGGTGGGTGCTGAGCACCCACTATTTTTTTTCCACAGGTGCTTGAGCCCCAAAGCACCTACAGAGTCGGTGCCTATGGTGGGAAAGACACCTCACTCCTTTGGTGCAGCTGCACGGTGGCAAAGGCCACGTTCGATGGATCAACATGTGTCTGCCCTGTCCACGTGGTGTAGATTTTTTTTAACCCAAAGGCTGCAAAGCAAACACTAGCAACCTGGGCTATCCAGTGGATTGTGCACCCTCCACATGCACGGCATTCAGCAAAAGCAGGCAGAGGGAGAATGGGAGAAGCAGACAAAATCAGATGAAACACATTTCCAAGCAGCCTGGATGAAAATTGCCTTCTCCAATGCTGTGATCCCCAGACACAATTGTCTATCGCTGCACTACAAGAAACTTCTTTCTTTTATCTAAGGCTGAGAACAACAGGAGTACAGAGCACGTGCTGCGCGTACAGCATCTGGACGTAGCGAGGGTAACTCGGGTAATCTATCAAGCCAAGAATGCAGCTGGCGAAATTCCCAATGCCCAGTTCCCAATCCCTTTACCATGAGAACATGGGTTATTATTCCTCTGAACTTCTCAGCTTGCTCAGTCATTGTTTTGGGCTGAATAAGCAGGCACAAATATGCGGGAAGCTGCTATGTGACCCTTTAGAGGCTGCAGCAGGCAAATATATTCATCCTCGCAAGCATTTCATTGCTATGTAATCTGTGTTCTGAGGGTTATTCATAATAGGAGCTCTGCTGATTTATAGCAGTTGAAGATCTGGCCCGATTAGCCTTTGCACTGCTCTAGAACCTTTCATCTGTGGATCTCAGGGTACATTTACACAGCAAAAAACCCCAAACAAACCCATGGCAGCAAGTCTCAGAGCCCAGGTTAACTGATTCAGGCTTGCAGGGCTTGTGCTGTGGGGTTAAAAATAGAGGAGTAGACATTCGGACTCGGGCACTGAGCCATGGGTCTTTTTTATGACTTTTAAATAATTATAATGGCTCTAATGTCAGTGAGAAAACGGCCTGCCTGTACTGACATTAGACAAATTGGTTACGCTCTGTGCCTCAGTTTCCTCATCTCTAAAATGGTGACAATGCTATCGACTCCATTTTGTAAAGTGCTTTAAAGTACAGGTCTGTCGCGTCTTACGCGCATTTAACTTGCGCAATTTCAGCTTTACGCGGTTCGCGGTTTGAAAAAAAAAAAAAAAGTTTAATCGCCTGCCTGTAGTGTGGCCGATTCCAGCAGCGTATGCCCCGGAGTGAGCGTGAGACGCGAATCTGCTGTTCCCAATACATACAGTACTGTACTCAGTCCCCCTGTGCCTCTCATTCTGTGTGCATCTCGCCGCGCTGAGTGCAACATGGCCCCTAAACGCAAGCCAGCTACTTCATCTGGTGCTCAGCCAAAGAAACAGCGATCTGTTCCAACGCAGGAGGAAAAACTGGATGTATTGGACTTATTGAAAGGCAGTATGTCAGTTGCCAGTGACAGCCTTCTGACAGCCTATTTCCATCAGTGGTAAATAGGACCAATGGTCAATGATGGGATGTTAGAAGTTACTACAGAGAACTTTTTCCTGGGTGTCTGGCTGGTGAGTCTTGCCCACATGCTCGGGGTTCAGCTGATCGCCATATTTGGGGTCGGGAAGGAATTTTCCTCCAGGGGAGATTGGCAGAGGCCCGGGAGGTTTTTTGCCTTCCTCTGCAGCATGGGGCACGGGTCACTTACCGGAGGATCTCTGCATCTTGAAGTCTTTAAACCATGATTTGAGGACTTCAATAGCTGAGACATAGGTGAGAGGATTATTCCAGGAGTGGGTGGGTGACATTCTGTGGCCTGCATTGTGCGGGAGGTCAGACTAGATGATCATAATGGTCCCTTCTGACCTTAAAGTCTATGTCTAAGAAGGAATTCAAAGCCAGCCAAGGTTGGCTTAACAGTTTTAGGAACCGCTTCAACCTCAAAAACGTGCAGACTACTGGTAATGTTGCATCTGCCAATGAGGAGGCAGCAAAAGCCTACCCTGAACAATTAAAGGAAATCATAGAGGAAAGGAGCTATCTTCCAGAACAAGTTTTTAATGCTGACGAGACTGGGCTCTTCTGGAAAAAAAATGCCCACCCGCACTTACATTTCGAAATCAGAACAACAAGCCCCTGGCTTCAAAGCAGCTAAAGACCGTGTGACTGTGTTGCTTTGTGGCAATGCGGCTGGGCATTTAATAAAGCCAGGCTTGCTCTACAGGTCTGCAAATCCCCGCACCCTAAAAGGCAAGAACAAAAATCTCCTGCCTGTGTTCTGGCAATCAAATAAAAAGGCTTGGGTGATGGCAGCAACATTTCTGGATTGGTTCCACAAGTGTTTCATTCTGGAGGTCAAGCAGTATCTTGAAGAGAAAGGACTTGACTTTAAAGTGTTGCTGCTCGTAGACAATGCTCCTGGCCACCCTGATGCACTCCGGTTTGCGCATGACGACGTTGAAGTCGCCTTTCTCCCCCCCAATACCACCTCCATCCTCCAACCTCTCGACGAAGGTGTCATTAGCTGTTTCAAGGCCACGTACACGAGGCTTACATTCTCACGGATCCTTACCACTACGGATGCTGATCCCAATGTTAACGTGATGGAGTGTTGGAAGTCCTTCAACATTGTTGATTGCATCACTTATATTAAACAGGCAATGGATGCAATCAAGCCTGAAACAGTCAATGCATGTTGGCGAAACCTATGGAAAGACTGTGTGAATGATTTTAAGGGTTTCCCGGCCATTGACAAAGAAGTGGAATGCATTGTTCAGGTGGCCAGGCAAGTGGGTGGTGATGGCTTCGTCGACATCCTCAAGGAAGAAATTGAGGAATTAATTGAGGGCCATAGAGAAACATTGACTAACGAAGAGTTAGAGGAACTGATAAAATCGTCTACAGAAGACGAAGATGATGACAACGAACAGGAAGAGCCAGCAACTTGGACTCTTCATAAATTTTCTGAAGTGTTCCAAGCAGCGAAACACTTGAATTATTTAATTTCTGACTATGATCCCTCTGACTATGAACCCGTAGTATTACGGGTGATTTGAGACCGTACCAAGAAATGTTTGAGGAGCTCAAGAGAGAACAGCGACAGTTGCCAATCACCATGTTTTTCAAGAAAAAACAACCAGCAGCAACTTCTCGAGCTGAACCAGAGCCAACCACTTCATCTGTGACTTGCTCTCTGTCACCCGAGCCTGCCCCATCATGTCCTAGATCGACATCAAGCCATGATGACCTCCTAATAGTGTTGTCAGAGGAAGACTAATCATTGGAGTGTGTACAGTACAGTACAAGAATAGCAAGAATATCCAGGGTGACTGGTAACTGTTCAAGTTTACAGTACAGTACTGTACAGTTGTTGGTTGGTTGGTTGGTTGTTGGCGTCCGTTAGTCTCGAGAGACGATGGATATGCGCCCATGGGGAATGAGTGTGTCCTCTCCAGGGCGCAAGCCAGGGCAGGGTGATATGGAGGAACAGCTGTTGCCCATGCAGCAGAACCCCCCTCTCCACGCAACTGATGGATCCAAGGGAAAGACAATATCGATACAACTTGGCACCAGCGGCGTCGCAGGAGTTGCCGGAATGACATTGAGGACAATGTCAGACCGCCATCGGGACTCCGACACCGGATTTGGTTTCAGGGTTGACTCCCTTAGCCTTTCCCATGAGTGGGTATTGCCACAAGGCAGCGGAGGTTTTAAATCAGAGTTTTCCTTCTCCTAGGTGGGCTGCCTTCCAAGGCTGACGAGCCCCACCTACCCAAAACTGTACAGTACTGTTTTGATTTTTTATTCTTTCATTCTTCCATCTGTCTCTGTTATGTTATTAAAAATAAAGCACTGTAAAATTATATTTTGTATGTATACTCTTTATTATATACTGTAATGTACATTTCTGTATAGTATATATAGTACTGTACAGGGTTGTATACACAAAACTACTTTATGGGCGATTTAAGGGATTTTAAGGTGGCCCTTTCACCGCAGAACATAACCCCCGCGTAAGACGCGACAGACCTGTATTTGGATGGATGGCACTATATAAATACATATTATTATTACTATTGTACTGGGTATTATGTATGACTACTGAAGTTGGTAGGTAAGTGGCCTCATGCCTACTCGGCCTTTTCTGAGTGAAGTAATGGGGAATACGAATAATCCCTAGCTCTTATTTATCGCTTTTCATCAGTAGATCTCAAAGCACTTTGCAAAGGTCAGTATCATTAACCCTATTTTATAGCTGGGGGAACTGAGGCACAGAAAAGGGAAGTGACTTGCCCAAGCTCAGACAATAGGCTACCGTCAGAGGTGGGAACAGAACCCAAAGCTCCTGACTCCTACTTCGGCAGTCTATCCACTACAGTACCAGGTGAGGTAAGCCAAAGTCGGATGGTAGTGGGGCAATGACTGGAGAGTAATAAGCAAAATGCAAGTTTGGACAGAGCATTGGTTTGTTTTAATAGTTGCTAATTCTGAAGAAAACAATATGCTTAGAAATAACTTAAAGGGATGAAATAATCATGCTCTCATCTAGTTAAATTTACTGTAGCCTAGACCAAAATTATACGGAATAACAGAACTTCTTTGCTCTTGCATGACAATGAAACAACAGTAGGGATGACAGGAATACATTTTGGGAAAGTTGGGGCCGATTTGAAAGTCATACGTGCTGAATTTTCATAATTATCCACTGGATAAGCCCTACTCTTCATTGGTCCTTATGATACCCTGTCATTCGCAGGCAGTTTGAGTCACTGGTGTCCTTTTGGCATCACGATGTGATGTTGTCATGAGATAGCAGCCACCCTCTGGCTTGTGTGATTTCCACACAGGGTACTGTTGTGCCAAAATGCAACTCTCCATTACAACACAATTCCCCACCAACCCATCAGTGCAACTGGGAAATGAAAATGTTGCAAAGTTTGGTGAAATCACATGAAGGCATCATCACAATGGGATTAGTTTATCCCGCAGGACAGATAGGAAAAGGTGGTAGCCCTAAATCAGTGCTAAAGTCAGTGGTGCAGGCAGACTTGGATAATAGTGTCTGCACCTTCACCTGCCTGTGCTAGCAGAGAGTGGTGAGCAAGAGCTGAAGCAGTGACGAAGGGCATGTCTACACTGTGATGAAAGACACATTGCACCGAGTCTCAGAGCCTGGGGTCCAGCCCGAGCCTGAATGTCTACACTGCAATTTTATAGCCCCGCAGCCCAAGCCCCATGAGTCCGAGTCAGACAACCCAGGCCAGCCGTGGCCTCGCTGTGGGTCGTCTCTTCTCTCAACTGAACAAACCCAGTTTTTCCAATCTTTCCTCATAGGCCATGTTTTCTAGCCCTTTACTCATTTTTGTTTCTCTCCTCTTGACTTTCTCCAATTTGCCCACATCTTTCCCAAAATCTGGTGCCTAGATCTGAAAACAATCCTTCAGTTGAGGCTTTAGTGCTGAGTAGAATGGAAGAATCACTTCTCGTGTTTTAGCTGACAACACTCCTGCTAATACATCCAGAATTATGATTGCTTTTTTTGCAAGAGTATTACGTTATTGACTCGTATTTAGTTTGTGATCCACTATAACGCCCAAATCCTTTTCTGCAGAATTCCTTCCTATGCAGTCATTTCCCATTTTTATTTGTGCAATTGATTATTCCTTCCTAAGTATAGCACTTTGCATTTGTCCTTTTTGAATTTCATCCAATTTAGTTCAAACCATTTCTCTTGTTTGTCAAGATCATTTTCTTTTATGATCAGACAACAAAAGACCACGGATCTAATTCTCGGTTTTGCTAAGCCCCTTCTGGCAGCTGAAAGAGGGTTCACCATAGGTATAAAATACATTTGTATCCCCTTTAAGGCTGACAGAGCAATGTAAGCGAGCCTTAATGTAACTATGAAAAAGGCCCTAAAATCTCATTCAAGGTTGCGCTCTTCAGAGTAAGGGCAGGTCTATGCAAAAAATGCTGCATTGATGCAGCTACACTGATGCAGCTGCACTGCTATAGTGCTTAAGTGAAGGGTTGTCTTCCGTCGGCATAGTTAATCCCCCTCCATGAGAGGCGGTAGCTATGTTGACCGGAGAAGCTCTCCCACCGACATAGTGCTGTCTGCATGCGGGGGGTTAAGGTCGGTATAACTATGTTGCAGAGGGGGGGTGGATTTTTCACACCCTGAGCAATGTAGTTATACCAACGCAGGTCTGTAGTGTACACCTGGCCTCAGGGAGTAGGCATGCAAGAAACTTGAGATTGATTTTCTCTCGCTGTGGAGGCCTATGTCGAGCAGTTAACCCCCTTTTTGCCCATGCATAGCCTCCATTCAGACTTGCAGTGGAACATGACAACCTTGGTTGCAGGATCAAGGGCTTGAAGTGTGGCTGATAAGTCACGGTAAAAATGGCATTGTGGCTCTCCCTGTTAACTACAGAGCAAATCTGATCAGTTTACAAATAAAAAGATTTTTTTTCCTAGCTGCCACTGCACACTGGACTTGGGATCTGAAATTCAAGCTGGGTACTTCTTGACTGCATCATCACCAGGAATAAAGAACTTGCTCACCAAACTCTGCCCTCATTTACACCTCCGCAACTTCATTGTCTTAAAATTATGCCCCATCTACCCCAGTCTGACTCCATGTCTCTGGTGGAACTGCACAGATAATTCCAATTAGGTGTACGCGCCGCGCGTGCACGATCGTCGGAAGATTTTTACCCTAGCAACACTCGGTGGGCCGGCTGGCGCCCCCTGGAGTGGCGCCGTTGCGGCACCTGATATCTACCTCAGCCGGCCCAGCGCCCTCTCAGTTCCTTCTTGCCGGCTACTCCGACAGTGGGGAAGGAGGGCGGGTTTGGAATAGATATGAGCAACACATCTCGAAGAACACCAGTTACTACGGTGAGTAACCGTCTTTTCTTCTTCGAGTGCTTGCTCATATGTATTCCAATTAGGTGACTCCCAAGCCTTGCCTAGGCGGTGGGGTCGGAGTGAGATACTGCAGACTGCAGGACTGGTGAACCAAACGCAGCGTCCTCTCTGGGATGCTGGACTATGGCATAATGAATGGCAAAGGTGTGCACCGATGACCAGGTTGTTGCCCTACATATCTCCTGTATAGGTACATGTGCCAGGAAGGCGGAGGACGAGGCTTGAGCTCGGGTGGAGTGGGCAGCAAGGTGCATGGTGGGAACACCAGCCAAGTCATAACACACCCGGATACACGACGTGATCCAGGACGAGATGCGTTGGGAGGAGACCGGGAGGCCCTTCATCCGGTCTGCCATAGTAACGCACAGTTGAGTCGTTCTGCAAAAGGGCTTTGTCCGCTGGACGTAGAAGGCGAGGGCCCTATGGACGGCCAGGGAGCGAAGATGTTGATCCCTTGAAGAAGCATACGGCTTCGGGTAGAAGACTGGCAGAAAATGTCTTGGTTGACATGAAAGGCCGACCCCCTTCAGGGAGGGAGGCTAGGTGTGGTCGCAGCTGTACCTCGTCCTTATGGAACACCGTGTAAGGAGTCCCGAAGTGAGCGCTCTGAGCTCAGATACGTGCCTCGCCGAGGCTACAAGGAAGGCAGTCTTCCAGGAGAGGTACAGGATCGAGCAGGTGATCATAGGCTCGAATGGGGCCCCCATGAGCCTGGTTATCACAACGTTGAGGTCCCATGCAGGGACCGGATGCTGGACTAGTGGGTACAGCTGTTCCAACCCCTTGAGGAAGCTAGTGACCATGGGGTTGGAAAAAATCGAGTGCCCACTCTTGCCAGAGTGAAAAGGCCGAGATCGCCGCCAGCGAGGGGCGATACCCCGAGGGGCGCACCAGCAGGAAAAACGTTTCCCTTTTGGCCCAGTAGGTGGACCTGGTAGAGGGCTTCCCGCTACTCAAAAGAACCTGTTGAACCGGGTCGGAACAACATAACTCGGACTGGTTCAGCCATGCCGCAGCCACCCCGTGAGGTGGAGAGGTTGCAGGTCAGGGTGCCAGACCCTGCCGTGCTGCTGAGTAATCAGGTCCGGCCACAAAGGGAGAGTGATCTGGGCGGTCATCGAAAGCTCTAGGAGAGCAGTGTACCAGTACTGCCTGGGCCACGCCGGGGCGATTAGGAGTAGGCGGGCCCTGTCCCTGCGCAGCTTGAGCGGGACCCTGCAGATCAGTGGAAATGGGGGAAAGGCATAGGACAGGTGATCCGTCCAAGGCCCGAGAAAGGCGTCCGTCAGGGAGCCTGGGGAGCGTCCCCGGAGCGAGCAGAACACGTGGCACTTGCGATTCTCGCGAGTCGTGAACAGGTGTATGTGGGAAAATCCCAGCTCCGGAAGACAGAGTGAGTAACATCCGGGCAAATGGACCACTCTGGAGCCTGGAAGGGTCTGCTGAGGCGGTCCACCAAGGTGTTCTGAACCCTGAGGAGAAAGGAGGTTACCAGGTGGATGGAGTGGGCTATGCAGAACTCCCACGATCGTATGACTTCTCGGCAGAGCAGGAACGAACGTGCCCCTGCTTGCCTATTGATATAAAAGCATGGCCGTTGTGTAGCCTGTGAGGACTATAGCACAACGATCCTGAAGGTGTTTGGAGAAGGCTTGGCAGGCAAGGTGCACTGCCCGCAGCTCCCTTATTGTTGATGTGGAGGGATAACTCTTGCGCTGGCTACAGGCCCTGCGTCTAAAGATCTTACAGATGGGTCCCCCAACCGAGGGATGATGCATCTGTGGTCAGGACCAGGGAGGGCTGTGGGGTATGGAATGGCACCCCTTATGGCACCTTCTTGGGGTCCAGCCACCAGTCTAGGGAGGCTAGGACCTGCGATGGTACCCTCAGTCCCACAACCATGTTGTCTCTGTGTGGGTGACACGCTGGCGAGAGCCAGGCCGGGAACGAACAGAGCCGTAAGTGGCGTGTCTGGTCACGAACGTGCAGGACGCCATGAGACCCAGTAGACCCAGGCAGCTTCATGCTGGTAAGTTGGGAAGCTCTGCAGGAACGCTCGAGTGAGAGTCGAGCTCATGGAAATCTGAACCTGCGACTGGACCTGGCTGTTGGCGCTGCCGCAGATGAGCCAGTCGTCGAGACATGGGAATACTTGGATTCACCGTTGATGAAGAGAAGCCGTTACGACGGCCATGTACTTCGTGAAAAACCCTCGGAGCCATGGAGAGGCCGAAGGGAAAGACGGTGGATTGAAAGTGCCTTTGGTCGACTACAGAGCGAAGAAAACGTCTGTGTGTCGGTAAGTAGCTATGTGGAAGTACGCATCCTTCATGTCGAGGGCAGCATACCAGCCTCCAGGATCCCATGAAGGTATAATAATACCCACGGAAAAAACATGTGGAACTTCAACTTGCCATGAATTAGTTGAGTTCGCGAAGGTCCAGGATAGGACATAACCCCCGTTTTGATTTGGGGATTAGGAATAACGGGAGTAAACCTCCCACCCCCTTTTTTTTTTTTTTTTTGAACTCCCTTGGAGCCTCCTCTATTGCCCCTATATTGAGGAGCGTTTGCGCTTCCTGAATTAGGAGTTGCTCATGAGAAGGGTCCCTGAAGAGGGACAGGGAGTGATGCTGCACCTTCAAGCATTTTGTTCGGGCCCCGTCGATGGCTTAGGGGGGGCCCTGGTTCTGGCCAGCCTGATGACAGGCTGCCTCCTTGTACCACCTGGCCTGGTCTTCTAATGAAGTCCTGCCTAGGCCTGGGTGTAGGGTAGGGGCGATGCTCGAGGGCCCGGAAGGGCCAGCGCTGCGTGGCAGGGGTATGCATCCCCAGCGACCGTATTATAGTGCGGTCGTCCTTCAGGGTGTGAAGTCTCGAGTCTGTTTTTCGGAGAAGACAAGGGCCTTGCCCATCGAAGGGCAAGACCTGAATCGTGAATTGTACCCCCGCCGGGAGGTTAGAGGACTGCAGCCACGAGATACGCCATATGGCAACACCCAATGCAGGTGTCCCAGCCGCCGAGCCGGCGACGTCCAAGGAGGCCTGCAAAGATGTTCTGGCCACCTTTTTGCCTTCCTCAATCAGGGTTGAGTACTTCTGCCTGGATTTCTGGGGGAAATCCCTTAATTTTCACATTGGGTTCCAGGTGTTACATTTATAACGCCTCAAAAGGCCTGGTGGTTAGCTGCTCTGCGCTGCAGGCCCCCTCCAGAGCAGGCCTTTCTACCCAACAGGCTGAGGCGCCCAGCTTCCTTAGACTTAGGTGCAGGGGCTGCTGGCCGTGCCTCTCCTTCACAAATTGAACAACCAAGGAGCACGGTTGGGGGTGAGTGTATACGTACTCACAGGACCTTGAGGACACCATATATCTTTTCTCCACCCCCCCGGCAGTGGGGGGAATCGAGCTGGAGATCATCAGATTGAAGTGGCGTTGGTCTGGAACGTACGTGCGAAAGGGTGGGCTACCCTGGCAAGGGTGTCAGCCAAGAGGATGACCACCACGGGACCCTGGAGCTCCACTATCTCCTGCACCTCCTCTAGGGAAGGGCGGGATACTGTGGCCCCTGTCACTCGGGGTTCCGAGTGGGCCGATTGGGAGGCTGTGGAAGGAACCCCTTGGTCCTGGTGATAAGACCGCAGTGTCCAGGAATACCACTGATGTAGTCTCTGGGCAGAATTCTGTGCGTTCTGCAGCCAGCGTCTAGGACAATCCATCCCGTGGATTTGGTCCATATGGTAACCACTCCCTGTCTGGGGGGGTGGGGGGGGGAATCTAAATGCGGAGCGGAAGGTCCAGGGTGGAGCGGAATGCTCCTGCCGGCTGGTACGCGGTGCCATTGACAAATGTCTCGGCGCCGAGAGCCCGACCTGGACCCTGAAGGGGGCCATCTCATCGATCGGCTGCGGGCCCGGCTTCCCAGGGACCTGCGCTTCGACCGGCACCGGGATCGGGGGCGGTGCCGGGAGTCGTAATAGTGACGGCTGTATATAGAGGCCGATCTTGAATGGCACCGCGAGTGCGACCGGCGCCGAGATGGGGATCGGGGGCTGGGACTGCGAGCGGTGCTGAGACTGGGGGTCCGCCTGGAGCTGGATCGGTGTCAGCCAGCTCCGGTGTGCGGTAGCGGGCACAGCATGGCAGACGTACCTCGCGGCAGCATTAGCTCTACCTCGGTACGTACTGGGGAGCTCACGGCCCCCGAGCTCAACGGACCTTGCGGTTCATCAGTGCCGGGTCTGTTCGCCTGCGGTGAGAAACTCAACGGACCTTGCGGTACCGGAGTGGGTCGGTGCCGATGCAGGCAGCGGCATTAGCTCTACCTCAGTGTGAACCGGGGAGCTCACTGCCACCGAGCTCGACGGATCTCGCGGTGCCGGAGTCGCCGGTGCCGGATCTTCGTCCACGGCCACTGAGCTCGATGGCCCTCTTGCGGTGCCGGAGTCGCCGGTGCCGGTGCCTCAGTCGGGCACGGAACTCAACGGCCCTGGCGGTGCCAGAGTTGAGGCTGCCGGTGCCGATGCGGGCGCCAGCGTTGGCTCTACCTCGGTGTATACCGGGGAGCTGACGGCTACCGAGCTCAACGGAGTTGAGGCTGCCGGTGCCGATGCGGGCGCCAGTGTTGGCTCTACCTCGGTGTATACCGGGGAGCTGACAGCTACCGAGCTCAACGGCCCTCTTACGGTGCCGGAGGTGCTGGTGCCGGTGCCTCAGTCGGGCACGGAACTCAACGGCCCTGGCGGTACCGGAGTTGGCGGCTGCTGGTGCCGATGCAGCCGGCCACATTAGCTCTACCTCGGTGCATACCGGGGAGCGCACGGCCACCGAGGTCGACGGCCCTTAGGGTGCAGGAGTCGTCTGTGCTGGAGTCTTCACCTGGGGCGTAGAGCTCAACGGACTTTGCGGTACCGGAGTCGTTGGGGCCGGGGCCGGTCTGGACGGTAGTATTAGCTCTACCTCGGGTTGTACCGGGGAGCTCACGGCCACCAAGTTCGACGGACCTTGCGGTACCGGGAGCCGATGGTGCTGGCGCCGGGCCGAAAGTCTTGGCCAGGCGGGCTTGTACCGGTTGCAGCTGCAGCGGCGTCCGGCGGTGCCAGCCCCGGGGTCTGTTGCTGGGTCACAGCGGGGTTGGCATCGGGCCAAGTGTCGGTTCTACTAGGAGCTGCTTTAAGCGAAAGCCCTGCTCCTTCTTGGCTCTAGGCTTAAAAGCCTTGGAGACCTGACACTTATCTGCGAGATGGGATCCCCCAGGCGCCTCAAACGGGAGTCGTGGGGGGGGCTTGAATCCTGGTGAACCAGGAAAAGCCCCTTATCTCCCACTAGTATTTACACTAAACTTCTTAACAAGACTATCAAAACTATTAACAACTACTTAAAGTACTTAAAACCATTAACAATGCTAATCGAGTGCTAACTAAGCTAGGGAGGTGGAGATCAGCTATGCTGCTCCACAGATCCGACCATCACGGGCGATAAGAAGGAACTGAGAGGGCGCTGGGCCGGCTGAGGTAGATATCAGGTGCCGCAACGGCGCCACTCCAGGGGGCGCCAGCCGGCCCACCGAGTGTTGCTAGGGTAAAAATCTTCTGACGATCGTGCACGCGCGGCGCACACACCTAATTGGAATACATATGAGCAATCACTCGAAGAAGAAGTAACTTAATTCCTGCAACTGGAACTTAGACTCATAGACTTTAAGGTCAGAAGGGACCATTATGATCATCTAGTCTGACCTCCTGCACAATGCAGGCCACAGAATCTCACCCACCCACTCCTGGAATAATCCTCTCACCTATGTCTCAGCTATTGAAGTCCTCAAATCATGGTTTAAAGACTTCAAGATGTAGAGAATCCTCCAGTAAGTGACCCATGCCCCATGCTGCAGAGGAAGGCGAAAAACCTCCAGGGCCTCTGCCAATCTACCCTGGAGGAAAATTCTTTCCCGACCCCAAATATGGCGATCAGCTGAACCCTGAGCATGTGGACAAGACTCATCAGCCAGACACCCAGGAAAAAGTTCTCTGTAGTAACTTCTAACATCCCATCACTGACCATTGGTCCTATTTACCACTGATGGCAATTAATTGACCTTTGACTAAGATCATGCTATCCCATCAAACCATCCCCTCCATAAACTTATCTAGCTTAATCTTGAAGCCAGATAGGTCTTTTGCCCCCACTGCTTCCCTTGGAAGGCTGTTCCAGAACTTCACTCCTCTGATAGTTAGAAATCTTCGTCTAATTTCAAGTCTAAACTTCCTGATGGCCAGTTTATATCCATTTGTTCTTGTGTTCACATTGGTATTGAGCTTAAATAATTCCTCTCCCTCCCTGGTATTTATCCCTCTGATATATTTAAAGAGAGCAATCATATCTCCCCTCAGCCTTCTTTTAGTTAAGGTAAACAAACCAAGCTCCTTGAGTCTCCTTTCATACGACAGGTTTTCCATTCCTTGGACCATCCTAGTGGCCCTTCTTTGTACCTGTTTCAGTTTGAATTCATCCTTCTTAAACATGGGAGACCAGAACTGCACACAGTATTCCAAATGAGGTCTCACCAATGCCTTGTATAACGGTACTAACACCTCCTTATCTCTACTAGAAATACCTCGCCTAATGCATCCCAAGACCACATTAGCTTTTTTCACAGCCATATCACATTGGCGACTCATAGTCATCCTGTGATCAACCAGGACTCCGAGGTCCTTCTCCTCTTCCGTTACTTCCAACTGATGTGTCCCCAGCTTATAACTAAAATTCTTGTTGTTAATCCCTAAATGCATAACCTTACACTTCTCACTATTAAATTTCATCCTATACTCCAGTTTACAAGGTCATCCAGATCTTCCTGTATGATATCCCGATCCTTTTCTGAATTGGCAATACCTCCCAACTTTGTATCATCCACAAACTTTATTAGCACACTCCCACTTTTGGTGCCGAGGTCAGTAATAAAAAGATTAAATAAAATTGGTCCAAAACTGAACCTTGAGGACCTTAGTTAACAGTTCTGTTGATACAAATCATAACAGAATCCGGCTCCCTTAGCTGTGTTTGATCTTCAGGGCCAATAGGAGCATAAAGCACTTTCATTTTGTCACTAAAATCAGCACATCTAAACTCCGGATATTGACAGAAAGCAGATCCATTGACTCATGGTGCTCTCACACACTGGTAATTACTGGTAATTTTTTTTTCTGTATTCCCATCTCTTTCTTTCTTTCTTTTTTAAGTAGAGGAAGTAGCTTCTATGATCATCAGGCTCAAGATCTCTGACTCAGAAATGAATAACCTTACAGTCCATTGACCTGAAGAAACAATTCAGCACCCAGCGTGGAACAAAAGAGGAACGGTTTTGTCACCAAAGTAAAATACGTGCTGTGAATGCAAATTAAAGCAGATGGAAAATAAAAACTGAAACAACCACGTTTACTGAGCTACGCAAATCTCCTACCCCCGTCCTTGCGTTGCTAAGAATCGTCTGCCCACACCAGTAAAATGCTTGCAAATGGGAATCTATGAAATTATTAATTTATCTGCATTAATCATCTCAAAATATAGATTAGCTGATTTCATTTAAACATGCCTCTTCACTGGGAATTCTTTTATTTAATGTGTTTTTCAGCAAATCTAGTGATAACGTAGTTGAAAAGTGTCAGATGCATAACTTGGAGGGTGAAGTTCTTGGTTTAGTGCAGAAAAACTGAAGTGTAGAACTAGAGAGACAAAGTGGGTGAGGTAGTACCTTTTATTGGACCAACTTTTGTTGGTGAGAGAAACAAGGCAGTGGCACTGTAAGCATCTCCCACTATGGCCCCAAGCAAAGTGCCTCAATCCTGATGTGAGAGGTTGAGTTCAGTCCCCATGGCACATTATAGCTTTGGCTTATTCTTGAGGCTGCCAGGAAAGTTCCAAATTTTCACCAAGCATGGACACGGTTTTGTGATGTGGACACACATCCATTAGGAAATACATGGAGACCGTCAAACTCAATTAACATAAAACACTGAATAGCAATTGCAAAGGGAACAATTTTGCCATGGGCTGGATTTGAACTGTCACTGAGAGTTGAAGGGCTTCATATCCCATTTCCATTAAGCATTCAGTCCTCTTGGAAACTTTGTTTTTAAGGTTTATCTTTCAATTATATAGACTGAGAATATGTCCCATTCATAAAACTGCATGCATCAAGCTAGCCAAATGTTACAAACGCTTTTATGAAAGCAAGTAATACCATCTGACTAGCGCTTCCACCTATGTTGTATGCAAAAGGAGCAACAAGATATTTGCTTTCAGTTCCAAAGGATTCTGCTTTTGTTCCTTTCTGCTTGGTTTTTGTGCCTGCTTAATCATTACAAAACAAGTCTTGAGCAAGAAATAAGTCTAGTCTCATGATAGAAAGCATATTGAAAGAAAAATGAAATCTCTGCATAGGGAACTTCTCCAGTTGACCGCTGGATCCTTGACTTTATAAAGCACCCGGGAACCTTTGCTACATCCAGACTTGGTAAACCTGGCCTGTGCTCTGTTGTCCTCAGCCTGGTCCTTAAGTGCAAAGAAGGAGTACTGTCTCAGGATCACAGCAATTTAACAGGTAATTTGCATATATGCTACGTGTATTGACTTATCATCTTACTTTATCTGTTTTTCTCTATTTCTGCCCACTCATAAATTTAGTGCAGTGAAGGGTGCAGGGTCAACAGTCCCAAAGACAGAAGTGACATCTCCTGTCCATAACAAAATAGACACAACGGCTCAGTGAGCTTCCTTCACGTTACCCTGCTAAATGGGACTCCACACTATCCCAGAGGGAGCACCTCATGGGATAAGTGGGGGGTTAAATTTCTATGGCTTATTCTGTTCCTGGTCTCGACCAATAAGGGGGTCCAGTGGTGAGTATGATAGCTGCCCTTCTTTTTTAAAGATCTAGGAGTAAAAGTGGGAAATGATTGGAAAGCAAATTCACAAATACTGGGCAAAATTTCACTGCTTTTCATAGGGTAATATTATTTGTGACTATTTGGAGGAATATTTCAAATATTGATGAAAATGTTTATGTGGTGAGGCGGTGTGGCCTCCCTCCTGCTCAGTTGGGGCCGAGACACCAGAGGAGGCAGAGGGACCCAGCTCACTCCCGGCCACCAACTCTGCTGTGGAGTCCAGTGACGCCCTGCCCGCCGGGGAACTTACTGCTGCCACAGACCTGACAGGACTGCTGTGAGCCACCTATCCAGAGGAGGCAGACGACGCCCTGCTACTCCAGGTAGACCCCAAACAGAGGGGAGGGAGTGGCCCAGGGACAGCCGACCTTAGTCTGGCTACAGCCCTTCCTGAGGCATGGTCAGCGTGTTGCGGTTGGGATTCTTGCTGACCCAGTGGCGGACCATTCTGCGACTCTTAAGGCCCTGGGTCGGGGTCTGGTGGAGTAGGGTGGGCCTGGACCCTACCTGCCACCCTCGCCAGGTCCAGCAACCTGGGTTCGTCGGTCGTCCGCTGGACTTAGGATGCCCGACTCCTGGGTTTTCTCTGGCTCTGCTGCCAGATCCCAGAGTTAATTAACTGCTGGCTTGTTCTGGCTCTGCTACAAGAGCCCAGAACTCACTGACCGCTGGGTGGGCTTTGGCTGTATCAAGAGGCCAGGGCTGATTGATGCCTGGATTTTCTCTGGCTCTGTAACGAGAGCCCAGAACGAATTGGCTACTGGGCTGCTCTGTCTCTGTACCAAGGGACCAGAGCTGAGTGATTTCTGTGTTTACTCTGCTTCCAGAGGCCAGAGCTAATTGACTGCTGGGGTTGCTCCACCCTGGGCTGAAGGGTTTGGAGCAACTTAACGCCCCTTGACTCTGCCCCTGCCCCAAGGGCCCCAGGCCATAGACTAAGGTGGACGCAGACCATGCTTGAAGGACCCGAGCACCCTAGACAGTGGGCTGTGCAACCCGCTAAACTGGTCGGGACGCTAATGCCTATGCTAATTCCCCTGATACTAGGCGGAGGCCCCGATGACGAAGTGAGGTGGTGTGGCCTCCCTCCGACCCAGAGGGGAAGGGACAACAGTACCACCACTACACTTTGCAATTCTGTAAATTTACCATGAAAGTTCTACTCTCTCTAAATCAGTGGTGTCCAATACGTTCGCCACTAGCCACATGTGGCTAATAGGCTATTGAATTGTGGCTAATATATGTGGCTTTTTTATAATGTGGCTAATAAGAAAATTTAAAAACCATAAGTGTGGCTAGCATCGAACTTCTATTGGACACCGCTGCTCTAAATATTGAAACTGATTCTCCACTGCCTTGCTCCATAGCTGTCATTTTACCCCTCTGCAATGTGAGTGTTACACAATACCACTCCTGTGAGTGGAGAATTCTGTTTTGGTATACATTTTACATTCTGCACAGGTGGAAATGACAAGATGCATTGGAGTGCATTGGATGCATCACAGTGGAGAATCCAGCCCACTGGATACATATTTGTGTGGGGAGAAAGCATAGTCATGGACACAGGACCCTTGAGCTCTTCAAAGATCCTGGACTGTGATGGGAAGGAAGTAATACATTGTGTTATATGACATCCCTTTTATATCTTTTGCAGTTTAAGATGCTGACAGTGGGCAGTGTTTTGCTGCTTCTGGTAGCAGCATCTGTTGCCAACATAGGCAAGGATCCTACCCTTGATTCAGACTGGGAACGCTGGAAGACAATCTACCAAAAGCAGTACAGCAGTGAGGTAATTATCTTTGCATTCTAAATATTTATTGTTATCGTATATTGCACTAAACACTCATAGGCAGAACCATACCCACTGCTACCTGGTTGAGTCTTTCTACCAGTTAATAATTTAGTGGCCAACTGAATAGAGTTCTGGAGACTGAAATGTTCAACATCATGGTATATTTGGATTAAATATGATCATGAGCAGCTCCACAACTATTTATTAGTGATATCTGAACTGTGGTAAGGGTCACTTACACTTCCAGCTGAAGGTTGCTTCAATGTGCCTACAAAGTGCAGGTCAAGAGTTTGTGTTTCTAATAAGCTAATTTATATTCTTGGACTATACCACAAGTGGAGAGAAACATTCTTAATATTTTTCATCCAAAGCAATTATGTTTTGATCTTATTTCCTCAAATTCCTGTAAGAAAAATAATAACTTTATTCACTCTCAATCTGGTGTATATCTCCTGCCCATGGAAATTACCAGAAAGAAGCAGAGTGCTCCTCAATATTTAAAAATTGTAATTACATTGTCCAGGCTTGATAATTTAATGAGAACTGGTTGAAAAACCCATTTTTTGCCTTATGAAAACTTTTCATTAAAAATGATTCATTTGAAATTTGTCACCTGAAAATTTTGAAACAAAAAATGTTCATTGTGTGAGATTTATTTTGAGATTTTTTTGTTGTGGTTTTAAAAAACTAAAAATTAATCGAACTTTTGAAACTTCTGATTTTAGTTTTTTCCCTTTTCTCTATGTATGTATGTATGTATGTATTTTATTTATTTATTTTAGCTATTGAATGTAATAATGAAAGACATCTTTTTTCCTTCCACTTTTTACTCTTTCATTTTTTCCTTTTTCTACTCTGTAAGTTGGCAAAACTTCTCCAACTTTGGAAAAGCTAGAGTGGCATATTTCATTTTTCCTTTTGCCATTATGTAACTCTTGCAAAATGGAAGAAGTTAAAAAAGTTAAAATAGAAAAGGGAAAAAGGGAAAAAAAAATGAAAACTTGGGAGTCCTCTTCCCCCCCCACCCACCCCCTCCCCAACTACATTATTCATCTTATTGTGGCAATAAGGGAAGAAAAGACCGTGAAAATTTTAGAAGAAAAACAAAACCAAATGAAATTTCTATTTAAAATGAAACAAAAAAAGTAGTTTCATTGGAAAATTTCCCATTGGAAAATAATCATAAAAACAACCTTACCCTGCCAAAAAATTTAATTTCGTATTAACCCAATTTTTGTGGTCAAAAAATGTTCCAATTTCTTTCTTTATTTCAGGAGGAAGAGCTTTCCAGGCGCTTGATCTGGGAAAAAACCCTGAAAATCGTTACAGTTCATAACTTGGAAGAGTCAATGGGAATGCATTCGTACACAATGGGCATGAATGGCTTTGCAGACATGGTAAATTTCCTCATGCTACTTTGTTCTCAAATTATGTAGTGACATTTTAATCTAGGCATTATTGTTTCAAGCTCTTTTTTTAAAAGAAGTAATAATAATTGTAAAAAGATTTTCCCTCACCTTGGTCAGGATTGCTAGTGTAATTAATTACACTAACTAGTTACCTGTATTCTGATTACTTTTAAAAGTAAATGATCAAAATTAATATGATCCTGAGGAGGTGCATGGGAGCAGAAGGTAATAACATAGTTCAGTGGCTAGGACACTGGATTGGGAATCAAGAGATCTAGATTCTGTTAACAATCCTGCCACTGAACAGCTGTGTAGCCTTAGCCATCTGTAAAATGAGGATAATACTTGCCTTCCTTTGCACTGTGCTTTGAGATCCTCAAGTAAAAAGAGCAGAGAATTATTAAAGGAGTGGGCTTTGGATCAAGCCCCATTGAATAAGGAGGTGCCATTTTACACAGCCACTCTTTATAGTATATCTACAGTTTAAATCTTAAAATGTTTTCTTCCATGTATTTGTCAACTGCTACAAAGTTGGCCAATTAGGGCAGTTGCCTGACAGCAATATGACCAGTTGCTGATTTAATATACTCTATTCCTTTTTTAATTTTTATTTTAACAGACATCTGAGGAAGTAACGGCTACAATGACAGGGCTCAGGGTATCCGACTCAGAAATGGATAACCTTACAATTGATTCGCCTCAAGAAAGTATTCAGGATCAGGGCCCAGACTGCATAGATTGGAGTAAGAGTGGTTATGTCACCAATGTAAAGAACCAGGTGCGAACTCAGAGGTGGAAATTACAGTAGGTGGAGAATGAATAATGCAAGCCACATAATTGCAGAGTAGTGCAAATCTCCTATCCCCTTCCTCACATTGCTGATGAAGAACTGCATGGTCACACTAATACAATGTTTGTAAATGACATTCTATGAAAATATCTATATATCTGCATTATCCATGTCAACATGTAATTTACTTTATGCAAAAAATATGCCTCTTCCTTGGAAGTTGTTAATTCAATTTAATGTATTCTTTAAATAACTTTAGCATGAATGTAGGTGAAAAGAGTCATTAACAAAAGCAGAGAATTGAATTCTTTGCTCTTATACAGTGAAGGCAGAGTACAGTATAGGCAGTGGAAATGCAAGCTTCTCCCCCACTGACCTGCTACCAACATGCATCAGCCCTGATCTGAAAGGAGAGGGGATGGTTGATCTTAGTATCAAACAAGGAAGTGTTTTTTGTGATGTGGACACCTATCAGCTAGGAACTGGACCGAGGACACTAAACTTAATGGCACTGATTTGCACTACACCCAAGCAGTGCTTGAATGTAGTGAAGAGTGGTGGTTGCAGGGAGATAGTTGTGTCACCTTGAATCAGGACTGCCGGATCCTGCTCTAATTTATGTTGTTGTGTAAAGGATGGCACTGAAGGAATAAGACCCTTTATGCTGGCATAGGATCACCAGCAATACTGGAGTTCAGCTCCACTACGCTGCTTCTTGTCCCCTTTCATGGGGTTGGAGAGTCAGCTATACCATCTCCACCAGCTCTGCATCAGCAGACATTCCTCCTACACAAGGAAAATTCTTTGTTGAAAAACTCTGGCTGGTTTAAGGCCACTTTGTGCTGCAAAAGAACCTGGGGAATCTGGCCCAATTCACATAAGACACTGAATAGCCATTGCACAGAAAAAGAACATTTCACTGTTGCCATCGACTGGATTTTAACTGTCACCTGAAAGGCTGCATAACCCATTTTCAATTAACTTATCGTTCCACTACTAATCCAATTCATATAGCTTCATGGGTTGGGTTAGCAAAAATTGTTATCAAACTAATTTTATGGAAGCTATATGTCTCCAAGAATTGCAGGTAGACTAGCTATATTTACTTCTCAGATAGTTAAAGATACCTGTCTCACAACTGCATTGTGTCCCTCACTCTTCTCTCACTTATGCTGCTTTAAATCAGGAATAATGCCCGTGGAGTTACACCAATGTTACTGTCTTAAATGTATCATTAAACTATTAATGACACCTGCCATAACATCTCTCCTTTTTGTTGTTGTTGAACCTTTGCAATGTGCCGCAGGGATCTTGTGGTTCTTGTTGGGCTTTCAGTGCAGTCGGGGCCTTGGAAGGACAACTGAAGAAGAAAACAGGGCGTTTGGTATCACTTAGTCCCCAGAACTTAGTAGACTGCTCCTGGAGATATGGCAACCAAGGTTGCAATGGAGGCTTTATGACTAATGCTTTCAGATACGTTATAAACAACCGTGGCATTGACTCAGAAACGTCATACCCATATGAAGGTCAGGTGAGTATCACTTGAGCCAGAGGTGTTTCTTTGGGGAGGAAAAACATTGGGAAAGTCTATATTTTACCACAGAAGACAAATCAGGGGGAGGACTCAAACCTCTACTTTATACTATGGTTATATTAACATTTTAATAGATTTGAGGGGTTTTCCTTCTTGATTGCTGCATATTTTAACTCAATTTAAACACACACTGATGTCTTTTTTTTAACATCATCTAGTAATAATTAGGGCATTGAATATTCCACAATTTTGTGGCTGCAAAATTTGCAGCAGAATTCATTCCTTACCACAGATCTGGGTTCCAGAATATAAGCTTTCATTTAACAAAACAAAACGAAAAAAAGCTATATGTTTATGAAAACCTTCCAAACAGGGCCCAAGTGTAATCCTAATACCGTGTTGTCTTCCTGAATCTGCAGAGTGCTTGAAAGAACAGCTCCCAGAGAAGTGCAAACCACTCCATTCATAATAATGGCAATTTAAATAAGTATTAACTATTTCACTGTTGATTATTTTAGCAAACATATGTAGCTAATATGCTTTTTTCACAATCTTCAACTGCCTTCCACAAATTTTGGAGTGTCCGAAGACCCAAGCTGTTCACTAGCCAGATGCCAACACCTCCAGCTTCTTATTGACAACTTCTACCATGAAGTTATATGTTATTAATTTAAAAAGAAAAACACTGTTGCATACTGAAAACTCAAAATGCAGTGCGGGAGCCAAGTAAACTGGACCTCATTTTCCACTGTCTTGCACCTTGTGTAGTCATTTGCAACTGTTCAAAGTCAGTGCGAACTGAGTGTACAATCGACAAACGGTCCTGTGGCACCTTATAGACTAACAGAGGTATTGGAGCATAAGCTTTCGTGGGTGAATACCCACTTCTTTGGATGCAAGCTTATGCTCCAATACCTCTCTTAGTCTATAAGGTGCCACAGGACCCTTTGTCGCTTCTACAGATCCAAACTAACACGGCTACCCCTCTGATACTTGAGTGTACAATGATGTCCTTTTGATCTGGTAGAATTTTATGACAACTTAATACTGACTTTGCCCAGGTATACATGACTACAGAAGACAGGCATGATACTGTTCTATGTTCCCCTGTAAATCAACAGTAAATTCACTGAAGTCAGGAGAGTTACTCTTGTTTAAAACTCATGTGAGAGCAGAAACAAGCTTGGTGCAAAACACTGGAAAATCAATAAGATTGAATTTAATATTTAAAAAATCACCAGGGATATTGTACTATTGTATAGTATATTTTCATATTTAAAGGAGCACCATCTACCTGAATTCTATTCAATTTAATATAATGATAAGATTAGATAATCTAGCTGCATGAGGCCACCTGCCAATTTTTTGTGGTTTTGCAATCATTTTCCTATTTTTTAAAAATGCCTTTCTCAGTCTTGTTGCTCTGTGAAAGATTTAGACAAACAACAGGGGTAACTGACTATACAGGAGAAACTGTGAAACAGACTACACATAAAGAACTGACAAATGTGCAAAGCAAACAAACTGCAAAATAGAGAAAAACCTTTTTTTCTGCGATCTTTTTCAATTATAGTAATTTCAGGTGTTACCTTCTGTAACAGCAGATTTAAAACAATTCAGACAAAAGAGTGATTGTTTTGAAGTTGACATTGTCATTTAATTAATTGAATCAAACCCCACATTTTTAATTTGACCTGTATTTGTGGCAACATTTTCAGTGTAAGTGCCACAGAAAGTAGGAAACCATGCCACTGAATCTGAATTTATATCCATCTTGCTGTACCTGGGGCCTTGGAAATAATGGTGCAATTTCATATACCAGCATACCACAGAGTCAGATAATACTGTAATATATTGGCTAATACATATATACTGTACTGGCATTCAGGAGCATCGCCAGCTTTGTTGCTGCCCTAGGCGGTGCCTCCGGGAGACGCCCCGGGCAGTCGAAGATCCTGCTGCCGAAATGCCGCCAAGGATCCGGGCGGCCACCAAGGGACCTGAAATGCTGCCCCCCCCAAATCCTGGCGCCCTAGGTGACTGCCTAGGGTGGCCTAGTGGTAGCGCCGGCCCTGCTGGCATTTACTGGAGGGAATGTGTCATGCTAGTATATGCTAGTACATGTGTGTACAGTGAACAGGTTGTTTGCAGTGTTGTTGGTCTCATGATAAATTGTTAATTGCCCACTTTATCTTCATGTGTTAACTCCCTATCCTTAACAATTTCATTCACCATGTATTTAGCTGTGACACTCTAATTACCTTTCCCAGACCTGGAGAAGAGCTCTGTGTGGCTCAAAAGTTTGTTTCTTTCACCAACAGAAGTTGGTCCAATAAAAGATATTACCTCACTCACCTTGTACAATGAAAGAGTAAGTTCTATTTTCTGGGATGAGCTAAGTTACTGGAAAGGAACTAAAACACACAAACAGATCTGAATAAACCACTGTGTTATATACCTCTAGACTGTTACAGGATTCTGTTAATGAAGATGATAAAACTTAGCACTAACCTACTTACCATACTTATTGTGCCTCTATATCTCTGTGTGCCATCTTCTACAGAACAAGAATTGCCGTTATAAAACGTCTGGACGGGCTGCCACCTGTGTCAGCTATAAAAGCTTACCTAAGGGAAGTGAAACTTATCTTGAAAGGACAGTGGCTTCAGTGGGACCAGTATCTGTTGCTATAGATGCAAGTTTGAGATCCTTCCAACAATACCACAGTGGTAAGCAGTTTTCTCTTTCCCTGTATTTTCTGAGACCTAAATAGTTCTTAACAAAATTAGAGACAAAGACCCTGAATCAACAAAACACTAACCTAACTTCAAGCATGTGTGTAGCTCCACTGAAATCAACAGAACTACTTGTCACGGTTCAGGGCAACTGCACCTGTATTTTTCCTCAACGGTCCAGCAAGGGCACCATTCTCAGGCTTCCAGCTCCCCAGCCATTGCCTCTCTTGGGTGCAAACACATGTATCTCTCCCTTCTTACTGGATTATTTCCAGGATGCACAGTTCCCTGCCTTCACTTTATTATTCCCAGAAGAAATAGGCTCCCCAACCACACCTGCTTGCTTTCTCTTCAGAGACTGATAACAGAATAAAAAGAAAATAAGAGAGAAATCCTTGTGGCACCTTAGAGACTAACAAATTTATTTCAGCATAAGCTTTCATGGGTTAGAACCCACTTCATCAGACGCATGGAATGGAACATACAGTAAGCAGATATTTATACATTCAGAGAAACATGAAAAGGTGGGAGTATCTATATCAACTTTAAGAGGCTAATTAATTGAAAGGAACTGTTATCAATAGGAAAGAAACTTTTGAAATTGAAAGGAACTGTTATCAGTAGGAAAGAAACTTTTGAAGTGAACACTTCAAAAGTTTCTTTCCTACTGATAACAGTTCCTTTCAATTAATTAGCCTCTTAAAGTTGATATAGATACTCCCACCTTTTCATGTTTCTCTGAATGTATAAATATCTGCTTACTGTATGTTCCATTCCATGCGTCTGATGAAGTGGGTTCTAACCCACGAAAGCTTATGCTGAAATAAATTTGTTAGTCTCTAAGGTGCCACAAGGATTTCTTTCTTATTTTCTTTTTGCTGACACAGACTAACACGGCTACTACACTGAAACCTGATAACAGAATGATTGTCAAAAGTTCTAAGTACCACACAGTTCTTCCTATGCAAGCCTATTTTATTCTTACAGTAAAAAGCATTACAGAGAAAACATATAAAAAACAATAAAATAACCTACATGCATATTAATAAGCTCACCAGAATTCACCCCAACCAGTGCTTCTCAAACTATCTGATGTGGCAGATCGGCAATTTGTTTTCCAATGTGCCTGGGACTGGTACCATATTTGTGCCATTACACTATTATTAATTTCCTTCTTTCCTGGAAACTCGCTGCGGACAGACAGCCGATGGCTCGTGGACCAGCACCGGTCCGCGGACCACCACTTTGAGTAGCACCGACCCCAAAAACTCTAACATAGATTCTGGAAGAAGCAGTCATTTAGATTCTGACCCAAGGGGATACCTTGTGGTTACAAGTTCATCACAGCTTCAGCTCAGAACAAGCGCTCTCATAATGTGTTTAGTCCACTTTATAAAAAGTGCGGCGTCCTTCATCTGGAGTTTCCAAGAGTAGGTAACTGGTCTCTCTCCAGGGTGTAGCTTCAATAGGCAAGCTCAGGAGGGGATAATTTGCATTTCCCTCCTCTCAAGTACTGTCTAGGAAATTCACTTTACAAGTAGTGTTCCAAAAAGCATTTTGAATTTCCATACAATCCCACAATAGTGCATACATATTTGCATTTTTAATACAACGAACTCCAAAGATGTTAAACATAATTCAGTAAGGTTTAACTTCATTCAATAAAGTTCGTATATGTCAGTCTGTTACACTGCTCACATGCCTAAAGTGAAGTACATGCTAGTAAGTGGTTTGCTGATTCAGGGTCAAAGAGCAGTCCTGGGAAATTTAAGGGGTGAGCTGAGTACAGATATCTACATGGGGAACAAACATTTAATAATGGGCTATTCAAACTAGCAGAAAAAGGTATAACAAGATCCAATGGCTAGAAGATGAAGCTAGACAAATTCAGACTGGAAAGAAGAGAGGCATTTTAGAGTAAAAGCGACAAAGGGTCCTGTGGCACCTTATAGACTAACAGAAGTATTGAAGCATAAGCTTTTGTGGGTGAATACCCACTTCTTCGGATGCAAGCAGTGGAAATGCATCCGAAGAAGTGGGTATTCACCCACGAAAGCTTATGCTTCAATACCTCTGTTAGTCTATAAGGTGCCACAGGATCCTTTGTCGCTTCCACAGATCCAGACTAACATGGCTACCCCTCTGATATTTTAAAGTAAGTGTAATTAACCATTGGAACAACTTACCAATGGTCATGGTGGATTCTACATCATGGACCATTTTTAAGTCAAGATTGGATTTTTTTTTTTTTTTTAAGATATGCCCTAGGAATTATTCTGTGGAAATTCTATAGCCTGTTGTACAAGAAGTCAGACTAGATGAGCACCGTGATTCCTTCTGGCCTTGTAATCTATGATTCTATTAAATTATTGGGGGATGGGGAAACATCCTATTTAAAAATAATTCTATTGATATACTAGGGGCTCTCTGACTTTAGGCAAAGATGTAAAGAAACCAATCAATCGTCTTGCTGTGTGTGCTCCAAAAGTGAGAGAAGCTTAGGACTTTAAAAAAGTTCATCTTAACATCTGGTCCTGCAGAGACGATTTAGAAGTAGATCCATCAACTTCACATAAGAAGGGTTACAGTGTCAGATTCCCAAATTGTTTTTGATTAGACTAAGTGATGAGGCTACCTCCATTTACAGCATTGGTGAAACAGTATATCCTGTACCTGTGAGGTTGAGGTTTCCCAAATTGCAACCCATTGATCTGTTATCTGTTTTGGGAAAACGGTTTCAAAATCAAATGCAGATTTGCCAATTGTATCTTTATTCTGTTTTATATCTTTTTTAAATGATTTAGAAACCTTAAGTGGTATATATAGTGAACCTATGCAACCATAGGGTTTTTTGTATTGTCACCCTTGTCCTCCCTCCCCATTTCTGTCCTACAGTTATATACTCATTCATTAGCTCTTGTCTTAAATTAGGCCACAGTCTTGCAATGAGCTCCACATGGGTGTACCTTTGTACTTGTGTGGAACTCATTGCAGAATTGGCGCTTTAGACTGTAACCTCTTTGGGACAGAGACTGTGTCTTCCTATGTGTTTATACAATGCCTATCACAGGAGCACAATGCTCCTGATTAGGGCTTTTGGGGACTGCTGTTTCATAAATAAATAAATAAATAAAACATTTTCAGGTGTGTACTATGACTCACAATGCAGTTCTTCACGTTTAAACCATGCAGTTCTTGTTGTGGGATATTGTGTGGACAGAGGTGTGCCATACTGGCTTGTCAAAAACAGGTAAGGATGAGTTTTCTTTAATTAAAATACCTTTCCTAAAAATTATTTAAAATATAATTTCATCTTAAAGAACTGGTTTAATACTTTACAAGGACAGCATCAAAATAAATAAAATATGTTTTAAAAGTCTTTAACTGTTCTGTTAGCCATATATCTGATTATTAAGAATGAAAGAATACTTTAACATTCTAATTTACTTTTCATTATTAATTCTGTTTAGGTTTTGCACATGACAGGCAGCTAGACACAAACTAGTTTAGTTAATTTCAATCCCTTTTTCTAGCCAGTTTTGCTTTCTGATTCTCATGGACTAGCACAAGGGTAAAGACTTTGAGTTTCAAAAACAGAGAGGAATAGTTCATTCCAGAAGACAAGTGTACACATTCATTTGAACCTGCAATTTCACTGAACTTTTTCAATTACAAAATCATGTATTTATATGATTTACTATAGACATAGATTTTGGCCCTGCACTCTGACATTATGTTGTTTAAATGATTTCCAATGTGTAATAATTTTGATATCTAGCTGGACTAGTGGCCTGCGAAGAGGAAATAAATACATTGTGTGTGTCTGAAGTAAAATATGAGATAATTCTCCAAAATTCTCAAATGCAAAACAAACAGATAATAAATATGAAACTCATGGGCATGCCCAGTACTCTCTTTTCAAGAAGGTTGTGGAAGTCTTTTCCCCATTTTTAGCCTTTCTTTGATTGTGGATGTGTGAGATTACAATTACCCAACTATCGAGCTTTAACAGGGTATCTGTGTTCTGACAATTATGTGTTTATTGATACATCCCTGTCTGCAAAGTGGAATTCTGGGTATACTTATTTGTATTTTTTATTATTTATAATGCACTTCCAGTGTGTAATGGTTTCAGAGAAGTGCTGCATTCTGAGCTCTAGGAGCATACTTTTATTTTTACTAAGGCTTATGCTTAATTTAAAATCTTGCTTTTCATGGAGACCTATCCTTTTATAAAACATTCAGACTCTGATCTGTAAAAGTGCTCTGCATCTCTAGCTCCCACTCAGCCACAACTGAAAGGGAACTTTAATAATTAAATTTTGTGTCAGGAACACCATTAACAAGATTTGTCCTGCTAAGATTTTCATACTATAAAAAGTCGATAGCAACCCCACGCCCCAAAACAAAACAAAAAAAAGGGAACCTGTATTTAGATTTAAAATTATATATATTAGATATAAAAACAAATATATTGTTTGTTTTTCTTCTGCAGCTGGGGAACCAGATGGGGTGATCAAGGTTATATCCGGATGGCAAAAAACAGAGGCAACATTTGTGGAATAGCTTCATTAGCCAGCTATCCACTGATGTGAAAAATAGACTTAATCCTGGTGGGCAGGAATGAAGAGTCAAACATGCTTTTTAATTCATTTTGTTCTGAGTTCCCCAAAGAACTGTAACCTTCAATAAGTCCTGTCTTGAATCATACAAATTTGATGGACCCCAAAAAACCTGTTAAATGCAAGAACAAAAAACTACTGTAAGAAGAATCACTGCTTGCTATAAAACTTTGCTAGATATAGCCCTCTTAGCATATTGCTTTCATGTTCCCTAACCAGCCTGGAGTTGAATTCAGAAAATCATCTACACCAACTACTTCAGCCAATTAGTCACATGATACTGGTTTTGCTTGTTTCATTAAAAGAAGTTAAAAATATTAGTGTTGGTGTCACTAGGCATAACCCTAGGTAACTCAGGAGGGTGGAAGACCACGAGTGCCTTCTTGCTCTAGGCCTAAGTGAACCAAAGCTCCTCCATGTTTGAACTTTACTCGACCTGACAAGCCAGCACCAGAGAATGGAATGTGTAACAGACATTTATCAGTTGCAACCCCGCTCAAACCGGTACGAAGCGGTATTAATAAGGCCTGCATGCTTCTGGCTGAGAGGCAAGGTAACAGATCAGGGGGAGGAGGAGAAGATAACGGTTCAGAACAGAGTTACTAACGAGCTAGGCTTATAGCTGCCAAGATGATTTAACTGCTTGAATGTAACTGCTACCTGCTTAATGTAACCGTTATATGGGGAGGGAGGGGGGGAAAGGGAAGAACTTAGTTACAGTAAAGTATAAAAAGAGAAACTTTGCTTATGATGGTGTGCCTGATCTGAGACGTGTCAAGTCTCCTTGCACTGCTTTGCGATCTCAAATAAACTTTGATTGCTTCTCCACCCTGGTATGCTCATTGGCGCGACGCACACCGGGCAACGAACCCCGCTGTTGCTTTCCTCGGGCGCGCTGTGCCGGCAACATTAGGAAAGCATCTAATATTACTTTCCTATGTAGGCAATTGCTATTAGTGTCACAAACAGGAGTGGAGGTGGTGCATGTGTTAACAAATTGAAGAAGATGTGTCCTCAAAACAATCTCTTTATTAAGGTATGGTCTACTCTATGAATAGATGCTAATTTTTGTAATGATGGAGGCCATATAACTACCTAGATAGATTAGTCAGAAAGTTTGAGAAGCTTTCTATAATCAAGTTTCTCAAAGGTTTTGCAAGTAAAACCGTTGCTTTTTAATTTGCCCAAAATGCCCTTTTTTAATGCTCGGGTTTTTAAGAACCTCAAAACACACTTGAAAACTGTTGGACATGATATATGATAAGTTTGGTTGGATGAATTCCTGGAGATTTCACCACCAGACTCCAGTACAATCCTGGAGGCTTGGCAACCCTAATGATACGATGTCCTGTGGCACCAAAGTCAATGTTAAATGCGAGATTTACTGGCAGTAAATAATCTGACAATTTTATCCCATGTATCACAACAGTTGGTGTTTTTTCTCAAAGATCCTGGAGTTTTGTGATTATGCGAGAATCTCAGCCTTCTTTTTATTTTTTTAAACTGTGTTTCTAGTGCTCACGGTTGTGGATAAAATGTTGAAAATGTGACCCAAGTGAACACTACAAGCTTAAGGACCAGAAGGCAAATAAAAAGCACCCTAAATGTGTTTTTAATCTCATGATTTTTAAACCAATCTCATGATTTGGGCAGGGGGACTTGACTCATCATTTTTGAATGCTTGGGGTTGGCAATACTCGTGTTGTAATGTTGGTAGGTGATGTATTACAGAAGCTGCATGCATGATAATTCAGAACGTTAGGTGTTCTACCTTGTCCTGCTTCCTGGGTTTCTTTGTAATTAATGTTTTAGTATGTTAATTCCCCAAGAATTGTACTGGGATAACAGCTAGTATAATATTTCAGAATGAGGTTTTTATTAATTTTAAATTGTGTATTGTTAAATGACAATCAAAGATGTTTTCTCAAAACTTGCTTAAGAGGCTGATTGTAAGATTTTGCATGAATTACTTCCCACAGAAGCTTTAGTTTGTGGTGATCAGTGTTGGTACAATATTGTGTAGATAGCACCAGGACAGTAAAGAGTGCTTATTAGCTGAAACATAGATATTTTTGTTCCTGTTTACAAAATAAAAGCAAAACCTGAAAGATAAGGCTTGATATTTCGCTAGTTTAATTTTTAACTTAGATGTTATTGTTTTTTAAATATTGCACAATACATATTTTTCAAAATATAGTTCACAAAAATAGTTTTAAAAAAATTCCATTTCTGGCAAAGAAATGTAGAACAATGAAAAAGTAACAAGGAATATATTCCTCAATACTTTTCGTCAAAAATTGCCATATATATTAGGCTATATTTGTGTCCGTCTGCCCTATCATATATACACCCTATGAGCTGGACTATCCAGTATGATCCAATGTTTTTATGATCCTGTCCTCCTACAGTCTGTTACTATTACAGAATATGAGTCTAACACTGTTACACAAGTGTGGGTGTCTCAATGGCTCTGTGCTTTACACACGTCCCCATGAGCGGGCTCAGATTCCCCCTCTTCCAATGAACTGCAACCCGTTTTCCTTCCCCAGGCGAGCCCCTGTGAAGTGTAGGCTAGCAGCGGGAAGGGGAAAGGTGTGGAGTCTTTGGATGTGCCCTGGGAGTGGTGCGGGAGGCCATGAGTAGAGATGGGGAAGGCATGTTTGCAATTGGTGCTGGGTTGGAGGCAATGGGGCACAAGGAAGAGCCATTGCATGTGGCATGATGGGGCAGACAGACAGAGGCGATAGCAGAAGAAAAAGAAGGAAGAGCCTTTGGCTCTGTCTACACCACAGCGATGCCCCTGGAGCGGCATAGCGTAGGCACTTCCGACATGGGTGTAAGGGGTTCTCCCACCGCTGTGGCTAATCTGGCTGCACCAGAGGGTTAGGGCAACCTTACACCAGAGCACAGGGCGCAACATTTTTCACTGCCCAGAGCCATGCATCTCAGGCAATATAATTTTTCAGTGTAGCCCATGCCTTTGTACGTGACCCTAGGGTGGGAGGAGGCAAATGTGTGAGGGGAAGAAGGTGTGAAGAGTCTTTGCATGTGGAGGTGCTGGAACCACGGCTCCACAGCAAAAGATGGCAGGGTTTGCACCCTAGCTCCAGGGCAAAGTGAGACGAAGGGAGCCCTGGGAGGGGCTGTGGTAGGCAGCGCGGGCTCTTTGCACACGGCCCTTAGTGTAGGGATCAGCGGCGCTACAGTCAGTTGGGGCGTGAGGTGAAAAGGCGGGAAAGCCTTTGCACACGGCCCCCTGAAGGGAGCAAAGAAAGAGGGCGGGAGAAAGGCGGTTACGTTGCACACGGCCCCAGTTCCAGGAAAGACGCGCATCGACAGCATGAGAAGAAAAGGCGGGAAAGCGGTCAGCGCGCGGGCCAAGGGGAGGCGCGCCATGCGGCAGGGCAGGGGGCGGTTGCTGTGCGCGCGGCGTGGGCGGGGCCAGGGAGCGGCGGTGGCGGGCGGCCGGCCAGCACTAGGGCGGGCCAGGCAAGGGTCCGTTGCGCCCCATCAGGCGGCTCGGATTATCCCCTCCCCCAACGAGTTGCGACCCCTGTTTCCCTGATCCCCCTGCACCCATGGGTCTCAGTTTCCCCGCTGGCCCTAACTCCTCTGGTTTCAGGCTCCTCAGGCTGCCCCACCCCAGCTCCTTGCTGCTTGGGCGCTGCAGAGGCCCAGCTGGGGCGGGGGGCGAAGCTGTATTGCCTTGGGCCACTGAGGCTCTTTCCCTTCTTGCCCAGCTGCGCACCTTCCCCCTTCTTTTTGGCTAGGGCAGCGTCTGACTCCAAAGGAGCCCTTTAAAGCAGAAACCCGGGTCGTAAGGCACAGCTGCGGGTAGCACTGTAGTGTGGCTATGGCCTATGTTGATAGGAATGGGCTCTCCCCATCGGTGTGGTTCATCTACCTCCCTGAGGGGCGGTAGCTAGGTCAGCGGAAGAAATCTGCCAACCTGTCCATGGCTGGGCACGGATGGTTATGTTGATCTAACTAGAGTGCTTAGGGTGTGTAATGTTTCCCAGGCCTCAGCAACGTAGCTAGGATGATCTAGTTTTTAAGTGTACACCAGACCTAAGGCTACAACTACACTAGGACACCTTTGCTGGTTTACTATGCTGGCAAAGCACTTCTAGGCCGTGGCCACACTTGAAACATTACAGCATAGACCAGTGGTTCTCAACCTATTTATCGTTGTGGGCCATATATGCAGCTGTCTGTGTGTTATGTGGGCTGTATCCACACAATATATATACTATCTGTGTGGTCCTGAGGATGTCACATGGGCAGCCGCTGTGTGCTGATTGGGCTGCAAGTGAGCCATGGGTTGAGAACCACTGGCATAGACGCTACTTACGCCGACGGAGGGGGTTCTCCTGTTCATAGGCGTTGACTTCCTGTGGCGCCGGTGGGGGCTGACGCCTGGCCCCGCCCCCAACGCCGGGCCCCGCCCCCAACGCCGAGGCAACGTCGCCCAGCGTCGGAGGCGGGGCCCCGCAACATCTCCCGGTGCTGAGGTAAGGTCCCGGGACTGGCGGGGAGCTGTGCGCGGGCCCCGGGAATGGCAGGGAGCTGCCGGTGGGTGCTCTACACCCACCAGTTTTTCCCCGTTGGCGCTCCAGCCCCGGAGCACCCACGGAGTATGCTCCTGTTGGCATAGGTAATGCGCCCCTCTGAGAAGCAGTAGCTAGGTCCACTGAAAAATTCTTCCATCAAGCTAGCAGTATCTACACAGGGACCTAGATTGGCTTAATTATGTCACTCAGGTTTGGATTTTTCAAACTCCAGAGTGATATAGCTGAGTGGATCTAATTTTCTAGTGTAGACAGCACCCAGTGTGGATGCAGCTATACCGGCACAGCTGTGTTTTGTACCGTTAGTACAATCATCTCCCTTGAGCAAAACAAGCTATAATGGTAAAAGTACATTTTGCCAGTATAGCTGTGTCTATGCTAGTGAATTCTGCCTGCATTCATTGCACGGCTGACTAACATAGTTATGTCAGCAGAAGTGTGTACTGTAAACCAGGCTAAAGACTGTAGATCTTTACTCCCATGAGTGATCCTCATTCACATAGGTAGTCACATTTAAATCAATGGGATTACGTAGATGAATAAAAATTGTTCACGTGAGTAAAGGTTTGCATTTAGGCTCCTGACTTGCATTGATTTCAATGGAACCTAAATACCTTGGTGAATCTAGGCCTGTGTTCTGAAAACTGAACGGACAGGATCTACATGTGTAGGTATCATCAGAGTGCAAACTAACCATGCTAACATCCCAATTTTATTAACAGATAGGAAAAGACTGACAATATGGCAACTGCCCAGATGCAGAGAAATTCTATGGTATGGTTTCATTTATTTCAGTGTATTTTTGTCACACTTGATTGCAGCAGTCAGGAATACAAAGTAATTATTTTTAGGACTGTTTTATTGCCCCCAATTACCCCTGCAGCTAATTACACTTGAAAAGAGTATTTCAGATTCATATAATTTGTTCCTGTATAAACAGAAGATGTTATTCAGGAGTAGTTCTTATTGCCATAAGTAGTCTCATTGAACTATGCACAGTTGTAAAAGATCACGGTTCAGTTAAAAAACTAAGGTCCTGATACAGCAAAGAGTTAAGCATGTGATTTATGCACAGTGAATCTTCACGTTCAGGTCAGTAGAACTATTTACAGTGCAAAAGGTTAAATACAGTGCAAACAGTTAGTGTTACTCTTTACACAATTGGAGGCTATCATAACATGATAGTGATGATGTTCAACAAGGGAGGTGAACAAGAGAAGGATGGACATTATTTGTTGAAAATGCTTCATGTTAGTTCCTTTAACATTAAAACAAAATAAAATAAAATTGGTAGACCCGTGTACATTTGGCTAGTGAGATAAGACATTTTATTTGTTTTCAATATTTGAAAGGAAAGTGAATGAAAATAACCTCCCCTGTATACTGGAGATTAATTCCCCTCTCTTTCTCTTTTAATTTTAGAGTGCAGTAATATTTCCTAATAAAATATGTACTGAACAGCAGTCTTTGATATTGGTGAAGAGACTCCTAGCAGTATCAGTATCCTGCATTACTTACCTAAGAGGAATTTTTCCAGAATGTGCCTATGGAACAAGATATCTAGATGGTAACATGCTGTTTCTCAGATTCCTTTGACATAAGATATTTCTTTGTGCTTGTGACAAAGAATTTTTGAGCGCTTATTTGAGCTAACTTAATTTTGTAGTGTTGTATCTGTACTTTTCTAACTAAAATTTGTTTGTTTCAGACCTCTGTGTCAAAATTTTGAGGGAAGACAAAAACTGTCCTGGGTCCACACAGTTGGTGAAATGGTATGTTGATTCTATAGCATACATAACAGTATTATAACATGTCAAGTGTGAAAATTAGCTCTCTAGTCAAAGAAAAATTGTTCGCTCACTGTTAGTGAGTACTGATCATTTGCTGGATTTAATGCTTAGTATTTACTATTTTGGTATACAGACTTTGCACATTGAAAAATCAGAATTTATACATTTCAGTAGCATGTGATGGGCTTAACTTGCACATTTGGTTTTATGGAAAGATTTACGATCTTGGAACTCATATTAGCAAGGTATTTAAGCATGTTTGTGACCTGAAACATGTGAGTAGTCTTTTTGAAGCCAATAGGATGACTAACATTTTAAGTTATGCACATCCTTAAGCATCCTGCTGAACTGGGGTAAAACAGGTTGTTGCAAAAATTATTTTCATGCTAAGAACGTGTGTCCCTATATTCACTGTTGCCTGTTCTCACGGTTCTCTCAGGACCTGATTCTTTGTTGCTCTGCATTTTGTGTTGTCATTTTCTCCAGTACAAAGTGGATGTAAAATACTACCAAATCAGAATAGTAGTGCTTTATACACACTTTTCACTGGTATAAATGACTGCCCAAAGTTCCCTCGTTCTTTTTTGGTCGAGATTGGGACACAATATTTTCATTAACATTACATCTATTGTATTTTTGTAACTTTTATATTTGAGGATTGTGTTCTCAAGCTTGACAAAAAAGAAGAGTTCAGCTTTTAAAAATCTGTAGCTGAATAAGTATTAGTCAGTATCTTGTATATACTGTGTAAGACTTTATTACCCTTTTTTTCTATGTTCCATTGGATTATGGTAAATTATGGATGAGTTCTTGGTTATTTATATATTTTGGTATCCTTTTTTGTATATTTTTTATGTAAAATGCAATTAAAACTTTTAAATAGCACCAAGACTAAAAATTATATTGGCTTTTTGCTTAAAAGTATGCATAGACTTAAGTGAAATAAACTTAATTTATTTATTAACACATGTTAGAAAGTCTTTGATAATGGCAGGCATATGATTTAATTACATTTGTTTTTGGGTGTTGCAAACATTATAGTTAATTGTGTCTACTAATACAAATAAAAAGACAAAACTAATGGAATAAGCATTGTTTATTACTTCTGTATTTTATTATATACAATTGTATAAAATTAAGAAGTATAAACACAAGAATTTCATTTTCACAGAATCATAGAACTGGAAGGGACCTCGAGAGGTCATCTAGTCCAGTCCCCTGCACTCATGGCAGGACTTATCTAGACCATTCCTGACAGGTGTTTGTCTAACCCGCTTTTAAAAATCTTCAATGATGGAGAGTCCACAACATCCCTAGGCAATTTATTCCAGTGCTTAACAACCCTGATAGTTAGAAAGTTTTTCCTAATGTCCAACCTGAACCTCCCTTGCTGCCCATTGTTTCTTGTCCTATCCTCAGGTTAAGAAAAACAATTTTTCTTCCTCCTCCTTGTAACAACCTTTTTTTTACATACTTGAAAACTGTTATCATGTCCCCTCTCAAGTCTTCTCCTTTCCAGACTAAACAAACCCATTTTTTTCAATCTTCCCTCATAGGTCATGTTTTTTAGACCTTTAATCATTTTTGTTGCTCTTCTCTGGACTTTCTCCAATTTGTCCACATCCTTCCTGAAATGTGATGCCCAGAACTGGACACAATACTCCAGTTGAGGCCGAATCAGAGCAAAGTAGAGCGGAAGAATTACTTCTCATGTCTTGCTTACAACACTCCTGCTAATACATCCCAGAATGATGTTCACTTTTTTTGCAACAGCGTTAAACTGTTGACTCATATTTAGCTTGTGATCCATTCTGACCCCCAGATCCCTTTCTGCAGTATTCCTTCCGAGGCAGTCATTTCCCATTTTGTATGTGTGCAACTGATTGTTCCTTCTAAATGGAGTACTTTGCATTTGTCCTTATTGAATTTCATCCTATTTACTTCATACAATTTCTCCAGTTTGTCCAGATCATTTTGAATTTTAATCCTATCCTCCAAAGCACTTTCAACCCCTCCCAGCTTTGTATTGTCCACAAACTTTATAAGTGTACTCTGTATGCCATTATCTAAATCATTGATGAAGATATTGAACAGAACCGGACCCAGAACTGATCTCTGCAGGGGGACCCCATTCGTTATGCCCTTCCGGCCTGACTGTGAACCACTGATAACTACTCTCTGGGAACGGTTTTCCAACCAATTTTGCACCCACCTTATAGTAGCTCCATCTAGATTGCATTTCCCTAGTTTGTTTATGAGAAGGTCATGCGAGACAGTATCAAAAGCTTTACTAAAGTCAAGATATACCATGTCTACTGCTTCCACCCCCATCCACAAGGCTTGTTACCCTGTCAAAGAAAGCTATCAGGTTGGTTTGACATAATTTGTTTTTTTTTTGTAGGAATTTTGATGTAATCGGAAGCAAATCAAAATGGTAATTAGTAGTAGATAGACAATATTATTTGATTTTTTCAGGATGTTGGGATGCTATGATGCTTTGCAGAAAAAATATGTAAGTCTTCCAGTATAATTTTGTTATATTTTAATATACTGTAATATTGTGCATTTGTATACTTCTAATAGCTGCCTCTTGTAGTTTTGGGGCTACTGTTTACAAAATAACTGCAATTTAGCCAGATGTGACTATTAATGGCAGTTCCAGGTGCTCAGCATCTCACAGGATGTGGCCCATAAGTCTTGATGGTAAAGACTTCTGCCCAGTTTATACCATCTGAGGATCTGGCACTAAATGCCTGAGATACGACTTTGGAAAAATTTCTGATGACCTGATTCAGGAAAAAGAAAATAAGAAAAATACTTGTGGCACCTTAGAGACTAACAAATTTATTTCAGCAAGTCAAGGGTACTTAAGCATCTGCTTAAAGTTAAGCACATGCATATATCCTTTGTTACATAGAGATGGATGTAAACATGCTTTCCTGAACCAGGGCACTAATTTCCACTTGTTATTTTGTTTTTTTGAATCTGCACTATAAATTGGTATGCAGGATTATTGTATAGGTTACATTTAATTTATTGTTTTTCTTTCCTTAATTATATTTTAAACAGCTAAGAATGGTTGTCCTAGCAGTAAGTATCTTTAAAATGTTTACACACCTTTCAAAATAAGTGTATTTATATACAATATATTTATTTTATTTATTCTCATATTTGTATTATTTATTTTTAAAATATAGGTCTACACCCATGCAGAAGACCCTCAGGTAAGCTTAATATAATATTTAAGGTTGACTGATGATACCAGCATTCACATTAAAATTTGCACGTACAGGCATATAGAATATTTCACATTTGGTCCAACTTCACACTATTATTTATCTAAAGAAGTTATATCCTAACACGAGAATTGCCATACCTGATATCTAGTTCAGTATCTTGTCTCTGACAGTAACCAGCACCAGATACCTCAAAGAAAAGTGCAAAAAATCCCATAGTGAACAATTATGGAATTAACTGCCCATAAGAGGAGTTTCTTTCTAATTCTATACAGTAAATTCCATGAATTCTTTCAAGCAAAACATAATCTTACTAGCCACTGGGTGTCACCCTAGCTCTGTATGGTGTATATGAAATTCGTTGGATAGTGACTAAGAATATTATGCCTTGCATGGTGACAGGTTTCAGAGTGGAAGTCATGTTAGTCTGCATTAGCAAAAACAACGGGGATAGCTCAGTGGTTTGAGCATTGGCCTGCTAAACCCAGGGTTGTGAGTTCAATCCTTGAGGGGGCCATTTAGGGATCTGGGGCAAAAATTGGGGATTGGTCCTGCTTTGAGCAGGGGGTTGGACTAGATGACCTCCTAAGGTCCCTTCCAACCCTGATATTCTATGATTCTATGAATCCAGTGATATTCAACCCATGGGCTGCATGTGGTCCAATTACCACACAGCTGTGGCTCAGCTGTGTGCTAAAGGCCACTGGGCCTATGGGGTCGGTGGTGCAGGCTGCCCTACCGTCTGGTGCGATGGGGTCCAGGGCCCTGGCTGCCTGGCATGGTGGGGTCCGGGGTCCTGGCCCCCCTGCCCTGCGCAGTGGAGTCCAGGGTAAGGGCTGCCGGGCCGCCCTGCCCCACGTGGCAGGGTCTAGGGTCGGGGCTGCCCTGTCCTGCTGCCCGGCGGGATCCAGTCTCGGGGCTGTCCTGCCGCCCGGCGGGGTCCAGGCTCAGGGCTGCTGCGTGGAGGGGTCAGGGGGGTAGGGGCTGCCCTGCGGCCCCACGGCTGGGGTCTGCTTCTGGTCCCACTCTGTAGAGGGGTCTGTAGGCAGGCTGGGGTGTTGGGCATAGGGGTCTGCTGGGCGGGTTTAGGGGTGGGTGCTGTGATTCTCAACCTGCAGCCCAGTTAACGCTGCGACCCACAATGATAAATAGGTTGAGAAGCACTGCTGTAATCCATGGAAATGTCATTGTAATGATGGATTATAACTTTTGCTTGACATGTAGACATCAGTTTAAAAAATAAAAAGCATGCAAGGCTAGTAATATTTCCGGGTACAGGAAACAATATCGTATTTCACTTCTTAACAATTGATACTATATGTATTAGATCCATAATTACTGTGTTTTGTGTTTAGACAGTTACAGAATGTTATCAGTTCAAATTCAAATACACCAACAATGGGCCGGTAATGGATTTCACCAGGTATTGTCCTCTGGTTTCTCTCTGCTATGCAATTAACAATATCTTTCTATAATAGGTTGAGCTAACATAGTGGTGTAATTTCTTACCTGTTGTTTGATTTTGGAAGCTGAATTTTAAGATTAAGCTCAGTAAGGAAACATACTTTCCAGCTGTACCTAACTTGCAGGCACATTACCATTTTAGCAGGATATATTACTTAGTACGCTAGTTAATGTACAGATTTCACAGTGCCCTCTGTCTGCCCTTTCTGGTTTCCCCTACACAAGTGTGCACACACAGATATGGTTTGGGGTTAGTACTTTTTAAAAAGTGCTGTCTAGATTTAGGAATTTGCATATATTAAGACAAATAATTAAAGATGTAGAAAGTAGGGCTGTCAATCGCAGTTAACCCACACGATTAACTAAAAAATAATTAATCGTGATTTAAAAAATTAATCGCGATTAATCGCAGTTTTAATCACACTGTTAAACAATAGAATACCAATTGAAATGTATTAAATATTTTGGATGTTTTTCTACATTTTCATATATATTGTATTCTGTGTCCAAAAGTACAGAAACAAAACAATGTAAAACTTCAGAGCCTACAAGTCCACTCAGTCCTCCTCCTTGTTCAGCCAATTGCTAAGACAAACAAGTTTGTTTACATTTACAGGAGATAATGCTGCCTTCTTAGAATCACAGAAGATTAGGGTTGGAAGAGACCTCAGGAGGTCATCTAGTCCAACCCCCTGCTCAAAGCAGGACCAACCCCAACTAAATCATCCTAGCCAAACCTCTAAGGATGGAGATTCTACCACTTCCCTAGGTAACCCATTCCAGTGCTTCACCACCCTCCTAGTGAAATACCGTTTCCTAATATCCAACCTAGACCTCCCCCACTGCAACTTGAGACCATTGCTCCTTGATCTGTCATCTGCACCACTGAGAACAGCCAAGCTCCATCCTCTTTGGAACCTCCCCCCCCCCCCCCCCCCCCCCCCCCCCCCCCCCCCGCCCTTCAGGTAGCTGAAGGCTGCTATCAAATCCCCCGTCACTCTTCTCTTCTTCAGACTAAATAAGACCAGTTCCCTCAGCCTCTCCTCAGAAGTCATGTGCCCCAGCTCCCTAATTATTTTTGTTGCCCCCCGCTGGACTATCTCCAATTTGTCCACATTCTTTCTGTAGTGGGTGGCCCAAAACTAGACGTAGTACTCCAGATGTGGCCTCACCAGTGCCAAATAGAGGGCAATAATCACTTTCCTCGATCTGTTGGCAACGCTCCTACTTTTATAGCTGGCATTGCAAGGTATTTACGTGCCAGATATGCTAAACATTCGTTTGCCCCTTTGTGCTTTGGCCACCATTCCAGAGGACATGCTTCCATGCTGATGAAGCTCGTTAATTAGTTTTGTGACTGAACTCTTTAGGGGAGAATTGTATGTCCCCTGCTCTGTGTCCTGCTACGGGTGGGGGCCGGCAGCGCGCGAGGGCTCCGTGCCCCTGTCCTGCTGGGGGGGGGGGGGGGCGTGCGAGGGCTCCATGCCCTCCCCCCCCCCCGCCAAACCCGGCAGGGGTGATGGTGCGCACACATTTGAACTCTGCTTCAAATATTTGCACAGAAGACATTTTTTGCGCATACGGCCTGTCAAAATTTGAGGGAACATTGCTCCTCTCCTGAGTGTGCCGCCGCTCCGCTTCTCCCCCCTCCCAGGCTTGCCGTGCCAAACAGCTGTTTGGCGTAGCAAGCCTGGGAGAGGGGGAGGAGAGGAAACGTGGCACGCTCAGGGGAGGAGGTGGGTTCAGGGCAGGGATTTGGGGAAGGGGTTGGAATGGGGGCGGGGAAGGGGTGGAGTTGGGGCGGGGCTGGGAGGGCGTGAGCCCCCACTGGCGCCGGGCAAAGTTGGCGCCTATGGCTCTGTGTGGCTTGTCTCTCTCTCCAGTAGCAGTTGGTCCAATAAGATACTCTTTCACCTGTCTTTTCTCTCTAATAAAGTACAGTAGTTGGTTTCATAACTAGCTGAAGCTCCTGATTTAAGACTTGATCCTAAGATGTGCTGAGAATGCACAAGTCTAATTTACTTTGAGTATTTACCTAGCTAATAGTGTGATATTCACTTGCCTGAAATATTTATAGTAACAGTATATCATAGGCGCTGACTCCGTGGGTGCTCTGGGGCTGGAGCACCCACAGGGAAAAATTGGTGGGTGCTGAGCACCCACCAGCAGCTCCCCGCCGGCCCCCCCCTCCCACCCGTGCCCAACTCACCTTCCGGGGTTCCCGCCGGAGGGAGGCGCCTCCCGCCGAAAAGCCGCGGCTTTTTTTAGCCCAGCGGCGCGCCTCTCAGCTGTGCAGCGGGTGGGCCGCGGGGGAAAGCGCAGCAAGGTGGCGCCTCGGGGGAGGGGTATGGGGAGGACCATACCCCTCCCCCGAGGCACCTCCGCGCTGCGCTTTCCCCCGTGGCCCCCCTGCCGCACAGCTGAGAGGCGCGTGGCTGGGCTAAAAAAAGCCGCGGCTTTTCGGCGGGAGGCGCCTCCCTCTGGTGGGAACCCTGGAAGGTGAGTTGGGCGCGGGTGGGGGGGCGGGCCGGCGGGGAGGTGCCGGTGGGTGCTCAGCACCCACCAATTTTTCCCCGGGGGAGGAGGCAGGGGTGGGGATTTGGGGAAAGGGTGGGGCGATGAAAGTCGGTGCCTATGATATTTATAACATTAGAAACAATTTCGTTCCCATAAAAGATCTGAATACTTTGTTCATTCCTAGTAAGGATAAAGGAAGTGATTCCAACATCACATGTACAGACACCAAGAAAGCAAGTATCCTCCTCATTCGTAAGATTTATGTTCTGATGCAGAATCTGGGCCCTTTACCTAATGATATCTGCTTGACTATGAAGCTTTTTTATTATGATGAAGGTACTGTTTCCACATTATCTTGATTTATCTAGTGTAATAATAAACATTTAAAAATGATTGAAATAGCATTTCATATAATTTTTATGAATGTTAAAGTTAAACAGATGTTAGCTTTCTCATATGTGTTTACCTCTGCATAGTCCTGAATTTTCAGAGTTCTTGGGGTAAAATCCTGGCCATATTGAAATCATTGGGAGATTTGCCATTGACTTCAGTGGAGTCAAGATTTCACCTTAGATATTTAAAAACTGCTGCTCAGTATGTTCATTTGGAAATTAAAACGGTGAGAAATTTGACTGTGTGAAATTTTCAGAAGCATTCTGAACATGATGCATTTTTATTAAGGAAAACACGGGAGTGTATTTCAAAGGTTAAACAAGGACCAAACTCTTGATGGGAAAGTTAGACCAAGTTTTGTATACCACTTAAATGGCCTTTGTAGCTTAATTTTTTTAAATATATCACAGTTTTATACCAGTAATTGTTTTTTCGAGGTTATCTTTTTGTGCATATTAAATGTTCTAATCAGATTCTTTTCTATTGTGTAGAAAAATAGGTTTTATTTAGTACAAACTGAATATGGAATATAAAAAATGGAACAAAAATAAATAAAAAGACTGTTTTGGAGTAACACACTTTGTTCAAAGGAAAAAAATCTGTTTCATTCAAATACATATACAATTATTTTCCAAGAGTAAGAACACACTTCATCATATAACAGCATATTTCATTAATTATTTTCTGCAGTTACACCACCTGATTACCAGCCTCCTGGTTTTAAAGAGGGTGATTGTGACACAATGATATTTGAGGGGGAGCCTATTTACCTGAATGTGGGTGAGGTGCCAACCCCTTTTCATATGCTGAAAGTTAAAGTGACAACTGAGAGAGAACGAATGGAAAATATTGATAAAAACATGCTAAAGCAAGGAGACTCTAAGGTGCCTACGCAATTAATCAGACTGGACAAAGATGAACCAGAAGAACAGGACCAGCAAATAAATGTAAGGGCCCAGACGTTGCTACATGCTATTCATATCTAAAATGTTTTATTTACGTAATAGAGATCTACATTGAACTAGTGTGACAGTATGGTTCTGATGGGCTGCAGTATCTTTAGTATGAAATCCCATGCAATGTTTCATAAAATGGAAGGGAGTACATGATAGTCATGGTGTCCTGGATAAATTCCAACTCAGTTACATTATGTCTATAAGTCATCTCCACAGTTATTTTAATTGAACAAGTTATTCTTCATTTTATATCCTAAACTGATATATAGTGTTACTAGCATTGGTAAATGTTGTGTAGCATCGTAGTAGTAGGTTGGAGATTAAGTGCCTAACTTTGGATTTCCTTGCTATATAGGGCATTGATCCTGCAAACACTTATGCACATGATTAACATAAAAGAACTTAACGGACTAGTCATATGAATAATGTTACTCACATGCATAACCATTTCAAGATTGGGGCCTAAATGTGAGGAATTATTATTTGTAATCCTGAGCACAGACTAAACAATTTTTTGTGGAAAAATAGCTGTGCCATATTTAAAGTTGCAGCAAAGTTTTTATTTGACAGCAACCTTAGCAAAAACCAAGACAAATTAACTTCCCACAGGCATGGAATGTATGACAGTCACATGTGCCCAACTGTTGATACTGGAGTGTAAGAGGTTGCCATTAAAGTTTTAAGATGAGTACAGATTGGTATTTGGTATTGGTTGGAGATGGAAGTGAATATCTCATGGAGTGTTGGAGTGTGTTATTGGCAGTTTTGTAGGCAATATAAAAGTGGCAAGGAATATAAGAAAATTTCCCTTAACTTCCTGTTCACATGCTTTTAAGATTTTGGGTGGATGGTGGGTGTCCTGATCACTAAGTTAAGGTTTTGTGTTATTAATTACGCAATGTCATGATTGAAGACATGGACCCTCCTCCTAGCAGTTTAGGGCCAAATCTAATTAGTTCAGTTTAACGTTTTGTGGCAAATTGCCGGCACTACTATAATGGGTCCCGCACTTTCTCTTCTTGTGGGGATTTCAGGGTGCCATTTCTTGCCCCTAAACTGGGGTATCAGCTGTCCCCCTAGTATCCCAGAGAAGGGGAGTGGAGAGGGAGGGACCCGGGCCCGCCCTCTACTCTGGGTCCCAGCCCAGGGACCCTAAGATAGCAGGTAAACCACTTGCACTAGTGATACTTTCCCCTGGGCTACTTCCCTCTCCTGCCCTCCAGCTTGTGGGGCTTCCTGCCTTCCCTCTGCACAAGCCAGGAGTCCCTTTACCTAGGGTCTTGGTCTTCTTATCCCACCGCAGCACTTCTCCAAACTCTCCTCTGTTTTTCCTCCAAAACTGCTCTCTGCTCCACCACCAATCCACTCTGCTTTAACTCCTCCGAACTGCTCTCTGCTCCTGCTCCAACTCCAACCCACTCTGCTCCAACTCCTCCCTGTCTGATTGAAGCAGGGGCTTTTTATAGGTGACTAGCTTCAGGTGCTCTAATTGGCTTCAGGTGCTCTAATTAATCTGTAGCAAACTTTCTTCCCTTTACAGGGAATAAGGGCTCCCATCACCCTAGGGTTTACATATCTCCCCTCTAATACTCTCCTGCTGCCCTCTGGCCATGCTGCATCACAGTTTTTATATGATTATTTTTATTCCATTGAGAATCCAATATAAAATTTAAAAGTATTTTCTTTCTTCTTTTTTTACATAGGAAGATTTTGTTGCAGATAATAAAATGGAAGTTCAGAAAAATGCAAATACATCTGTAAAAGTTGGAGGTAATAAATATACAGTTCAGGACAGCTCAGCTCTTGCCACCTAGTTCCTATGTTGCTGAAATGAGAAGTAGACTATGTAATATATAGTACTACACTCAGTTTAATACTCCCTATTATCCCTTTTGATCCACAGGATAGCTGAAGTTCAGGGCCGTCCCTATATGTTGTTTCCATTAGGAGAAGAAATTGATGATAGAGCCAGGGATTTTCTTCATACAATCTTGTTTATTTACAAACATTATACATACAGTCCTGTTTCCCTGAACTCAGTAGGAATTAAACAGCAGGAGACAATTCCTTTGCTTTCTATTCAAAACTTGCCTTTCTAGCCAGCACTCTATACCCCAAAAGATTTTTCTCATAGCTTTCTCTTAGGGCCACATTACCAGTACTTCTGTATTGTCTGCTTGGCTTTCTTGCTACTTTTGGGTCTGTAGTCTCACTGCCTCCTTTCTCTCTCTCTCTCCCCCTCCAAAAACAGTTCCACCAATCAAAACCTGAGTCCTTACATTTGAAACCCCTTGGGTCATATGATTCAGCTTCTATTCAATTTTTTCCCATTTGCCTTTGTTTTGGGTGCTATTGCTGTTATTTCAGCCACCTGGATGAAAGTTGGTGGTTATGCCCTGATTATAACAAGGTTTTTAGCTCAACCCACAACAATACCAGTAATATGTTTGCTATGCTTTTCTTTTATGTCACCGGTTTGTTTTACGAAGTTTTGCATGCTGTTGTTAAAATGCACATTTCATTTTTCTATTCTGAATTTTTGCTGTGTTCTATTTATATCTTATCAGTTAAAATAGGTTAAATATTTAGAATAAAAGAGTCCTACATCACTTCAGATATTATCTAAAAAAATACTTTTCCCCCTGAAACATTACAGAAGTAAAACAGACAACTACCTGTTATTGCAAATCTGTGATACAGACGTCTTGGCACATAGCATAAGGGCCAAATCCTGCTGTCATTTCAGTCGATAGGAGCAGGGTTTAGTCCTAACATTTTAATCATAAAATCAGTTCAGCAGAAATTTGTCAGCTCTGCTCATGAATTTTCAACAGTCTGACTGAAACAAGACCCAGGGCCTGATCTGTAATGCTTAATCTCTCAGTTTAGTCTTTACTAATCTGAGTTAATTTATTGGGACTGTTAGTAAGGACTACTTACATGAGTATAAGTTTACAGAATCAAGCCCACAGATTCTAAGGGCATTTTATATAAATCTGTGTTACATAGACATAAGTATGTCTCTTTACGTGCCTATTTGCAATAACAGGAGATAGTGGACCTGAGTCTCATTTATACTAATGCCACTTTATAGCACTCTTTAAGGTGCTACTGGACTCCTCATTGTTTTTATACCATTCTTTCAGTGTAAAGGAGCTTTCATGTAAATGAGAATGAGGTCCAGTGAGCTAAAGAAGTGAGGCACAGTAACTCCCACTAATGTTAATAGTTCCTTGCATGCACAGATGGGAGATAGAGCCTTTTCCAAGTGTCTGGCTATCCTGTCTGGCTGTCACATTTATTAGATGCATATCACCCTGATGTCTAAAAACAAAAATATAAAAATGCTGTTAATTTAATATTAGAACTTGTTTTAACAAACCTTTCACAGAATTAAGTTTAACTTGTGAAGAAAATGAATTTACGAGGTCTGAAGAAAGCCAGAATAAACCTGTTTCTAATTCTCAGGTATAAAAGCTATATTCTCTTCCAGTCTTACTCTTAAAATACTTTTCCTAGGGTTTTGTGAAATTTCTTTATTATTCAAACTAACATTTTGAATTTTGAAACCTCTGGAGCAATTAATTAATGTATGGGGATTCTATACATAAAGTTATTGTATGCTATAGCTATAATTATTAACAATAAAATGCATATTTTGTCCTGAACAAGATGTTTTACAATAAAATATACTAAAATATTCAAAATTGTAAAAATCAATTAAAAGCAATAGCAAACTGCTGTTTCTTCAGTTTTAAAAGTTCTGACCGACTGTGCGATATGAACAGAAAAGGAAGGGAGTTCCATCGGGGAGTTCCATCGTCATAAGGAATCATTAATAAAGACTCTTCCTTCTAGAAACTTCTTTTTTTAACACTGACAAACCTACTTACTGGTTGCATTCACAAGTAAAAAATTGCAGTAGTCAAATCTTTAAATATGAACGTATTTGTGAATGAATTCAAGTCTCTCTTGCTAAGCAAAAGGTCCAGCCTGGCAACATTCCAAAGATGGTATAATAGATTTTAATTATAAAACATATACAAATCCATTGATATTCTGCTGTCAATATAACACCCTCCGACTCTTTATATTAGGAGATGGACTCAAGAAAACACTATCAAAAGGAATCTCCAGGCTGGGAACTCCCATCAACAACCACTTAGAACCATCTGGAAAAAATTCTGTTGCATTTGGCTTTAATTTGATAAAATTATGTGACATCCATAATAGTCATTTAGCTTCGGTAGAAATCTCTGCTTTTAAATGTTGATGGAAGCCTAAGGTAAATCTGGGTATTGTAATAATTACAATTCATACTGTCATAGGCGCCGACTTTACCCGGCGCCGGTGGGCGCTCGCACCCCCCCCCCAACTCCACCCCTTCCCCGCCCCCATTCCAACCCCTTCCCCAAATTCCCGGCCCCACCTCCTCCCCCGGGCACGCCGGATTTTCCCTCCTTCCCCCTCCCTCCCGGGCTTGCCTCACGCAAGCCCGGGAGGGAGGGGGGAGAAGCGGAGTGGCGGCGCGCTCAGGAGAGGAGGTGAGCTAAGGCGGGGAGGGCGCAGGGAGGGCCGCAGGAAGTAACCCTTGGGGCGGGGTAGAGGAACTGCTCCCCGCCTCAGCTCACCTCTGCTCCGCCTCCTCCCCTGAGTGCGCTGCTGCCGCTCCGCTTCTCCTCCCTCCCTCCCAGGCTTGCCGCGGGAAACAGCTGTTTGGCAGCAAGCCTGGGAGAGAAGCATGAGGCGGCGGTGCACTCAGGGGAGGAGGCGACGGCGGAGGTGAGCTGGGGTGAGGCGGGGAGCTGTTGAGCACCCACCAATTTTTCCCCGTGGGTGCTCCAGCCCCGGAGCACCCATGGAGTCGGCGCCTATGCATATTGTACTCTCTGAAAACAGCACTGAGAGTAGTAACATATAAATACAGAACAGGAGTACTTCTATTACAGATCTTTGAGGTTCAAATGCAAATTGACCCCTTGGTAATAGCCAGTGACTGACTATAACTGAAAAAAATTGAGGCACTGATTCAGGCACTGGTATTTATGCATATGCCTTCAATGGACTACTTGTGCTTAACGTTAAGCATGTGCTTAAGTACTGTGATGGATCGGGGCAGACGAGCCCTGTGTGTCCTAATTTGCCTCTTAATTCTAAGAGAATACATATTTTGAAATAATGCTAATTTTCCATTTTAGGTTGATCAGTTAGCAATTAAGACATCTGAACTTGATGTGTCAGAGGGCAGGACAAGAAGTGGAAAAATATTTCATAGCAACACAGTCAGTATCCTTTTTTTAAAAAAAACCAACTCTTTCTATTCCAAATACAGAATGAAATCATGTGCTTAAATACAATGTACAGTCCAGGATTGAAATTCTGGTCCCATTGAAGTCAATGGCAACTCCCATTGACTTCTTTGGGACCAGGATTCACTTCAGATTTTTGTTTTTAAACTCTTTTTATTTTAGGAATATGGACAACGCCTTTTTATTCCTAATGTCAAAAAGTGAATGCCTATTTCTAAAAATTACATCAGCGTTTGGTTTTTAATTGTATAGTTTCAGAGGGATACATGAGGATTTATTTGTATTCTTTGCTTGGCCATGTTCTCTGCCAGTCTAATTCCATGTACTGTAGGGGCCTATGCTAGGCGAGAACTTAATCCAGTGTATTGTTTCATATCTCTTATAAAATACTGGGCCAGAATTCTAATCACAGATGTGTGATTTGTACATATCTTGAAAAATCCATTATTACTTGCTTATTCATGCTTATGTGTGGTAGCTAAATTTTTGAAATCCACTCCACCTACATGGTGCTTGAGTATTTGGGTTTTATAGAAGTGGAACAGGAGTTGTTTGGGGGGTGAAAACCTCAAGCCACCCTCAGCCCAGGGGCATAGTACAGGGCTGCTCTGTGGTCCGTGTGTGCCCTTCCTCTCTCAATGGCTATGAGACTATGGGCTGAAATAGTATCCTTAGTCCCCTGCACCAATTTGTAAGGTTTAGGGGGACACTCGATCCATGTAAACATGGATTTTTTGGCCCCTTTACTGGCTGGAGTCCCTTACAGCCTTCTGCTCTGGCCTGTATGGGGCTGGTATAGAAACACCTTCCACAGTGGACAGGGGGTACATAAGTATGCCTGCGTGGCTACTCCACCCTTGGTCCCCTGAATAGCTCTTCTATATGGATTACTTTTCCTCATAAGAGTTCTGGGAGAAATGCTGCCAGTCTCAGTAGATAAAGAAATAGCCTTCATCATTTACAGTCAAGAGAGGAAATTACATGTCAAGGCAAAGAAAAATCATGCTTTTCCTGTCCCAAGTCTGAAAAACTCTTCATTAATTTTTAACACAGGTTAGGGAACAGCAATAGCATCCAAAATGTGTTGCTTTATAGCTGTCTGCAGTCTTCTTCTAAAACTAATAGTTAATTTCTTTCTGTAAAGGTTGGTGAAAATCAGGCTCAGGAACATTGCAAAAATCGTTTAGTAGCTAAGTGTTCTAAAGAAACCCAGAAGAGAAATTGGTCTGAGTCTGAAAAGCTTGTAAGTTTTAAAGTTGCATGCAGAAAGCAAAAGGATTTGTTGTTATATTTTGTGCATTTGGTGGCAAGCATTAAATATCTCTAAATGGAAAATAAAATACATAATATAAAACAAAAAGCTCTGGTGATTTTTCAAGATGCTGTTTATCACTATACCAGTTTTAAATGAGCATTCTCTAATCCCAACCCCAAAAAAGCATTCAGTATTTTTGTTATTGGGTATACAGAATAAAGGGAGATAAGTACATAGTTACTACTTATATATTTGCCTGTGAAAATAAACCTTTCATTATTATTACTATTTAAGGTTAGAGATACAAACATTATTACTTTAGATAATAATGAACACAAGTTAAGTAAAGACGGAGGGCTAAATTCTGGTCTTATTTTATACTTAAATAAACCAGAAGTAATAAATCAGTGAAAACTAAGTGTAATCAGAATCAAACCCTGTGTCTTGACAGGTTGATGATGTGCACTACCTACTTAACATTAGCTTTAGATGTTAAAGTGGAACTTCTGAGAAAATTTTACTTGCATTTGAAGCAGCCTCACAAAGGAGCCTTTGCCCTTAGATCATAAATAACTTTTAACCTCCTTTCAATAGTGCATGAGAAAGTTCTTGTATTTTAACTGATTACTATCAAAAAATTATCCCAAGCTTTGCAATCGTGAGCACAAATGTCATTGTAGAGATTGGATATTCTTTGCACAGCTTTGTTTCATATAGTTGATTCTTTTCTTTTTCCATGTTAAGATACCTAACACAACTGAAAGAGCCATGTTTTGTGAAATACAGGGAACTGAAATGCAGTCTGTATTTTCTCTTGGTAGGTTCATCAGTACGAACTTTCCTCTAGTCAAGATGCATTGCCAAAAAGGAGAAAATTTAGTGAACCAAAGGAGCGGTTTTAGATATTACCTCCCTGCTGTTTATTTGTAGGATTCTTCTTAATATAGCTTTCACTTGGTGTTTAATATTAACAATATTCATATTAGAGATAATTTAAGGTTCTTTTTTTGTTTTTATGTGCAGTCAAACACAGAATTTACACACAGGAAAACTTCTGTCAAGAGAGGCCCCAATTTTTGCAATATGAAAGGTGTTTTTTTAAAGGGGGTTGTATTCCAGTCTAGAAGGATATTATTGATGGCATAACCATTCCTCTGATCTGAGAAAAACTTTTTAAGCAAGAAGATTTTTAGCAAAGGCCTTCAATAACACCTTTTCTTTAGAGATTTTGCTGAAATCCTGTTGGTGGTATACTCTTGGAAGTGAAACTATGCAACGTTTCCACTGGTGTCTTTTCCTGTATCATACTCAAAAGCTTAAGATTCTTTTGTTCAGAACATGCCTTACGGACTGAACATGAAAACTAAAATCTCAGCTGGAATTTTGAGTTTTGATAGAATTACATCAGGCAATTTGGTTAAATAAATTGTGTAGTCATTTTATAATAATACTATAGCTTCTCTTTTTTATTATCTCTAAGAAGCAAACTTCAGGTGGCCGGATTGTGTTCATTTCTCCCCTTGGTACCTCACCCAAGCTTAAAAAAGAAAAAGAACAGCATTCACCTCTTTAGTGCCTACTTTTGAACTGAAATGTAGGAATCCATATGCAGCTCCGATGCCAGATATATATAAGAGCTAAGTGTTATCATATTGTGTGTGCTAGGCAGCTATGCCAAGTACAGTAGTACCAATTATAACAGGCTCTAACTAAATATCTGAAATATAGACAGCTCAGCTTTTATGTATGTGAAATGATTAATTGCAGCTGTCAGAAACAGTGCCATTGCATGTTTTTTCAAAAAATTAATTTGGTTTGCTCTTTAAAACTTTAAATTCACTGGAATAATGCTCTTTGTAAATACAGTAACAACTGTGTTTAGATTAGATATGAATAGCTAAACATTCCTGTCCTTGAATTTTAACTTTTAAACTAAGAATATCTTATTATCCTACGTCTTAATTAAAACAATGTTATTTAATAATTTGTGACTGTATATTTGTTAAATATAATGACCCATAAATTTGATTTGAGTAGATGATTGACTTTTTTAATGAAAACTTCATAAAGGCTGAGGACTTTCACTTGGTGTGTCTTGCTTGTTTTAGAGTCTGCCGGTTTTACAAATAAAATATTTACTGTTGAAGAAAAATTGCCTCTCTACATAGTTCTGTTTGTTTTATTTTAAGAGGAAAAATCACAGGATCTGAATGTATCTGAGAACAATTTAATGGAGAACATTAGTAAAAATATTGTTTTATAGATGTTGCATAGTATTGTGGAATGATGCAATATGATTCCTACAATTATTTGCATTCTGAAAGAAATAGGAGAAAAACAAAAACAAACAGTCTCACCCCGTCTCCTTTCCTATTCTCCCATTTCCCCTGTGTTCTACTCCCTGGTGCAGACTTTACCCGTCACACCTCAGGAATTCTGCTGTGCTTCACTCTGGAGGGTCAGACCTATGCTGCAGTTTTAAAGGAGAACCCCTGCTTACCCATCTTCAGCTTAGATTTGTGCTTTAATATTAGACCATAAATATTACCTGCTACGCCTTGTTTGAGTCAACCAGAGCAATGTGTATGCACAGATGAACATATTCCAAGTATTCATAATATATAAGGAGTTGCAGTAGAGTTGCTTGTGTAGGGCTGAATTAAGGTTCCTAAATGCAAAATGCCATTTTGCATGCCATTTGTGTGCTGGATAGAGAGAGACAGGTTCATCTGAGCAGGTGATGGCTGGAGGCATTGTCTGCGAAAAGCCTGCACATGATCCTGGTTGCCATTGGATGTACTGTATTCTATGCTGTCTTCTCCCCCCAGCCTCTCAGTGCTGTCCACTGTGCAGAAGTTATGGATCCATGGCTGCACTCCCATCCCTGCCAGATACACCTCTTCTGGACCATTCAGTGCTGCTGGTTCACTAGTCCCTGTCCTCCAGCACTACAACTTGGTAATACATAGAAGTGTGGACGCTTTCTGTATTACGTATTTGCCACCTTAGCACAGCCATACGGGGGAAGCCAAAATCTGGAGCTCACATCAGGAAATTCAGACTTTCCAAAGCTCCTTTAGAGGGAATGGGCAAAGCTCCCCAGCCATAATCCTCAGGAGGAACAAAGAGTTCAAACTTCACAGCAAGTATCAAATTAATTCCCCTGCCATACAGCAAACCAATTAAGCAAAGTTAGCTGAAAGAGCTGACCATAATTCCTCCTAAGGTACAGAACAGCCACTTCTAAAACGGTTTAATATAAAATACATTGACAGTACCAAACCCGAGCCCTTATATCTGTTCTGTTTAATTCTGAAATGTAATTAACAGGCTCCTGACCCGTTGCAAAGATGTGTGGATACTGGTTCCATTTCCTATCGTGTTGATGACCTGTTGAATCTGCAACTTGCTTTGATTCCCCGGGCAGTCAGATGTTCACTACTTACTCCTGAGGGTATTCTGCACCAAAATTAAAAATTCTGTGCATAATATTTTAAAATTCTGCAAATTTTATTCGTCAAATAAATGTGGAGGCTCCAGCATGGCATTGGGGAACGCAGGCCACTGGCTGCACAGAGGTGGGAGATCACTGTGTTAGCCAAAGCACACCCAATACTGTGTGCTGCTTATAAGCATAACAACTGTGCACCTTCCCCCACCCCCCCGGGTCATGGACTCAGCGGTAAAGCTGAACCCAACCCTGGCAGCCCAAGGATCGGGCCTGCCTCAGAAACACCCCAGGGTCCTGCCCCTCCATGCCAGGTGCACCAGGTGTGGGCAGGCAGGCTCAGCAAGGCAGTATCCAAGTGTGGAGGGATCCAGGTGTAGGCTGAGAGAGTTCTGTGTGGGGCAATCAGTGTGGCGGCTCAGTGGGAGATCCGGGTGCAGGAAGGATCTGGATGCATAGGGGAGTGTTGGGGGGGTCTGGATGCAACAGTAATGGGACTCTGCAGGGCGGTCCAGGTGAAGGTCATTGGGGCTCAGCAAGGGGTTTGGGTGCGGGGATAGAGCTCGGCAGGGGGGTCTGGGTGGGGGGGGGAGCTCAGGGGGGTCCAAATGCTGGGGGTATGGGCTCAGTGGGATGGGGATCCAGGTGCAGCTGGTTGGGGCTTGATGTGAGGATCTGGGTGCGGGTGACTTGTCAGGGTGTTTCAGGTAGAGTAACTACTGCAGGTAGTTACCAGCCAGCACTGCATTTATTATGTATATTATGGTAGCATCTAGGGACCCCACCCAAGAACAGTATGCCACTCTGCTAGGCATTGTACAAACAAAGTAAATACCCCAAACAGCTTAGCATCATTCTAAACTGACAAGAGAGACAGAGGGTTGGGGGAATAGGACAATCCCATACAAGCAGAGTGAATGTTGTGATGGTCACAAATGTGCCATAATTTTTTTGTTGGTTTCTCTTTTTTGAAAGGTGGAAGGGGGTTCTTGAGAGGGAATTAGTTAGCGAGGAAGAGGGGGCAAGAGGGCAAGGGTCAAAGGAAAAGAAGGGGAGCAGGGGCAGTGAGACTGAAGTGGGGAGACCAAGGGGGTGGATGAGAGGGAGTGGGTCATTCCTAGGTACTGGTCTCTGATCAGCCAGCTGAGCTTCTGGGGGCCCCTCAGTTTCTTTTGTACCCAAGCTCCTGTGGGGAGAGGGTGGGAGCTGATGCCCCTGGAGCAGGACTCTTCCCTGCACACTTCTGTGTCTGATGGTAACCCTAGCTGGGTCTCAGCTCCCCTCTACCCCCTGTGGTATGCCATCACGGGGTTTCTTCACATGGTCCTATCCCCAAAGTTGTTCTGTGTTCAAGCATAAAAAGAGCAAGAGAGTGACAAGACAGTGCAACATTCAGTCTTTAATCCTTCCTCCGCATATACTGTTCTCAGTCATCAAACAGGCCCTGGAAGTGGAGTTCTCCAAGTTCCTACACATAATCACACTTTAGTGCCCATATTTATGGTAACAAAAACTATCCCCAGGCCTCAAGGGTTTTTCTGCTGCCTCCCACCAGCTTTCTATCTGAGTGCCTTCCACATATAAAATTGATAGGAAGAGTGAAGTTGCTAATGGACTTCATACAGTCTCTCGTGCTTCACTCAAATAATTTTTCCCAAGAGTTCCTACAAAAGGGGGTTTTCCCTCTTGCCATCTTATGCTTATAAATAAGCTATGGGATGAAGAAAGGAAAATACTTTAAAACACATTCTTGTTTTGATGGTGAAAACTACTGGAAAGATGGCACATTTTAAATAGCCAACCAGTTGTAATTTACCATACAGCAGAACTTTGATTCAATTTTCTATATTCCTGTGGACAGGGATTAGTCAATAGTTTGCCGAGGGATCTGTACATTTGCGATAGCACATTCATTCATATTTCAGTGGAGTGAGCTAGATGACTGGGATTTAATTGACACACAGCTATTGCTGCATAGCCTCAGACTTTGCAAATTTTGTAGACGGCCTTAACAAGATTTATCTCCCAAACATTTTTTACAGCCAGGACTCTGCTTTCTGTCTCTCGTTCTGCTGTCCACATGATTTCAAAATAGAAGCTTTCCATTGAATACTGTGCCGCTGAAGTGCAGTGAAATGCAGATAAATGCTATAATCAAAATTCTGGATGACAAATGAATTTGTCATACTACATCTCGTTCAATATACAATATGCTAAAATACTGCTCAGCGGCGCAACATGCAACATGATACAGTATTGCACAGCTGCCTAGCAGATGCTGGCATGAGATACTGTGCAATATTACATGGCTCTGACATGATGACACAACAGAACTGTTACAAAATAATGCATGAGTTCCTCGCTGTTATCTGTATCGTCCAGCACAATGCTACATGGCTGGGTAAACTATGTGATAACAATTCGGTGCTGCACAACTTGCCTCTTGTAACGTTGCATGGCTGAACAACACAATACCAGGCAAGGCTGCTCCACATCAGATACCATGCAATATTCTTCTGTTGCACAGTACAGAATACGAGGCAATATTGCACCATTTCACCACACACAATGCAAGGTAACATAGCACAGGTGCTGTACACACAATGCAACACAATCCTACCAAGCTTCACAACAATAGACCTTTATGACTCCAGTCTTCAAGGTGGCGATTTCTGCATCTGCCATTGGTCGGTGGCGTTGGGGGGGCTGAACAAGCATCCCCCCATCTTCTTATTGGTTTCCTCAGCTGTCAACAAAGAAAAAGGAACAAAGCAGTCCCACCCTACAAGTTTGTCTGTACCAGCAGGGACCCACCCCTCTGCAATCCCTATTGGAGGAACAGCCTCAGAGATGGGCATTAACAAACACCAGGATAGGTTACCCAGGGATACGGAAGCTGATGTGTTTCCTCCCCCTTGCTCCAGCTCAACCAGGAAGTAAAGTTTCTGTTTTCTCTGGGCTCAGAAGTTTAATACCAGGCAAAGCAGAGGGGAAGGGGGGGTGGACGAGGCCTCCCAGAAGAGGAGTTCAGAGTCACAGGTAAGGCTGGGGGAAATCTCCAACCAGGGTTCAATTCTTAGGCACCAACATTAAATAAATGGGAATTCACTTGTAAATGTCACAGTGGTCTCGTTCAATTTGTAAATTTCAGCGGGGAGGATTTTCCCCCTCTTAAATTATTATTTTTCCTGCTGGAATTTAAGTTTTCCTGGCAGAGGTAGTGGGAAGTGTGTGTTGGGGGGCGGAGGTATGTCTGTGTCTCTTTCTCTTCCCTAAACTCCCCAGCGTGGAAAGGGGCTGCTGAGAATATCTCCTCCTTTGCCTGAGCCCAGTTCCTCCTTCCTACCCTAACTCGACTAAGAAACTGGGCCATGCGGTCCCATCAACTGTGGGAAGCAAAAGCCCCTTATATGTGAAATGGTGGTGGGCGGGGGAGGGGGTGAACATGTTCCCTTCGGGCCCTATAAACTGTAGAGGTGAGAGCTGGGGTTTTGGGGTACTGGCAGGATTAGGCCTGGGTGTACCTCCATTTCCCCTTCTCCTGCAGGGATTACTCATTAAATTTATCCCTTCCCCAAAGAAGTGGGGGACTCCAGCGAAAGCCATAAGCAGCCAAGCCACAGCAGCCTGTCTCCATGAGGCTAGGAAGGATGAAAACCTGTGTGAAGACCTAAGTCTCCAGATGGGTCCAAGTATCAGTGAGTGTAGAAGGGCGAGCCCCCAGCCTCTTCCCATTCTAGGTGGGACAGACCTTGTCTGCTTGCCAAATGTCCTGTTCCCTGCTCAGAGATTTTGTCCCTGCATAATCTGGGATGATCTGGCCTTTTAAACACACAGCACCAGTGCAATGCAGCCACTCCTGCGTTGTAAATGCTGCCCAGCAGTGTTGGACTAAGAATATTTGCCTTGTAAAAGGGCAAGGCTGTTCTGGCCCTACTGGGATTCCAGCCTTCGGTTCTCTGTAATTTAGTGCCGTTAAACCATCCTTTCTGGAACCGGTGCACCCATCAACACTTCCTTTGGTTACCCTTGCTAGCTCCTAGTTGTGGGAGAGGATGACGACGCTCATTCACAGAGGGCGGCGTGCTGACGTGGGCAAGAACGCCGACAAGAGACTGGAGGGCGAGGACGACGACTCGAAAGACAGAAACCTGGACGAGGAGGAGTCGGGTGACTCCAAAGATATCCGCCTCACCCTCATGGAGGAGGTGCTGCTCCTGGGACTGAAAGATAAGGAGGTAACGGGTCTCTGGCCGCCAGCGTTGTTGTTACAGGGGCCGGGCCGTTGATGGAAGCAACTGCCCCTGGACTTTGCTTGTGCGAAAGTGCTGTAGGGGGCAATGCCTGCCCCCTTTGTGGATCCAGAGACCCCTTTTGCAGCAGAACCAGTGCAGTTCCTCTGTGCAAAGGGGCGCATAAGGGGAGTGGCATCAAGCCCAGCGCCACAACAAGGCACGGCTGTGCCAGGGGGTATGACGATGAGGCTGGTGGATCCCCAGCTCTTTCCCTCCTGCCCCAGAGGCTGGCTAGATGATTTTCCACGGGGCAGGTCTGCTGCTGCTGTACTGCCTGGCAGTGGGAGGATCTTGTGGCATTTTGCCATCGTGATTGGTTCTTTGCCTGCTTCCTGCCTGACCCTGTTGGGCCTGCCCCTTGAATCGGGGCTCTGTTTAGGAAGTAAACAGTGGCGTGTCATAAAGAAGCGAAATGCCTCTCGGCCTTTTTTGCACAAGGCACTTGTGACAGGGTCCATAGGCAAGAAAGCTGGAAGCCTTTTGGAGAGAGCAGGGCTGGGCCATGTTCCCACTACAGGGGGCAGATTCATCCCTGTGCACGGGCAGAGGAGAGGCGATTTACACCTCACCTAGCGATTACACCTCACGAGGCAATTTACACCTCAGCGAAGGCTAGGGCTGCCCTAAATGGCACATAGATTTGCCAACCTACCCGTCGACCCTAGCCAGGTCCCCTCCTTTCTCTGGTCCACCCACACCCTACAGCAGAACAACCCGCCTTGTACGCTGGGCTGCTTCAGAGGCATGTCTGGCTCTATGCCAGGTGCAGCGGCTACTGGCACCAGGATTGTTTGTTAATACCGACTTTGCAGACCCTCTGTGCCAATCTCGTTTGTACAAAGGGGCCCTTGGGCAATAGCAAATTGCACCCATGAATTCTTGGCTTCCCCGAATGGTCTCAGAAAAGTGAATTCCTTTCCCCAGTGCATAAGAGTTCTTCTTTCCACCTGCATTATAATGCCTCATATCTATGCCAAGCAGGATCCCAACAGCTGTTGAACACTCCATAGTACTTATAAAGAACAGACACGCACATCCGTTGCAACAGAAGCAAAATCGATTCTATATTGCGGGTGAAAATGTGCAAATCTGCACAGTACAGGATTTTCTTGGGCTGGGGGGAGTTATTTTCATTTGACAGGCAAGGCCCCTTAAACATATAACACTAACAAAGCCTGACCCTGATGGGAGAAAAGGTTGCACGTTCTGGCCCTACAGCAGGATTAAAATGTCCATATAGCTGCAGGAAATAAATGTTTCTATTATCTGATCGAAAAGCCCCTCTGAGGCATAACTCCGCAGCTGTGTAGCAGCACACAGCAACAGTGGTCAGAGATTGGTGGTGGTGTATTTTTTTTCTTCACTTATGTGCTAAAAATCCAACAACTTTGAAACTGCAGGGGGGAGGTGCTGTTTGTTTGTGTAGAATTGGGTAGCTCTGTCTTCTTGAAAGTTTCCTTCCATCATTTTGTCTGTAATCTTTGCAATACCAGAGCAAAGTCAGAAAGGAAATTTGGTCTTGGGGATAAGCCACTGGGCTGGGACTCGGCAGCGCCTCGAGCTCCGGCTCTGCCACAGATTCCCTGTGTGACCTTGGGCAAATCACTTAATCTCCCCTTGCCGCAGTTTCCCATCTGTAAAATAGGGATAATAGCATTTTCTCCCACCCTTTGCCAGTCTTGTGCACTGGGGTTCTGGCCTCTAAGTGCTATCACAATACAAATAATGAAATATTGTTTGATTATAAGCTTTTCTGGGGCAGGGATTATCTCTCACTGTGTGGCTGTACAGTGCCCATGCAATGAGGCCTCTTGATGCTATTGTAATATAACCAAGGCCCTACTTAATTTGCGATATTGCAGATCCCGCAATATTAGACTTCCACGGCAGTTTTGATTTTAATTAGCTTACTTTGCACGGTCCCACGATTTTTGCACACATTTTGAGGTTTGAAACACAGACTTTTTTTCATCCATTAGTACTGTAGAACTCCATGTATCCAAGCTAATAATGGCTGTCAGCCCTACACATTAATGACTGTAATATAGCTGCAGCAAAATGTCTGGTTATAAATTTTTTTTAGCAGGCATAACATAATACTTGAGTGTTTATATTGTTCCAGCAGATTTTTCATAAACAAATAGGGCTTCTCTGGCTTTTCCAAATGTCCTCAATTAATAAAAGTCCATAATTACTTTTCCCTGATTTTTTCCATGTCTTGTCCGCAACTCAGCCACAATTATTTGACAATCGTCCCGCGATTCAAGTAGGGTCTTAAATATAACTAAATCATGACGACGAAAGCCAGCTGCTAGACAGCTTCCTCTCCGCTGTGAGGTCTACTGGTCAGGGTGACCCGTGTGCACTCCTTAACCTGGATCTGTAGCGATTTTAGCACGAGGCATGCAGTACTTTAATAGTTGCTATTAGTTCATCTCACTGAAGCAACAGATCTCTTCTGTCTTCCTGCAGTCAGGTGCCATTTAAAATAATTAGACTGTACCCTTTTTGTTCAGCGCAGCCGGGAGCGGCTTCTTGCTATGGAATGGGGCGGTGCAGTATCTTTGAAAGGAACGCTTTGGAACTTCTGACTACAATGCTCCTGAGAAGGGCTGTTTGTCAGGGCCGTCCTTAGCCAAAGGCAGAATAGGCGGCCGCCTAGGGCACCACTAGGTCTGGGGCACCACACACTCTGCGAGTGTAGTGTATTACACTGCTCCGCTTAGGAATGTGCTACCGGTAGCAGTTATACACCGGCAGCCTGATTTTTCACCCTTGCTGTCTGGTCACCCTAGGTGGGGAGTAATTGGTGCCTATATAAGACAAAGCCCCAAATATCGGGACTGGCCCTATAAAATCAGGACATCTTGTCACCCTAGCTGGGGAGCGCGTCTCTCCCCCAGGCTGGCAGTGATCTATCTCATCCAGGGGGAGCTGGGCAGGATGAGGTGCTGTGGTTCCATGGGTGCCCTGACCCTGAGATCAGATGCTGTGCTAACTTCACCATGGTCCGTGGTGCTGGCGGTGGTGCCCAGTGGCGTGTGATCAGACCTGAGGGTTTGCTGCTGCTGTTGCCACTCTGCACCCCAAGAGGTGGATTTTGGGGTCCTGCAGCTTTCCACCTATCTCCTCCTCTACTGCAGCTGTTGGACCAGCAAGCTGGGGGGGGAAGCCAAGCATGGAAGCAGGACTGTGTTGCCATTTAGATTGTCATTTAACAACTCTGTTTGCCAAAAATGCTTGCTAACAATCCTGAATCCAATTTCAATATTTTTGTAAAATAATCAGTATCTTAGCCAAAAACAGAAAATTAAGTTGTTGACAATTATTTGTGACAAGTTTGGTTTGGGGCAGGGAATGGGCCAGTTTTTATCAGAGAAACAAAAAATGTCGACTGGCTTTCTTCTAGCCCTGTTACTGCTAAATAGAGCCCTCCAATAACTGTAATATGCTCATCTCCTGACTAGTGTATAGAGTGACCATATGTTGTACTAAGAGTCTCTTGCTTTTTTTCCCAGTTAGTCAGTATAGCTTTTGTCAGCCCACAGGTTGGGCGGTCAATGTCTTACATTTTCACAATGTTTTGTCCAACTTTCATAAAGTAAATACATGGTTAATGTGAGTTAAAAAGGCCAGGGACACTTCCTTGTGAAGAATCTGTGCAGCAGATCATGCTAGAGCTGTGAAAATGTCAGTTTTTGATGGAACTTTAGAGGCAGTGATTTATCGTGTATTTCTGGCAGTGCCCAAAATGTGCTGTTATTGCTACCATCGTTTCAAACGAAAATAAGGCACAATAGGATTTCTGTAACATTTCTGTGCTACCTTAATCTAGATGAGATGATTCTGTGCTGACTTCATTTTGGTCACTTTGTGCTTTACCTAAGAATAAAACTAGGGTTCTATTTTCCCACTGCTTGGAAACCCAGCTTATTAAACTGGATAATGCCATTGATCTATTTACAGTATAAGGTTGATATAGAGTTGTAACTAACATTAAGACTGATGCCCATTATACATTTAAAACAAAAAAGTGGCTTTGTAAAAATGACATAGGTTTCCAACTCTACTGTGTCTCAGTCAGGGTGGAGCACCTTGTGAGGTGTCTTCACGCTAGCTCAAGGTCACAGACTCACGGCTATCCGATATTAGTTATTTTAAATAATATTTCTGATAATCTGACAATAATTTAAACAGTTATTTCTTTAAAAAACACCCTTGTAAGTTATGTTGCATCGAAAACAACTTTCCGGGTCACAAAAAGAAAACGGACAGATGAAATAGGATTAGCTATACAAACACAGAAGGGTTTTATACTCAAGTTTGTACCTCATGAAAACAACGAAGTTGATCAAGATCATCAAGTAACTGCCGAAGAAAATATTCACGCAGACGAAGTTCAAGAAACGCAACACCACGTAGAACAATCATTTGAAACAGATGCTGACACAAAACAAGAAATTACAACAGTTGAAACTGTACTAGCATTGGATATAGATGACATTGGCACATGGCCACAATCTTTAAACAACAAATTCCGTGCCCTTATACTTGAGAGAGGCCTTGTGAGAATAAAGGTCTTGAATATCCTAAAGACATTAGAGGTAGGAAATTCACAGAAAACAATTACTACAAAAGACTTTCTAACAGTGAAATTGTCAACAGACGGTGGCTTGTGTACTCTAAATGCAAGGATGCTGTATTTTGTTTCCCATGCAAGATTTTCAATAGTTGCAATTTTAAGATCGCGACCATGGGTATTGATTGGAAAAATCTCAGTCACATATTACCACAACATGAAAAGGCACAACACCACATTGAAAGTATGCACAAATTGTGTGAGCTGAGTGTAAGGCTAAAAAATCAGACAACTCTTGATGCCCAAAATCAAAGATTGCTGGAGTCAGAGAAGCAGCATTGGCGTCATGTTCTTGAACGTCTATTATCTATTGTTGAATATCTATCAACAAAGAATCTTGCTTTTAGCGGAAGCGTTGAGAAATTTTTCCAGCCCCAAAATGGCAATTTTGGGGGGCCTTGTACAACTGCTGGGAAAATTTGACACAGTGATGAATGAACATCTCCGAAGAGTAACTGAAAATGAAATACATGACCACTATTTGGGACCAAGAATTCAAAATGATCATGCTAATGAGTGATAAAGTGAGAGACAAAATTGTTTCATTGGTTACTTTGGCAAAATAGTTTGCTGTAATTCTGGATTGCACTCCAGACATAAGTCATCAAGAACAGATGTCGTTAGTAGTGAGATTTGTCGACATTAGTGAGTCAGCACAGATTACAGCTAAGGAATCATTTATCACATTTTTAGAAGTAGAAGATGCTTTTTTAGAAGTAGAATAAGAAATTTTCCAATACTGTAAACTGATGTTTGTGTTGCTAAGAGCAAGTCTGGCATAGGGGCACCAGTTTAATAATCCCGCCTAAGGCACCATAAATCCTAAGGATGGCCCTGTGTTTGTGTTTGCGGCTGCTAACGTGGTAACCAGATGTCTGAGATTGTTCAAACCAGTGACTCTCAGTTTGCACAGGGGGTAGGGCAAGAGGCTGGGGGTCAGGACTCCTGGGTTCCGTTTCCAGTTCTGCCAATCAAAATCAGGTCCCCATTGTGCTTGGTGCTGCACAGACATCTAGTTAGATACAGTCCCTGCCCTGTGGGGCTAAGATCCTGTACTTGTGCCTAAATTTGTATTTGAAATCAGTGGGATTACTCGGGCAGGTAAGGTTGAGTGTGTGCAATGTTGCCAGCCCCAAGTGTGCAAAAATCATGAGTCAGGCCCACCCAAAATCAAGATTGTCTTCTAAATATTCCGATGTAGCCTTTAGAAGGCACGTTTTTAGGCATTTCTCTGCAGCTCCAAGGGCTGAAAATATTTTTTCTATTACTTGAAAGGAAGCTGCTTTTTTAAAAAAACAAACACCAGATACATGAGACTCGTTATAAAATCACCGCTGAGTGAGATGCATGCATCTTTGCCGAATTTGGGTATTCACCTGAGACACAAGACTGGAAGGGATCTCCTAGTCATTGTCATCCCTTCTGTCACAGGCAACCACATCATGTGTTCCCACTCATAAACCTATCACGCTCCGTGTTCAAACTGGCTAGGTTGTTTGTGTTCCCCCCGCCCCCTCTGCTCCTCCTGGGAGGCTGTTTCAGCACCTCCTTCTTCTCATGGTTACAAACCTTTTACATTTACTCTTGCCCATTTTATTCCGATTTGTCTTTGTGCCTGTGTTGTCCTTCCATAGCTCTTCTCATTCCCTGAGTAAAACAGCCCTGGTTTCCTCTGCTGGACACATGTCTCTCTGCTCACACGTCTCGAGGGGTGGCTATTTGTGGCTGCATTTCAGGCGGGTTGTTCCGCTGGACTGGTGCGTCCGTCTTCAGGCTGCCATCACTGAGGCCTTTTGGCTCCTGTTTTATTGGTCCCCCAAGAGGTGAAAGGTGCTGATTTAACAGCCCTTCGGTTGGAAGTGCAAATGCAACATGGACAACCAGCTTCCCTGCCCGTGTGTCTTGACCCTGATCTGGAGGGGAGTTGGTTCTTGGCCCCTCTACGGAGATGGCCAGTTGTGAAGATGGCTTTATGTGATGTGGACAACCGGGCCGACACAGCCAGCTTGGTTCCTGCTTAGCAGCTGGGGACTAGCTTTGCCATTTGACTCTCCCCAGAGTAAACTGTTGACCTAGAAGCGAACGGTTGCAAATCCTGTTACTCTGAGTTGTCTGCTTCCTTGGATCGATTCTTCTTGATGTCTCAGGTACTTATCTGGCCCCATCACCGTAATATCT